>OU342740.1:413083577-413578624 GCA_910589775.1 Avena eriantha | reverse complement strand
CGCGCTCACGGAGGCATAGAAACCCTGCAAGACGTGCCATGTGGGGGCCCTTTGCCATGCATGGAGGTTGTGGGTGGGGGTGTGTTAAACATTGGAAACCTAGTGCCCCGTCAACGGGTTGCATGAATGTGGGCCCCCTGGCGCATCAGGAGTTGTAACCGAAAAGGGAGGTGGTTCTGGACTTATAATAAGGGGGGAACTCCCCGTTCCGTTGAAACCGGGTGGAATAATGCCCAACCTTGTGAACCAACATGGTTTGACACATCATCATATGAAATAAAAAAATACAAAACAAGAGAGAGCTGCGCCGGGCTAAACAAACCCCTGTCTGAGAACTATCTAGGGGGTAGAACGATCCGAAGGGCCCACAATCAAGGTTCCGTGTCAAACCCGCGCTCCGGTCTAGGGAAAAAACCCGAAAGCCGTGCATGTGCACTTGAACAGGCAGGAGGTGTGGTGTTGTGTTGAAACATGCAAAACCTAGTTCACGGGTTGCATGAATGTGTCCCCCTTTCGCATGCATGCGCTGTAACCTAAAAGGGAAGGTTCTGGACTTATATAAGGGGGAAACTCCCCGTTCCGGTGAAACCGGGTAGGATACTGCCGCACCTTGTGAACCAACATGGTTTTACATCATCATATGACCTAAACAAACACAAAACAAGAGAGAGCTACGCCGGGCTAACCCCTGTCAGAGGAACGTCTATGGGGGGTAGACGATCCGAGGCCCACAGATCAGGGTTCCGCGGCAAACCGCGCTCCGGGTCGTAGGAAACCCTCAAGAACTTGCATGTGGCCCTTGCACATGCATGGAGGTGTGGTGTTGTGTTGAAACATGCAAAACCTAGTCCCCGGGTTGCATGAATGTGTCCCCCTTCGCATGCATGCGCTGTAACCTAAAAGGGAAGGTTCTGGACTTATATAAGGGGGAAACTCCCGTTCCGGTGAAACCGGGTAGGATACTGCCGCACCTTGTGAACCAACATGGTTTTACATCATCATATGACCTAAACAAACACAAAACAAGAGAGAGCTACGCCGGGCTAACCCCTGTCAGAGGAACGTCTATGGGGGTAGACGATCCGAGGCCCACAGATCAGGGTTCCGCGGCAAACCGCGCTCCGGGTCGTAGGAAACCCTCAAGAACTTGCATGTGGCCCTTGCACATGCATGGAGGTGTGGTGTTGTGTTGAAACATGCAAAACCTAGTCCCCGGGTTGCATGAATGTGTCCCCCTTCGCATGCATGCGCTGTAACCTAAAAGGGAAGGTTCTGGACTTATATAAGGGGGAAACTCCCCGTTCCGGTGAAACCGGGTAGGATACTGCCGCACCTTGTGAACCAACATGGTTTTACATCATCATATGACCTAAACAAACACAAAACAAGAGAGAGCTACGCCGGGCTACCCCTGTCAGAGGAACGTCTATGGGGGTAGACGATCCGAGGCCCACAGATCAGGGTTCCGCGGCAAACCGCGCTCCGGGTCGTAGGAAACCCTCAAGAACTTGCATGTGGCCCTTGCACATGCATGGAGGTGTGGTGTTGTGTTGAAACATGCAAAACCTAGTCCCCGGGTTGCATGAATGTGTCCCCCTTCGCATGCATGCGCTGTAACCTAAAAGGGAAGGTTCTGGACTTATATAAGGGGGAAACTCCCCGTTCCGGTGAAACCGGGTAGGATACTGCCGCACCTTGTGAACCAACATGGTTTTACATCATCATATGACCTAAACAAACACAAAACAAGAGAGAGCTACGCCGGGCTACCCCTGTCAGAGGAACGTCTATGGGGGTAGACGATCCGAGGCCCACAGATCAGGGTTCCGCGGCAAACCGCGCTCCGGGTCGTAGGAAACCCTCAAGAACTTGCATGTGGCCCTTGCACATGCATGGAGGTGTGGTGTTGTGTTGAAACATGCAAAACCTAGTCCCCGGGTTGCATGAATGTGTCCCCCTTCGCATGCATGCGCTGTAACCTAAAAGGGAAGGTTCTGGACTTATATAAGGGGGAAACTCCCCGTTCCGGTGAAACCGGGTAGGATACTGCCGCACCTTGTGAACCAACATGGTTTTACATCATCATATGACCTAAACAAACACAAAACAAGAGAGAGCTACGCCGGGACTACCCCTGTCAGAGGAACGTCTATGGGGGTAGACGATCCGAGGCCCGACAGATCAGGGTTCCGCGGCAAACCGCGCTCCGGGTCGTAGGAAACCCTCAAGAACTTGCATGTGGCCCTTGCACATGCATGGAGGTGTGGTGTTGTGTTGAAACATGCAAAACCTAGTCCCCGGGTTGCATGAATGTGTCCCCCTTCGCATGCATGCGCTGTAACCTAAAAGGGAAGGTTCTGGACTTATATAAGGGGGAAACTCCCCGTTCCGGTGAAACCGGGTAGGATACTGCCGCACCTTGTGAACCAACATGGTTTTACATCATCATATGACCTAAACAAACACAAAACAAGAGAGAGCTACGCCGGGCTACCCCTGTCAGAGGAACGTCTATGGGGGGTAGACGATCCGAGGGCCCACAGATCAGGGTTCCGCGGCAAACCGCGCTCCGGGTCGTAGGAAACCCTCAAGAACTTGCATGTGGCCCTTGCACATGCATGGAGGTGTGGTGTTGTGTTGAAACATGCAAAACCTAGTCCCCGGGTTGCATGAATGTGTCCCCCTTCGCATGCATGCGCTGTAACCTAAAAGGGAAGGTTCTGGACTTATATAAGGGGGAAACTCCCGTTCCGGTGAAACCGGGTAGGATACTGCCGCACCTTGTGAACCAACATGGTTTTACATCATCATATGACCTAAACAAACACAAAACAAGAGAGAGCTACGCCGGGCTACCCCTGTCAGAGGAACGTCTATGGGGGTAGACGATCCGAGGCCCACAGATCAGGGTTCCGCGGCAAACCGCGCTCC
This sequence comes from Avena eriantha, assembly GCA_910589775.1. NCBI lineage: Eukaryota > Viridiplantae > Streptophyta > Magnoliopsida > Poales > Poaceae > Avena > Avena eriantha. The sequence continues at coordinate 413,575,693 of OU342740.1, read as the reverse complement.
GGGTCGTAGGAAACCCTCAAGAACTTGCATGTGGCCCTTGCACATGCATGGAGGTGTGGTGTTGTGTTGAAACATGCAAAACCTAGTCCCCGGGTTGCATGAATGTGTCCCCCTTCGCATGCATGCGCTGTAACCTAAAAGGGAAGGTTCTGGACTTATATAAGGGGGAAACTCCCCGTTCCGGTGAAACCGGGTAGGATACTGCCGCACCTTGTGAACCAACATGGTTTTACATCATCATATGACCTAAACAAACACAAAACAAGAGAGAGCTACGCCGGGCTACCCCTGTCAGAGGAACGTCTATGGGGGTAGACGATCCGAGGCCCACAGATCAGGGTTCCGCGGCAAACCGCGCTCCGGGTCGTAGGAAACCCTCAAGAACTTGCATGTGGCCCTTGCACATGCATGGAGGTGTGGTGTTGTGTTGAAACATGCAAAACCTAGTCCCCGGGTTGCATGAATGTGTCCCCCTTCGCATGCATGCGCTGTAACCTAAAAGGGAAGGTTCTGGACTTATATAAGGGGGAAACTCCCGTTCCGGTGAAACCGGGTAGGATACTGCCGCACCTTGTGAACCAACATGGTTTTACATCATCATATGACCTAAACAAACACAAAACAAGAGAGAGCTACGCCGGGCTACCCCTGTCAGAGGAACGTCTATGGGGGGTAGACGATCCGAGGCCCACAGATCAGGGTTCCGCGGCAAACCGCGCTCCGGGTCGTAGGAAACCCTCAAGAACTTGCATGTGGCCCTTGCACATGCATGGAGGTGTGGTGTTGTGTTGAAACATGCAAAACCTAGTCCCCGGGTTGCATGAATGTGTCCCCCTTCGCATGCATGCGCTGTAACCTAAAAGGGAAGGTTCTGGACTTATATAAGGGGGAAACTCCCTGTTCCGGTGAAACCGGGTAGGATACTGCCGCACCTTGTGAACCAACATGGTTTTACATCATCATATGACCTAAACAAACACAAAACAAGAGAGAGCTACGCCGGGCTACCCCTGTCAGAGGAACGTCTATGGGGGTAGACGATCCGAGGCCCACAGATCAGGGTTCCGCGGCAAACCGCGCTCCGGGTCGTAGGAAACCCTCAAGAACTTGCATGTGGCCCTTGCACATGCATGGAGGTGTGGTGTTGTGTTGAAACATGCAAAACCTAGTCCCCGGGTTGCATGAATGTGTCCCCCTTCGCATGCATGCGCTGTAACCTAAAAGGGAAGGTTCTGGACTTATATAAGGGGGAAACTCCCGTTCCGGTGAAACCGGGTAGGATACTGCCGCACCTTGTGAACCAACATGGTTTTACATCATCATATGACCTAAACAAACACAAAACAAGAGAGAGCTACGCCGGGCTACCCCTGTCAGAGGAACGTCTATGGGGGTAGACGATCCGAGGCCCACAGATCAGGGTTCCGCGGCAAACCGCGCTCCGGGTCGTAGGAAACCCTCAAGAACTTGCATGTGGCCCTTGCACATGCATGGAGGTGTGGTGTTGTGTTGAAACATGCAAAACCTAGTCCCCGGGTTGCATGAATGTGTCCCCCTTCGCATGCATGCGCTGTAACCTAAAAGGGAAGGTTCTGGACTTATATAAGGGGGAAACTCCCCGTTCCGGTGAAACCGGGTAGGATACTGCCGCACCTTGTGAACCAACATGGTTTTACATCATCATATGACCTAAACAAACACAAAACAAGAGAGAGCTACGCCGGGCTACCCCTGTCAGAGGAACGTCTATGGGGGTAGACGATCCGAGGCCCACAGATCAGGGTTCCGCGGCAAACCGCGCTCCGGGTCGTAGGAAACCCTCAAGAACTTGCATGTGGCCCTTGCACATGCATGGAGGTGTGGTGTTGTGTTGAAACATGCAAAACCTAGTCCCCGGGTTGCATGAATGTGTCCCCCTTCGCATGCATGCGCTGTAACCTAAAAGGGAAGGTTCTGGACTTATATAAGGGGGAAACTCCCGTTCCGGTGAAACCGGGTAGGATACTGCCGCACCTTGTGAACCAACATGGTTTTACATCATCATATGACCTAAACAAACACAAAACAAGAGAGAGCTACGCCGGGCTACCCCTGTCAGAGGAACGTCTATGGGGGTAGACGATCCGAGGCCCACAGATCAGGGTTCCGCGGCAAACCGCGCTCCGGGTCGTAGGAAACCCTCAAGAACTTGCATGTGGCCCTTGCACATGCATGGAGGTGTGGTGTTGTGTTGAAACATGCAAAACCTAGTCCCCGGGTTGCATGAATGTGTCCCCCTTCGCATGCATGCGCTGTAACCTAAAAGGGAAGGTTCTGGACTTATATAAGGGGGAAACTCCCCGTTCCGGTGAAACCGGGTAGGATACTGCCGCACCTTGTGAACCAACATGGTTTTACATCATCATATGACCTAAACAAACACAAAACAAGAGAGAGCTACGCCGGGCTACCCCTGTCAGAGGAACGTCTATGGGGGTAGACGATCCGAGGCCCACAGATCAGGGTTCCGCGGCAAACCGCGCTCCGGGTCGTAGGAAACCCTCAAGAACTTGCATGTGGCCCTTGCACATGCATGGAGGTGTGGTGTTGTGTTGAAACATGCAAAACCTAGTCCCCGGGTTGCATGAATGTGTCCCCCTTCGCATGCATGCGCTGTAACCTAAAAGGGAAGGTTCTGGACTTATATAAGGGGGAAACTCCCCGTTCCGGTGAAACCGGGTAGGATACTGCCGCACCTTGTGAACCAACATGGTTTTACATCATCATATGACCTAAACAAACACAAAACAAGAGAGAGCTACGCCGGGCTACCCCTGTCAGAGGAACGTCTATGGGGGTAGACGATCCGAGGCCCACAGATCAGGGTTCCGCGGCAAACCGCGCTCCGGGTCGTAGGAAACCCTCAAGAACTTGCATGTGGCCCTTGCACATGCATGGAGGTGTGGTGTTGTGTTGAAACATGCAAAACCTAGTCCCCGGGTTGCATGAATGTGTCCCCCTTCGCATGCATGCGCTGTAACCTAAAAGGGAAGGTTCTGGACTTATATAAGGGGGAAACTCCCGTTCCGGTGAAACCGGGTAGGATACTGCCGCACCTTGTGAACCAACATGGTTTTACATCATCATATGACCTAAACAAACACAAAACAAGAGAGAGCTACGCCGGGCTACCCCTGTCAGAGGAACGTCTATGGGGGGTAGACGATCCGAGGCCCACAGATCAGGGTTCCGCGGCAAACCGCGCTCCGGGTCGTAGGAAACCCTCAAGAACTTGCATGTGGCCCTTGCACATGCATGGAGGTGTGGTGTTGTGTTGAAACATGCAAAACCTAGTCCCCGGGTTGCATGAATGTGTCCCCCTTCGCATGCATGCGCTGTAACCTAAAAGGGAAGGTTCTGGACTTATATAAGGGGGAAACTCCCGTTCCGGTGAAACCGGGTAGGATACTGCCGCACCTTGTGAACCAACATGGTTTTACATCATCATATGACCTAAACAAACACAAAACAAGAGAGAGCTACGCCGGGCTAACCCCTGTCAGAGGAACGTCTATGGGGGTAGACGATCCGAGGCCCACAGATCAGGGTTCCGCGGCAAACCGCGCTCCGGGTCGTAGGAAACCCTCAAGAACTTGCATGTGGCCCTTGCACATGCATGGAGGTGTGGTGTTGTGTTGAAACATGCAAAACCTAGTCCCCGGGTTGCATGAATGTGTCCCCCTTCGCATGCATGCGCTGTAACCTAAAAGGGAAGGTTCTGGACTTATATAAGGGGGAAACTCCCGTTCCGGTGAAACCGGGTAGGATACTGCCGCACCTTGTGAACCAACATGGTTTTACATCATCATATGACCTAAACAAACACAAAACAAGAGAGAGCTACGCCGGGCTACCCCTGTCAGAGGAACGTCTATGGGGGTAGACGATCCGAGGCCCACAGATCAGGGTTCCGCGGCAAACCGCGCTCCGGGTCGTAGGAAACCCTCAAGAACTTGCATGTGGCCCTTGCACATGCATGGAGGTGTGGTGTTGTGTTGAAACATGCAAAACCTAGTCCCCGGGTTGCATGAATGTGTCCCCCTTCGCATGCATGCGCTGTAACCTAAAAGGGAAGGTTCTGGACTTATATAAGGGGGAAACTCCCCGTTCCGGTGAAACCGGGTAGGATACTGCCGCACCTTGTGAACCAACATGGTTTTACATCATCATATGACCTAAACAAACACAAAACAAGAGAGAGCTACGCCGGGCTACCCCTGTCAGAGGAACGTCTATGGGGGGTAGACGATCCGAGGCCCACAGATCAGGGTTCCGCGGCAAACCGCGCTCCGGGTCGTAGGAAACCCTCAAGAACTTGCATGTGGCCCTTGCACATGCATGGAGGTGTGGTGTTGTGTTGAAACATGCAAAACCTAGTCCCCGGGTTGCATGAATGTGTCCCCCTTCGCATGCATGCGCTGTAACCTAAAAGGGAAGGTTCTGGACTTATATAAGGGGGAAACTCCCCGTTCCGGTGAAACCGGGTAGGATACTGCCGCACCTTGTGAACCAACATGGTTTTACATCATCATATGACCTAAACAAACACAAAACAAGAGAGAGCTACGCCGGGCTACCCCTGTCAGAGGAACGTCTATGGGGGGTAGACGATCCGAGGCCCACAGATCAGGGTTCCGCGGCAAACCGCGCTCCGGGTCGTAGGAAACCCTCAAGAACTTGCATGTGGCCCTTGCACATGCATGGAGGTGTGGTGTTGTGTTGAAACATGCAAAACCTAGTCCCCGGGTTGCATGAATGTGTCCCCCTTCGCATGCATGCGCTGTAACCTAAAAGGGAAGGTTCTGGACTTATATAAGGGGGAAACTCCCGTTCCGGTGAAACCGGGTAGGATACTGCCGCACCTTGTGAACCAACATGGTTTTACATCATCATATGACCTAAACAAACACAAAACAAGAGAGAGCTACGCCGGGCTACCCCTGTCAGAGGAACGTCTATGGGGGTAGACGATCCGAGGCCCACAGATCAGGGTTCCGCGGCAAACCGCGCTCCGGGTCGTAGGAAACCCTCAAGAACTTGCATGTGGCCCTTGCACATGCATGGAGGTGTGGTGTTGTGTTGAAACATGCAAAACCTAGTCCCCGGGTTGCATGAATGTGTCCCCCTTCGCATGCATGCGCTGTAACCTAAAAGGGAAGGTTCTGGACTTATATAAGGGGGAAACTCCCCGTTCCGGTGAAACCGGGTAGGATACTGCCGCACCTTGTGAACCAACATGGTTTTACATCATCATATGACCTAAACAAACACAAAACAAGAGAGAGCTACGCCGGGCTAACCCCTGTCAGAGGAACGTCTATGGGGGGTAGACGATCCGAGGCCCACAGATCAGGGTTCCGCGGCAAACCGCGCTCCGGGTCGTAGGAAACCCTCAAGAACTTGCATGTGGCCCTTGCACATGCATGGAGGTGTGGTGTTGTGTTGAAACATGCAAAACCTAGTCCCCGGGTTGCATGAATGTGTCCCCCTTCGCATGCATGCGCTGTAACCTAAAAGGGAAGGTTCTGGACTTATATAAGGGGGAAACTCCCCGTTCCGGTGAAACCGGGTAGGATACTGCCGCACCTTGTGAACCAACATGGTTTTACATCATCATATGACCTAAACAAACACAAAACAAGAGAGAGCTACGCCGGGCTACCCCTGTCAGAGGAACGTCTATGGGGGTAGACGATCCGAGGCCCACAGATCAGGGTTCCGCGGCAAACCGCGCTCCGGGTCGTAGGAAACCCTCAAGAACTTGCATGTGGCCCTTGCACATGCATGGAGGTGTGGTGTTGTGTTGAAACATGCAAAACCTAGTCCCCGGGTTGCATGAATGTGTCCCCCTTCGCATGCATGCGCTGTAACCTAAAAGGGAAGGTTCTGGACTTATATAAGGGGGAAACTCCCGTTCCGGTGAAACCGGGTAGGATACTGCCGCACCTTGTGAACCAACATGGTTTTACATCATCATATGACCTAAACAAACACAAAACAAGAGAGAGCTACGCCGGGCTACCCCTGTCAGAGGAACGTCTATGGGGGTAGACGATCCGAGGCCCACAGATCAGGGTTCCGCGGCAAACCGCGCTCCGGGTCGTAGGAAACCCTCAAGAACTTGCATGTGGCCCTTGCACATGCATGGAGGTGTGGTGTTGTGTTGAAACATGCAAAACCTAGTCCCCGGGTTGCATGAATGTGTCCCCCTTCGCATGCATGCGCTGTAACCTAAAAGGGAAGGTTCTGGACTTATATAAGGGGGAAACTCCCGTTCCGGTGAAACCGGGTAGGATACTGCCGCACCTTGTGAACCAACATGGTTTTACATCATCATATGACCTAAACAAACACAAAACAAGAGAGAGCTACGCCGGGCTACCCCTGTCAGAGGAACGTCTATGGGGGTAGACGATCCGAGGCCCACAGATCAGGGTTCCGCGGCAAACCGCGCTCCGGGTCGTAGGAAACCCTCAAGAACTTGCATGTGGCCCTTGCACATGCATGGAGGTGTGGTGTTGTGTTGAAACATGCAAAACCTAGTCCCCGGGTTGCATGAATGTGTCCCCCTTCGCATGCATGCGCTGTAACCTAAAAGGGAAGGTTCTGGACTTATATAAGGGGGAAACTCCCCGTTCCGGTGAAACCGGGTAGGATACTGCCGCACCTTGTGAACCAACATGGTTTTACATCATCATATGACCTAAACAAACACAAAACAAGAGAGAGCTACGCCGGGCTACCCCTGTCAGAGGAACGTCTATGGGGGTAGACGATCCGAGGCCCACAGATCAGGGTTCCGCGGCAAACCGCGCTCCGGGTCGTAGGAAACCCTCAAGAACTTGCATGTGGCCCTTGCACATGCATGGAGGTGTGGTGTTGTGTTGAAACATGCAAAACCTAGTCCCCGGGTTGCATGAATGTGTCCCCCTTCGCATGCATGCGCTGTAACCTAAAAGGGAAGGTTCTGGACTTATATAAGGGGGAAACTCCCGTTCCGGTGAAACCGGGTAGGATACTGCCGCACCTTGTGAACCAACATGGTTTTACATCATCATATGACCTAAACAAACACAAAACAAGAGAGAGCTACGCCGGGCTACCCCTGTCAGAGGAACGTCTATGGGGGGTAGACGATCCGAGGCCCACAGATCAGGGTTCCGCGGCAAACCGCGCTCCGGGTCGTAGGAAACCCTCAAGAACTTGCATGTGGCCCTTGCACATGCATGGAGGTGTGGTGTTGTGTTGAAACATGCAAAACCTAGTCCCCGGGTTGCATGAATGTGTCCCCCTTCGCATGCATGCGCTGTAACCTAAAAGGGAAGGTTCTGGACTTATATAAGGGGGAAACTCCCCGTTCCGGTGAAACCGGGTAGGATACTGCCGCACCTTGTGAACCAACATGGTTTTACATCATCATATGACCTAAACAAACACAAAACAAGAGAGAGCTACGCCGGGCTACCCCTGTCAGAGGAACGTCTATGGGGGTAGACGATCCGAGGCCCACAGATCAGGGTTCCGCGGCAAACCGCGCTCCGGGTCGTAGGAAACCCTCAAGAACTTGCATGTGGCCCTTGCACATGCATGGAGGTGTGGTGTTGTGTTGAAACATGCAAAACCTAGTCCCCGGGTTGCATGAATGTGTCCCCCTTCGCATGCATGCGCTGTAACCTAAAAGGGAAGGTTCTGGACTTATATAAGGGGGAAACTCCCGTTCCGGTGAAACCGGGTAGGATACTGCCGCACCTTGTGAACCAACATGGTTTTACATCATCATATGACCTAAACAAACACAAAACAAGAGAGAGCTACGCCGGGCTACCCCTGTCAGAGGAACGTCTATGGGGGTAGACGATCCGAGGCCCACAGATCAGGGTTCCGCGGCAAACCGCGCTCCGGGTCGTAGGAAACCCTCAAGAACTTGCATGTGGCCCTTGCACATGCATGGAGGTGTGGTGTTGTGTTGAAACATGCAAAACCTAGTCCCCGGGTTGCATGAATGTGTCCCCCTTCGCATGCATGCGCTGTAACCTAAAAGGGAAGGTTCTGGACTTATATAAGGGGGAAACTCCCCGTTCCGGTGAAACCGGGTAGGATACTGCCGCACCTTGTGAACCAACATGGTTTTACATCATCATATGACCTAAACAAACACAAAACAAGAGAGAGCTACGCCGGGCTACCCCTGTCAGAGGAACGTCTATGGGGGTAGACGATCCGAGGCCCACAGATCAGGGTTCCGCGGCAAACCGCGCTCCGGGTCGTAGGAAACCCTCAAGAACTTGCATGTGGCCCTTGCACATGCATGGAGGTGTGGTGTTGTGTTGAAACATGCAAAACCTAGTCCCCGGGTTGCATGAATGTGTCCCCCTTCGCATGCATGCGCTGTAACCTAAAAGGGAAGGTTCTGGACTTATATAAGGGGGAAACTCCCCGTTCCGGTGAAACCGGGTAGGATACTGCCGCACCTTGTGAACCAACATGGTTTTACATCATCATATGACCTAAACAAACACAAAACAAGAGAGAGCTACGCCGGGCTACCCCTGTCAGAGGAACGTCTATGGGGGTAGACGATCCGAGGCCCACAGATCAGGGTTCCGCGGCAAACCGCGCTCCGGGTCGTAGGAAACCCTCAAGAACTTGCATGTGGCCCTTGCACATGCATGGAGGTGTGGTGTTGTGTTGAAACATGCAAAACCTAGTCCCCGGGTTGCATGAATGTGTCCCCCTTCGCATGCATGCGCTGTAACCTAAAAGGGAAGGTTCTGGACTTATATAAGGGGGAAACTCCCCGTTCCGGTGAAACCGGGTAGGATACTGCCGCACCTTGTGAACCAACATGGTTTTACATCATCATATGACCTAAACAAACACAAAACAAGAGAGAGCTACGCCGGGCTACCCCTGTCAGAGGAACGTCTATGGGGGGTAGACGATCCGAGGCCCACAGATCAGGGTTCCGCGGCAAACCGCGCTCCGGGTCGTAGGAAACCCTCAAGAACTTGCATGTGGCCCTTGCACATGCATGGAGGTGTGGTGTTGTGTTGAAACATGCAAAACCTAGTCCCCGGGTTGCATGAATGTGTCCCCCTTCGCATGCATGCGCTGTAACCTAAAAGGGAAGGTTCTGGACTTATATAAGGGGGAAACTCCCGTTCCGGTGAAACCGGGTAGGATACTGCCGCACCTTGTGAACCAACATGGTTTTACATCATCATATGACCTAAACAAACACAAAACAAGAGAGAGCTACGCCGGGCTACCCCTGTCAGAGGAACGTCTATGGGGGTAGACGATCCGAGGCCCACAGATCAGGGTTCCGCGGCAAACCGCGCTCCGGGTCGTAGGAAACCCTCAAGAACTTGCATGTGGCCCTTGCACATGCATGGAGGTGTGGTGTTGTGTTGAAACATGCAAAACCTAGTCCCCGGGTTGCATGAATGTGTCCCCCTTCGCATGCATGCGCTGTAACCTAAAAGGGAAGGTTCTGGACTTATATAAGGGGGAAACTCCCGTTCCGGTGAAACCGGGTAGGATACTGCCGCACCTTGTGAACCAACATGGTTTTACATCATCATATGACCTAAACAAACACAAAACAAGAGAGAGCTACGCCGGGCTACCCCTGTCAGAGGAACGTCTAGGGGGGTAGACGATCCGAGGCCCACAGATCAGGGTTCCGCGGCAAACCGCGCTCCGGGTCGTAGGAAACCCTCAAGAACTTGCATGTGGCCCTTGCACATGCATGGAGGTGTGGTGTTGTGTTGAAACATGCAAAACCTAGTCCCCGGGTTGCATGAATGTGTCCCCCTTCGCATGCATGCGCTGTAACCTAAAAGGGAAGGTTCTGGACTTATATAAGGGGGAAACTCCCGTTCCGGTGAAACCGGGTAGGATACTGCCGCACCTTGTGAACCAACATGGTTTTACATCATCATATGACCTAAACAAACACAAAACAAGAGAGAGCTACGCCGGGCTACCCCTGTCAGAGGAACGTCTAGGGGGGTAGACGATCCGAGGCCCACAGATCAGGGTTCCGCGGCAAACCGCGCTCCGGGTCGTAGGAAACCCTCAAGAACTTGCATGTGGCCCTTGCACATGCATGGAGGTGTGGTGTTGTGTTGAAACATGCAAAACCTAGTCCCCGGGTTGCATGAATGTGTCCCCCTTCGCATGCATGCGCTGTAACCTAAAAGGGAAGGTTCTGGACTTATATAAGGGGGAAACTCCCCGTTCCGGTGAAACCGGGTAGGATACTGCCGCACCTTGTGAACCAACATGGTTTTACATCATCATATGACCTAAACAAACACAAAACAAGAGAGAGCTACGCCGGGCTACCCCTGTCAGAGGAACGTCTAGGGGGGTAGACGATCCGAGGCCCACAGATCAGGGTTCCGCGGCAAACCGCGCTCCGGGTCGTAGGAAACCCTCAAGAACTTGCATGTGGCCCTTGCACATGCATGGAGGTGTGGTGTTGTGTTGAAACATGCAAAACCTAGTCCCCGGGTTGCATGAATGTGTCCCCCTTCGCATGCATGCGCTGTAACCTAAAAGGGAAGGTTCTGGACTTATATAAGGGGGAAACTCCCCGTTCCGGTGAAACCGGGTAGGATACTGCCGCACCTTGTGAACCAACATGGTTTTACATCATCATATGACCTAAACAAACACAAAACAAGAGAGAGCTACGCCGGGCTACCCCTGTCAGAGGAACGTCTATGGGGGTAGACGATCCGAGGCCCACAGATCAGGGTTCCGCGGCAAACCGCGCTCCGGGTCGTAGGAAACCCTCAAGAACTTGCATGTGGCCCTTGCACATGCATGGAGGTGTGGTGTTGTGTTGAAACATGCAAAACCTAGTCCCCGGGTTGCATGAATGTGTCCCCCTTCGCATGCATGCGCTGTAACCTAAAAGGGAAGGTTCTGGACTTATATAAGGGGGAAACTCCCGTTCCGGTGAAACCGGGTAGGATACTGCCGCACCTTGTGAACCAACATGGTTTTACATCATCATATGACCTAAACAAACACAAAACAAGAGAGAGCTACGCCGGGCTACCCCTGTCAGAGGAACGTCTATGGGGGTAGACGATCCGAGGCCCACAGATCAGGGTTCCGCGGCAAACCGCGCTCCGGGTCGTAGGAAACCCTCAAGAACTTGCATGTGGCCCTTGCACATGCATGGAGGTGTGGTGTTGTGTTGAAACATGCAAAACCTAGTCCCCGGGTTGCATGAATGTGTCCCCCTTCGCATGCATGCGCTGTAACCTAAAAGGGAAGGTTCTGGACTTATATAAGGGGGAAACTCCCCGTTCCGGTGAAACCGGGTAGGATACTGCCGCACCTTGTGAACCAACATGGTTTTACATCATCATATGACCTAAACAAACACAAAACAAGAGAGAGCTACGCCGGGCTACCCCTGTCAGAGGAACGTCTATGGGGGTAGACGATCCGAGGCCCACAGATCAGGGTTCCGCGGCAAACCGCGCTCCGGGTCGTAGGAAACCCTCAAGAACTTGCATGTGGCCCTTGCACATGCATGGAGGTGTGGTGTTGTGTTGAAACATGCAAAACCTAGTCCCCGGGTTGCATGAATGTGTCCCCCTTCGCATGCATGCGCTGTAACCTAAAAGGGAAGGTTCTGGACTTATATAAGGGGGAAACTCCCGTTCCGGTGAAACCGGGTAGGATACTGCCGCACCTTGTGAACCAACATGGTTTTACATCATCATATGACCTAAACAAACACAAAACAAGAGAGAGCTACGCCGGGCTACCCCTGTCAGAGGAACGTCTATGGGGGGTAGACGATCCGAGGCCCACAGATCAGGGTTCCGCGGCAAACCGCGCTCCGGGTCGTAGGAAACCCTCAAGAACTTGCATGTGGCCCTTGCACATGCATGGAGGTGTGGTGTTGTGTTGAAACATGCAAAACCTAGTCCCCGGGTTGCATGAATGTGTCCCCCTTCGCATGCATGCGCTGTAACCTAAAAGGGAAGGTTCTGGACTTATATAAGGGGGAAACTCCCCGTTCCGGTGAAACCGGGTAGGATACTGCCGCACCTTGTGAACCAACATGGTTTTACATCATCATATGACCTAAACAAACACAAAACAAGAGAGAGCTACGCCGGGCTACCCCTGTCAGAGGAACGTCTATGGGGGGTAGACGATCCGAGGCCCACAGATCAGGGTTCCGCGGCAAACCGCGCTCCGGGTCGTAGGAAACCCTCAAGAACTTGCATGTGGCCCTTGCACATGCATGGAGGTGTGGTGTTGTGTTGAAACATGCAAAACCTAGTCCCCGGGTTGCATGAATGTGTCCCCCTTCGCATGCATGCGCTGTAACCTAAAAGGGAAGGTTCTGGACTTATATAAGGGGGAAACTCCCCGTTCCGGTGAAACCGGGTAGGATACTGCCGCACCTTGTGAACCAACATGGTTTTACATCATCATATGACCTAAACAAACACAAAACAAGAGAGAGCTACGCCGGGCTACCCCTGTCAGAGGAACGTCTATGGGGGTAGACGATCCGAGGCCCACAGATCAGGGTTCCGCGGCAAACCGCGCTCCGGGTCGTAGGAAACCCTCAAGAACTTGCATGTGGCCCTTGCACATGCATGGAGGTGTGGTGTTGTGTTGAAACATGCAAAACCTAGTCCCCGGGTTGCATGAATGTGTCCCCCTTCGCATGCATGCGCTGTAACCTAAAAGGGAAGGTTCTGGACTTATATAAGGGGGAAACTCCCGTTCCGGTGAAACCGGGTAGGATACTGCCGCACCTTGTGAACCAACATGGTTTTACATCATCATATGACCTAAACAAACACAAAACAAGAGAGAGCTACGCCGGGCTACCCCTGTCAGAGGAACGTCTATGGGGGGTAGACGATCCGAGGCCCACAGATCAGGGTTCCGCGGCAAACCGCGCTCCGGGTCGTAGGAAACCCTCAAGAACTTGCATGTGGCCCTTGCACATGCATGGAGGTGTGGTGTTGTGTTGAAACATGCAAAACCTAGTCCCCGGGTTGCATGAATGTGTCCCCCTTCGCATGCATGCGCTGTAACCTAAAAGGGAAGGTTCTGGACTTATATAAGGGGGAAACTCCCTGTTCCGGTGAAACCGGGTAGGATACTGCCGCACCTTGTGAACCAACATGGTTTTACATCATCATATGACCTAAACAAACACAAAACAAGAGAGAGCTACGCCGGGCTACCCCTGTCAGAGGAACGTCTATGGGGGTAGACGATCCGAGGCCCACAGATCAGGGTTCCGCGGCAAACCGCGCTCCGGGTCGTAGGAAACCCTCAAGAACTTGCATGTGGCCCTTGCACATGCATGGAGGTGTGGTGTTGTGTTGAAACATGCAAAACCTAGTCCCCGGGTTGCATGAATGTGTCCCCCTTCGCATGCATGCGCTGTAACCTAAAAGGGAAGGTTCTGGACTTATATAAGGGGGAAACTCCCGTTCCGGTGAAACCGGGTAGGATACTGCCGCACCTTGTGAACCAACATGGTTTTACATCATCATATGACCTAAACAAACACAAAACAAGAGAGAGCTACGCCGGGCTACCCCTGTCAGAGGAACGTCTATGGGGGTAGACGATCCGAGGCCCACAGATCAGGGTTCCGCGGCAAACCGCGCTCCGGGTCGTAGGAAACCCTCAAGAACTTGCATGTGGCCCTTGCACATGCATGGAGGTGTGGTGTTGTGTTGAAACATGCAAAACCTAGTCCCCGGGTTGCATGAATGTGTCCCCCTTCGCATGCATGCGCTGTAACCTAAAAGGGAAGGTTCTGGACTTATATAAGGGGGAAACTCCCCGTTCCGGTGAAACCGGGTAGGATACTGCCGCACCTTGTGAACCAACATGGTTTTACATCATCATATGACCTAAACAAACACAAAACAAGAGAGAGCTACGCCGGGCTACCCCTGTCAGAGGAACGTCTATGGGGGTAGACGATCCGAGGCCCACAGATCAGGGTTCCGCGGCAAACCGCGCTCCGGGTCGTAGGAAACCCTCAAGAACTTGCATGTGGCCCTTGCACATGCATGGAGGTGTGGTGTTGTGTTGAAACATGCAAAACCTAGTCCCCGGGTTGCATGAATGTGTCCCCCTTCGCATGCATGCGCTGTAACCTAAAAGGGAAGGTTCTGGACTTATATAAGGGGGAAACTCCCCGTTCCGGTGAAACCGGGTAGGATACTGCCGCACCTTGTGAACCAACATGGTTTTACATCATCATATGACCTAAACAAACACAAAACAAGAGAGAGCTACGCCGGGCTACCCCTGTCAGAGGAACGTCTATGGGGGTAGACGATCCGAGGCCCACAGATCAGGGTTCCGCGGCAAACCGCGCTCCGGGTCGTAGGAAACCCTCAAGAACTTGCATGTGGCCCTTGCACATGCATGGAGGTGTGGTGTTGTGTTGAAACATGCAAAACCTAGTCCCCGGGTTGCATGAATGTGTCCCCCTTCGCATGCATGCGCTGTAACCTAAAAGGGAAGGTTCTGGACTTATATAAGGGGGAAACTCCCGTTCCGGTGAAACCGGGTAGGATACTGCCGCACCTTGTGAACCAACATGGTTTTACATCATCATATGACCTAAACAAACACAAAACAAGAGAGAGCTACGCCGGGCTACCCCTGTCAGAGGAACGTCTATGGGGGGTAGACGATCCGAGGCCCACAGATCAGGGTTCCGCGGCAAACCGCGCTCCGGGTCGTAGGAAACCCTCAAGAACTTGCATGTGGCCCTTGCACATGCATGGAGGTGTGGTGTTGTGTTGAAACATGCAAAACCTAGTCCCCGGGTTGCATGAATGTGTCCCCCTTCGCATGCATGCGCTGTAACCTAAAAGGGAAGGTTCTGGACTTATATAAGGGGGAAACTCCCCGTTCCGGTGAAACCGGGTAGGATACTGCCGCACCTTGTGAACCAACATGGTTTTACATCATCATATGACCTAAACAAACACAAAACAAGAGAGAGCTACGCCGGGCTACCCCTGTCAGAGGAACGTCTATGGGGGGTAGACGATCCGAGGCCCACAGATCAGGGTTCCGCGGCAAACCGCGCTCCGGGTCGTAGGAAACCCTCAAGAACTTGCATGTGGCCCTTGCACATGCATGGAGGTGTGGTGTTGTGTTGAAACATGCAAAACCTAGTCCCCGGGTTGCATGAATGTGTCCCCCTTCGCATGCATGCGCTGTAACCTAAAAGGGAAGGTTCTGGACTTATATAAGGGGGAAACTCCCCGTTCCGGTGAAACCGGGTAGGATACTGCCGCACCTTGTGAACCAACATGGTTTTACATCATCATATGACCTAAACAAACACAAAACAAGAGAGAGCTACGCCGGGCTACCCCTGTCAGAGGAACGTCTATGGGGGGTAGACGATCCGAGGCCCACAGATCAGGGTTCCGCGGCAAACCGCGCTCCGGGTCGTAGGAAACCCTCAAGAACTTGCATGTGGCCCTTGCACATGCATGGAGGTGTGGTGTTGTGTTGAAACATGCAAAACCTAGTCCCCGGGTTGCATGAATGTGTCCCCCTTCGCATGCATGCGCTGTAACCTAAAAGGGAAGGTTCTGGACTTATATAAGGGGGAAACTCCCCGTTCCGGTGAAACCGGGTAGGATACTGCCGCACCTTGTGAACCAACATGGTTTTTACATCATCATATGACCTAAACAAACACAAAACAAGAGAGAGCTACGCCGGGCTACCCCTGTCAGAGGAACGTCTATGGGGGTAGACGATCCGAGGCCCACAGATCAGGGTTCCGCGGCAAACATGCAAAGTATATAGTAATAATATATAGTAATAATATAGTAACAATATAATATAATATAGTAATAATATAAAAAAGTATAAAGTATATACTAATACTAGAAATAAAAAAACTCTAGCTACGCCGACGGCAGCCCTCGGCGTATCCTGGCCGTCGGCGTAGCCTTATCCCTTTTTTGCCCGCGGCCCACCTGGGCCATTCACCCCCGACCCTATCCCCAACCCGCCCCGACCCCCTCCGCCACTCAACCCGCCCCTGACCCCGCCGCCACCAGCCGCTGCTCCCCGAGCTCGGGGCCGCCGCCACCCCTCCTCCTCCTGACCCCGCCGCCACCCCTCCTCCTCCCGACCCCCGCCGCCCCTCCTCAACCGAAGCTCGCCGCCCCTCCTCCTCCCGACCCCGCCGCCCCTCCCGACCCCGCCGCCCCTCCTCCTCCCGACCCCGCCGCCCCTCCTCCTCCCGACCCTGCCGCCCCTCCTCAACGAAGCTTGCCGCCCCTCCTCCTCCCGAGCTTGCCCGCTGCGCTGCCCTCTAGTCCCCTCGTTCCCGAGCTCCCTGACCCGCTGTACCGCCCCGGGCACTGCAACCCGAGCCCCAACCCACGACCGTCGCCAGGGCCCTGCACCGCATCAACCTCGTCGCGGCCGAGCTCCGGTAAGCAGGCCCCCGATTCTAGAACTTTAGGCCCCGACTCTAGTCAGTTTAAGAGTAGAATTTAGGCCCTTGGCGTAGGAGTATAATTTAGGCCCGGTTAATTCTGCCTTAGCCATGTTAGTCAGTTTAGGAGTAGAATTTAGTAAAACAAAAGTGGAAATAGGTGTTTGCTAGTATGTGAGTAGAAATGCTAGAATAGGAGTTTGCTAGTAGTTTGTATAAATAGTAATTTGTGGTATGTTAGTAGAAATAGGAGTAGAATTAGAAATGCTAGAAATAGGAGTAGAATTTGATATGCTAGAAATTGGAGTAGAATTAGAAATGCTAGAAATAGGAGTAGAATTAGATATGCTAGAAATAGGAGTAGAATTTAGTATATTTAACCATTTGTTCATGTTTTTGCAGCTACCGGAGGGTGAGCAGGGGGGTGCTTCGGCGGCAGGGTCCCGGATCATCTTTGACGATTTGATCGCGCTTCGAGGGTGAGAATTTGCTCGCCTCTCTTGTACCTAGGTTTATTTTCGTGTCTAGATCACCAAGTCTGTCGCGTCACCTAGGCGTCATCCCGACCGTAAGCGTTACGCGACTTAATATGCATTAGTGGTCTCGCATATTTTGAACCGTAAGGCTTACGGCTTTTATCGGGCAGTCGGCGGATTCGTAGTTGGGTATGGTTCTCCCTGGCTTTACCTCGATTCGAGACAGGATTTCGGTGACGCCTCCTCGTTGTTCTCCGGATGCACATCCTCCTCGCTTTTTGTCGAGACGTGTATTGGGAGAGCAGTAGGGAGGTGCTGCCGAAATTCTGCTTGGATCGGGGTAGAGCCAGGGAGAACTTACCCAATCTACGGATCCGGCGGCTGGTTAGGACCCTCTTTTCCTATTAGACAGTAGGTTGATGAATGCGTAAAAATATGAAGCATTTAATCTCCTGTTTGATATAAAATGTTATATTTGTTGTTTGGCTCCCAACAAAGCAGAAGAGGATGGCTGATAATGGGTGGATGTACAGTGCCGTATTAGTGCGACTAATAAAATAGACGATTGGGTACGGAACACTCATTTGTTAGTGAATGAGTTAGCGCGTGGTTCGAAGGCAATGGTTCGGGCACTTTGTCCCTGCGCTCATTGCACTAAGCGTCATCGTCAGGGAAAGGATGACATGTATAAACACCTTCTGCAATATGGGTACATGTCTAAGTATGTCACGCAAGTCGACTTTGCTCGGTACGAACGTGACAGGGGTGAGGTGATGTGTTAGCGGCTCAATGGCAATGAGCACGATGGGATTAGAAACTTTCTAGATGATATCATCGATGCTGACCAGCCGGATTCGCCACCTCGACGGGAGGAACCACCAGAACCAGAGGAACCGCTAGAACCAGAGGAACCGGAGCCAAACGCGAAGGCCTTCCTTGATATGATGGCCGCGGCTAAGAGGCCTCTGTACGAGGGTGCAAAGATTTCTCAGCTCGATGCCATCCCTCGGTGTCTAGCCGACAAGTGCCAGTACTCCGCCACCCGTTCTCACTTTGAAGCTAATCTGAGAACATGTGGTAACATGTTGCCCGAAGGGCATTGTCTGCCTAAAACCTTTTACGAAACAAAGAAACTCATGAAGGAGCTGAACATGGATTATGAAAAGATAGATTGTTGTCCAAAAGGTTGCCTTTTGTTTTGGAAACAGTTTGCGGATGACAAGTACTTCTCCATATGTGGGGCCTCTAGGTATGATGAGGTAAAGGGAAAGGATGGTCAGATGAGGCAGTCGAATGTCGCTCTAAAGATTCTTCGGTATCTCCCATTCATAAAAATAATCCAGCGGCTTTACTTGAGCGAGGAGACTGCCAAACAGATGACGTGGCACAAGAAGGGGAAGAGATATGAGGACGAGCACGGACAAAAGAAGATGGGACATCCGTCTGATGGTAAGGCATGGAAGAACTTCGATGAAAAATACCCCCGGTGGGCAGAAGAGGCTCGGAATGTCAGAATTGCGATAGCAACAGATGGCTTCAACCCATATGGTTTGTCGACGGCCGCGTACAGCTGCTGGCCGGTGTTTGTTATTCCGCTTAATCTCCCCCAGAGTATTAATGCAACGGAAGACCATGTTTCTGTCGTTGATCATTCCAGGGCCCGAGTACCCGGGGAAAAAATTGAGTGTCTACATGCAACCGATTGTGGATGATTTGAACCACTCCTGGATACACGGGACGTTGACATACGACCGAGCATCGAAGAGAAACTTCTTGATGAAAGTTTGGTTGCAGTATACCATGCATGACATGCCCGGGTACGCCCTGACGTGCGGATGGTGTACAGCTGGTAAGTGGCCATGCCCAGTGTGCAGGCACCGACTTGAGTTTCTTTGGCTAAAGTCGGGTCGCAAGTTTGTTGCGTTTGACACGAATCGACAGTACCTCAAAAGAAAGCATCCGTTCAGAGAAGACAAGAAGAACTTCAAGAAGGGAAAAGTTGTGCATGAAGTAAAAGAGGTACCAAAGTTCGATGGTTCAGTTGTTGATGCCGCGCTACGTGCTCTTGTGCCTGCGGCGCTGGGAACTGGCCATCTATTTGCGGGATATGGTGTAACGCACAACTGGACTCATGTGGCAGCCTTAACGAATCTTGTGTATTACAAGGACCTTGAACTTCCCCATAACATCGATGTGATGCACACCGAAAATAATGTCGGGGAGTCCCTTTTTCACACAGTACTGAACATTCTTGGAAAGTCAAAGGATAATGTCAAGGCTAGAGTCGATGTTGAGAAGCTTTGTGATAGGAAGAGATTACACATGCAGCCTCCTACTGTCCGTCGAAATAATTGGTTCAAGCCGCATGCCTACTACTGCCTTGATAATGTCCAAAAGAAGGAGTCAATCAAGTGGCTCAAATATGTCGTGATGTTCCCTGATGGTTATTGTTCGAATATAAGTAAGGGAGTCAATCTTTCGACAGGACAAGTCACTTGGCTCAAGAGTCACGACTATCATATATGGATGGTTCGAGGGTATCTCCCCGAGAAAGTCTGGCGAGTGGTTGCGGAGTTGAGCCATTTCTTACGCACGCTCTGTGCTAAGCAGATATGTCCTCTGGTTACTGAGAAGCTGCAAGTTCAGGTGCCGGAGTTGCTATGCAATTTGGAGATGATCTTCCGCCAAGCTTCTTTACTCCGATGGAACATCTCATTGTGCACCTCGCAATAGAGGCACTCTTGGGGGGGCCGGTGCAATTTTGTTGGCAGTTTTGTATTGAGAGAGAGTTTAAGTATATTCGAAAGATAACTAGAAACAAAGCCAAGATTGAAGCATGCGTAGCTGAAGCAACATGCCTTCGGGAGATGGCAGACGCCGTGACAACCTACTGGCCCGATGATGTTCCCACTATGCATAACCCGGTCTCTCGTTACAATGTCGACCTGCCCAAGAATGACCCCAATCTCGAACTATTCCAATTTCCCGGTGGCAAGGCCGGTAAAGGACTAAAATATAGCTTGCCGAAGGAAGAGAAGGATTGCATAATGCTCTATGTGCTTATGAACATGAAGGAAGTGGTCGATTTCATTAGGTAAAATGGTAAACAACTTCTTATTTTCTCGGTCTAATGCTCTATGCAGCTAGTAACTCGGTCTAATGCTTATTTTCTCCTTAGCGACTTCACGGATGAACAGTGGTCGGGACCAACGGATCCCTCTCCCATGGAGTTGGACACTCTACTGAAAGAGGGTGCTCCTGGAAATAAAAAAACTTTGTGTCCTGGTTCATGGAAAAAGTAATTTCTAACCTGTCCCTCTTACCTTGCAATATGTGACTTGTCCCTCTTATTCCACGTAACTAATGAACGGAACAAACCTGTAGGGAGCTGATCCCAACGTTGAGATGTCAGATGAGCTGAAATGTGTTTCCCAAGGTTGTAACCGTGACGTCATGAAGTATGAGAAGTATGATGTGAATGGGTTTCGCTTCCATACAGAGACGCACCAGAAGGGGCGACCGAATGCAAAAACGGTAAATACTGGGGTCTTCACCAGAGGAGCCGATTCCCTTGATTACTACGGAAGGTTAGAGAATGTATACGAGCTGACCTTCAATCGTACGAACGTACAACTCAATCTTGTTGTGTTCAAGTGCCACTGGTTCGATCCAAGGGGTGGACTGAGAAGTACCCCTTCCATTGGGTTAGTTGAAGTTAGGCCTTCAACCACCTATAGCGGAGCCAACGTCTTTGTTGTTGCTCACCAAGCCAACCAAGTTTATTATTTGCCCTACCCATGCCAGAAAGCGGAACTCCATGGCTGGGAAGTCGTGTTCCAGGTATCGCCACATGGTAACCTACCGATTCCCTCCGAGGACGATTACAACAACATTAACCCTGTAACGTACGAGGGAATTTTTTATCAAGAGCAAGAGGACGTCGGGCACTTTGATTTAGAACCGGTTGATCTTGAGGACCTTGGGAACGATGCAGAAACTCGGGGTGAGTCAGTGGTGAATCTACATGATATAGATATGCTCGAGAAGTTTCATACAGAGAATGACAATGATGATGAGCCTCCACCCTTCGATGAGAATCCAGCTTTCTACTCAAAAGATAGTGATAGTGATAGTGAGAATGAGAATGGGAATGAGAATCAGAATGATAGTGAGTATTTATTATGTCTTTGTGCTTAATTGTTTTCTTAATTGCATTATGCCTTTATGCTTTGTGTATACATTTTATTATGTCTTTGTGCTTAACTGTTTTCTCTTATTCAATGCAGGTGATTGAAAAATATGAGCAGCGACAAGGCAAGCTCTTCGTCCTTGCTTAATGCGCTGAAACAGCGCAAGAAAAAAGCTACGCGGAGTGGGAGACAGCCAAATCCCAATCCGCGTTACCCCGATCTTGCTGGTCCGGGAGGAGGACGAGGTCGAGGTCGAGGTCGAGGAGGAGGACGGGGACGAGGTGGCAGGGGAGGAGGCGTGGACTTTGACCCACCACCCTCTGCTTCTGGCGACGTGGTTCCTGAGTTCTTCCTGACAGAGCAGCCTTTTGGGGACGAGGCGGAGCCAGAGACCGAGAGGGAGGCGGAGACCGAGACGGAGTCTAGAGACGAGGCGGAGGCGGAGGCTGACACTAGCTACGAGTTGGTGCCGCCGAAGAAATTGCGGAATCGTGGGGAATCGGGAGTCCCTGAGGAGAGGTTAGAGCCTAGGACCCAGGAGGCGAAAGCCCTTATTATTCCAGATGGCCTTGAGTAAGTGTACTAATTTTGCAATTTAAAACATGTAATTTCATATTGGTCATAAATAATTTGGCATGTGTACTAATGTTTATTATTGTGCAGCAATTGGACATTTCCTCCGGGGACCAAGCCTCGCCTTCCTAACAGCCTGGTTGGAGCTCTGATTAGGAAGTTCTGGCCGGGCTATCACATTTCCCCCGATGGTGTCAGGAGGCTAGCTACTACTTGGGCGGAGTACCAGACTACTCGTGTCCCGGGATTTCGCACAGCTGCTGCTGCTGTCATCACCAAGTTTTGGGTAAGGCATATTTCTCGAGTTAATACTTGATGACCCCACCGTGCTAACTCATGACTCTTACAATTGTTTTTTATGCATGATTGAAGTTCTTTTATCGTGTGGCTGAGGAGCACCAGGAGAAGGCGGACAGGACTTTGCTTGGGGCTTGTGTGAAGTTGACACCCTAGGTGTGGTATAACCAGAAGGTCACGGCCGCTAGTCACTTCTGGGCCGACAGGGGCGTGAGGATCAGGAAGGAAGACATTGTCGGTAAGAAGTCTAATCCTGAGTACTCAATGACGCCAGAAGAGTATATGTCGGTGAGTAAAATGTCAATGAGATTCTACATTGCTGCTAAGTTGCCATTGCATTGTCTGGAGTTGAGTATTGCATTTTCAGGTTGTCCCCGATTGGGCTGAGCCGCATCGACTCGCATGGGAGGAGCTGGTTAGGACGAGGTGGCTCAGTGAAGACGAAGAGTTTGCAGCCTTGTCGAGGCGGAACGCGCAGAACCGAGGCGATGGTGGAACACACTGCGCGGGAAACCGCAACTTTGACCGCTTCAAGGGGAAGGTGGTATGTATATAAATGGAACGACCTGCATTTATTTCTCGTCATGTTCGTACTTCATATGCATAATATTTCTTTCCGCGATGCAGGTGGCCGAGGCACAACCCGGGGAGGTGATTCATGACGTCGCCGTCTATGAGATGATGCGGCGAAAGAAGCCCGATTCCTCGCAGCCTCAGCCCTCGTTACCCGAGTACTACGGCACTGCCCAGAACAACTTGGCGGACTACAGCACGATGGTGAAGGCTCGTCACCCCCATGTGGATGACCCCATTCACGCGGAGATCGACGAGGAGTCGTTGGTCCTGTCGGGGCACGGATTGCAGCATGGACGTCTCAAGATTCTGAATAAGAAGGTCAAGCCTACCCTCACCACGAGCTTCACGCGTCTCAAGGCTACCCACCCCGCCGACGGCCCCCCTATCCGGCCTCATAGCCAGCCTCGTCGATCCACCTCCAGCGATGATGTAAGTTTTACTCATTTTCATCATCTTTATGACTTTTGTTTCTGCATGGCTAACAGCTGACGACATTCCTTGTATTTGAAATTGTAGCCTGAGTTCGAGGCGGCCTACGATGCCGCTCATGATGAATATCAGGTGGCCTTTCGGCAGTATCAGGAGGCGAATGCGATCTACATGCAATACGTAAATGTAAGTTTGAACCTTTATTTTTGCAAAAGATACAAGTCCCACTTCCCCTAGTTTGTTGTATTACGGCCTGACATCTAAACTATCTTGCAGGTGATGTTGATGAATATTCAAACTGGACAGAATATGGATTTAGGGCATGTGCCTCCCATGCCGGGGCAGCCGCCATGCATGCCATCGAGGGACAGTTTCGCTTGGACATACTACGCATCGACACCGGTAAGTTCTTTGCTAGCCCACTGGTTATCGCTTTACTTTGCCTCGCAAGTTGCTAACATGTAGGCAACATGTAGGGAACGGGAGCTTCTAGGAACCAGCACTTTAGCCATGTCTCGCCGGATGGGCGTCAGATCACACCGCTTCATGACAATGGTCCTTCTCCTGGCCATTCTGTTGGTGGTTCTCCCAATCCTCACTCCGACACTTCTCCTACTACCTCGTGAGATGGTTCTTCTGCTGCTTCTACTGGACGCCACCCTCACCAGAGGTCGCCTCTTTTCACCAGGGGAGATCTCGGGTACACCCCGTCTCCTCCAGAGTTGTAGGGTTTTATTGTTTATGCATGTGTGACGATGTTGATACATGTATGAATGATGTGATCATGTTGATACATGTTTGAATGATGTGATCTTGTTTGATACATGTATGAATGATGTGATCATGTTGATACATGTATGAATGATGTGATCCTGTTGATACATGTTTGAATGATGTGATCTTGTTTGATACATGTATGAATGATGTGATTTTGTTTGAATTTTTGTGAAAATGTTCAATATTGCTGTGAATAATATTGCAAGAAATAAAACTGCAGCGAAACAGGGAAAAAAAATTCTAGGCGGGGCCTACGCCGAGGGCCATGCCATCGGCGTAGTACCTCCTCTGTGCCAAATGGTACACGATACGCCGAGGGCCTAACCGTCGGCGTAGCTGTCTGCCTGGCACGGCCAGCGCCTGCCACGTGCTGCAGCTATGCCGAGGGCCGTCGCCGTCGGCCCAGCTGCCTTCCTGGGGCGCCCACAGTCTGTCACGTGCCGACGCTACGCCGAGGGCCATGCGTCGGCGTACCCACTGCGCCGTTAGCAGCCGGTGTAACGGCGGGCTCGCCTTTCGCCGACGGCTACTACGCCGAGGGGCCTGCGACGGCCGTCGGCAAAGCTTACGCCGAGGGCTAGACCATACGCCGACGGCTTTTTTTGGCTCCGCCGAGGGAGAGGTCCGCCGAGGAGGCTACGCCGACGGCAGCCCTCGGCGTAGCGTAGGCCGACGGTCTAGCTGCCTACGCCGAGGGCTTTCAGCCGTCGGCCTAGCCGGCGCATCCTGTAGTGTGTGTTGTCACGGCGGTCGGAGTATTGAATCAACGAGTCTGGCCACTTGCAAGTATGGTTTGCAGGTCCTCCACTTCCACTTTATGCACATCTATCTCGACGGTTGCCGATGTCACCTGCAGACACAGTACGTATACCATAGGTTCCCCACATATTATCGAAGTCGCACCAGCCATGAAGGAGACAGCCTGCCCGCTCCCGCTAATTCCGATGAACATTCTTTTGATGGCGCTACCTTGCTTCTGTGCCACAAGCAGACTAGTCTTGTAGCACCTAAATCCGTTGCTCAACAAGTAGGCGGCACGGTGGACAACGATCGAGCTCAGCGGGATCGGCGGTGGCAAGCGTGCATGTCCCTCCTCGCACCTTGGCAAAGAAAAATGTCTTCTTGACACCATACTCGAAGCGGTAGAGGGAACCATGTCCTGGGAAACAGCCGAGAGGCAGGAGGACATCACACCATTTATCTCCGTGGCGGTCGCAGAGACTTGGTAGCTGCTGCATACCAAACATGTCGTGCTTCTCCTTCTGCTGGTAAAATTGATTACCTGCTTATCACCACCCACATATATTCCTGCACAAGGAACACCGTCATACATGTAATCCGGCACCTACAGCTTAGTGTATACTATCTACATATGCCATGACACTAGTAGAAAAAAGGTCTTTGGTCCAGCACCCAAATGTCATCTGTCCCGGTTTGGCTCGCAAATCGGAACCAATGACAGGCCTCGGTCAAGGTTCGTGCCGCCTGGAGATCGGTCCCGGTTAATTTCAGAGCATCCGCCCCGGTTCGTGGCATGAACCGGGACCAATGCCCCCATGCGTGGCACGTGGCGTTCCGCGGAGCATTGGTCCCGGTTCATGCCACGAACCGGGATCAAAGGCCCTCCCCTGGCTATAAATAAGCCCAGTCCTTTGCCTTTTCCCACCAAATTTTATTGGATTGTGTGTGAGGTGTGGGTGCTAGTTTTTTTTTCCTTTGATTGCACACAAGGTGTTCGACGAAATGTCAAGCCACACTTAAGTTCGCACAACACGGTATCCTCGGCCGAGGTTAACAACCTTATCTTCTTTATCTGTAATTGATACAAAAATATTGTATGTGTCCATGTAGGGTGGTCATTTCACTATTCATGATGTTATTGTAATGATTAATTATTATGACGCAGATCGATGTGCGGATGCGATGGATGTACGGCGACCGACGCGATTCCGATTTTATTGCAGGTCTGCATAAATTTATCGATGTGGCTAAGGCAAACAAAGTGGATAATTTTAT
Source organism: Avena eriantha (assembly GCA_910589775.1). Lineage (NCBI taxonomy): Eukaryota > Viridiplantae > Streptophyta > Magnoliopsida > Poales > Poaceae > Avena > Avena eriantha. Next base: position 413,549,831 of record OU342740.1, on the reverse strand, counting down.
GTTTTGTCCCTGCGTCGACTGTCGGAATGTGCTAGAGCACTCTGCCCCGAGAATCCTTCAAAGCCATCTGCTTCTGAGAGGTTTCATGCCTGGATATTATTATTGGGCCATGCACGGAGAAAGAGGGGTTATGCTGGAAGAAAATGAAGAAGAGGAGGATGATGACATATATCCTATGTCTCCTGAAGAATACGGTGATACTGCAATGGAAGACAATGAAGAAGAGGGAGGCGGCAATGAAGAAGAAGAACGGGCATCGGATGAGCCCGCTGATGGTCTTGGTCGGGTCATTTCTGATGCAAAGCAACAATGCGATACAGAAAGGGAGAAGCTTAAGTTGGAGGCCATGCAAAAGGATCACAAAAATTTGTTGTACCCAAATTGCGAAGATGGCAGCACAAAGCTCGATACCGCACTTGAACTACTGAAATGGAAGGCAGAGGCTAGTTTATCTGACAAGGGATTTGAGAAGTTACTGAAAATAATGAAGCCGAAGTTTCCAAAGGATAACGAGCTGCCCGAGACAACGTACGAAGCAAAGAAGACTATCTGCCCTCTAGGATTAGATGTGGACAAGATACATGCATGCATTAATGACTGCATCCTGTACCGCGGTGAGAAGTACGAGAATATGGATAAATGGCCGGTATTCACTGCATGTCGGCACAAGATCAGACAAGATGACCCTGGTGATGTTGAGGGCGATGACGAGCCCCCAGGAAGAGGGTTCCTGCTAAGGTTATGTGGTGTGCTCTTATAATACCACGGTTGAAATGTCTGTTCAAAAACAAAGAGCATGTCAGGTTGTTGCGATGGCACAAAGAAGAGCGTAAGAAAGACGGGAAACTGAGACACCCCGCCGATGGGTCGCAGTGGAGAAACATCGAGAGTAAGTACTCAAACTTTGCAGGTGATGCGAGGAACTTATGGTTTGGTCTAAGTACAGACGGCATGAATCCTTTTGGGGAGCAGAGCTGCAGTCACAACACCTGGCCAGTGACTCTATGTATCTACAACCTTCCTCCTTGGTTGTGTATGAAGCGGAAGTTTATTATGATGTCAGTGCTCATCCAAGGACCGAAGCAACCCGGCAACGACATTGATGTGTACCTAAGGCCATTAGTCGATGAACTTTTGCAGTTGTGGGCAGAACCAGGTGTAAAGGTGTGGGATGAGCACAAACATGAGCCATTTGACCTATGAGCGTTGTGTTCGTAACCATCAATGATTGGCCTGCTCTTAGTAACATTTCAGGATAGTCAAATAAGGGATACAATGCATGCACACACTATTTAGATAAGACTAAAGGTACATATTTGGATAAATGTAAGAAGGTTGTGTACCTGGGGTGTCGTAAATTTCTTCCGACCAATCATCAAGTAAGAAAGAAAGGCAAACATTTCAATGGTGAGGTAGATTACCGGAAGAAGCCTAAGCTCCCTAAAGGTGCTGATGTATTTGGTATGGTGAAGGACCTAGAATTAATCTTTGGAAAGGGCCCTGGCAGTCAATCTATTCCGAAAGACCCCATTACCACACACACGGCCATGTGGAAGAAGAAATCTATATTTTGGGAGCTTGAGTATTGGAAAGACCTAGAGATCCGTTTTCAATCGACGTGATGCACGTGACGAAGAATATTTGCGTGAACCTGCGAGGCTTCCTGGCGTGTATGGGTAGACAGAAGATACACCAGAAGCACGGGAGGACCAGCAACATATCAAAGACCCATACAACAAGCATACTGATAAAGGCTGTCAATACTTAAGCAGCTATGATCTTACCAAAGCAGAGAAGGAAATCTTTTTTAAATGCCTGAGCAGTATCAAGGTCCCGGCTGGCTTCTCGTCAAATATAAAGGGAATAATAAATATGGCAGAAAAAATTCTAGAACCTGAAGTCTCATGATTGCCACGTGATTATGACGCGGTTGCTTCCGGTTGCATTGAGGGGGCTTCTAGCGGAAAATGTTCGAGTACCCATTGTGAAGCTATGTGCATTCCTCAATGCAATATCTCAGAAGGTAATCGATCGAGAAAGTCTGGAAAGGCTACATAAGGATGTGGTCCAATGTCTTGTCAGTTTTGAGTTGGTGTTCCCCCTGTCCTTCTTCAATATTATGACGGATCTCTTAGTTCACCTAGTCGAAGAGATTTCTATTATCGGTCCTTCTGCACAATATATTCCCCTTTGAGAGGTTCATGGGAGTCTTAAAAAAATATATCCGTAACCGTGCTAGGCCAGAAGGAAGCATCTCCAAGGGCTATGGAACATAGGAGATCATTGGGTTTGGTGTAGACTTTCGTCTTTACCTGCTGGTCTGTTTTGACAGATTTCTGCAATTATTTGCATTTGCTTCTTGTTGGTTCCTTTTTGAGTTTTTCTGGGGAATTGAGATTTTTGAGGGAAGTGCTACAATAGCTTGTGTTTTAGTGGAAGTTTTATTGGTGTTGGAACTGAACCTAAAGACCTATTATCTTGATGGACTAATGTTGCTAATAAAGAGTGTGTGAAGTTTTGTATGAAGGAAAAATTTCAGGTGTATCGAAGGAATGAGTAATGAGATGAAGGATGGACTAAAGCTCAATCTTGGGGATACCACCCATGTCACCCAAAGAAATATCCAAGAAATACAAGCGTCAAAGCTTGGGGATGCCCAAGGCATCCCCTTCTTCATCAATAAAAATTCCAGGTTTCTTCCAAACGCTTCATTTTTATTGTTTCATGCACAGTTGTGTTGTTCTTGGAGCGTCTTCTTTTTTGTTTTTCGTTTTGGTTTTCGTTTTCTTGGTTTGCTTAGTTTGCTTAATAAATTGGTTGGACCCCCTCTTTCATACATTGGTTTTCAAATAGTTTGGTTTGGATTGGAAAAGAGTAGGAAAGTTCATGCTTAAGTGGTAAAGAGAGCTTTTTTTTGACTGTGGCCCATGCTTTGTCATGCCATGCTTGATATTGTTTTGGTTGTATGCTTAGTATTCTTTGTTGTAGCATGACTTGTTATAAAAAATTGAGATTGCTTAATGTGCCTTGGAAGAATCATGCGTTGTTTTAGCATATTAAAGCATAGTATTGCGGTATTCTCCTTTGATACTTTATTTGGGTTGACTTGGCGCATGCTCACACCATGTTATGACTATTCCAAGTCACCATAAACCTTCATGATCATTTAGTTTTCAACTTGTAGTATCACTTTATGCTTTGATCAATGATGTTTTGTCGCTCTGCATGATTATGGCCATTATTGCTCTCTTAGTTGGTCGATCCTAGTCTTTTGCTAGCATCCGTAACCAAGTATGAGTTCCACTCATGCATCCAACTCCTAAAACCAAGTTATTCCAAATAGTCCACCATACCTACCTATTAGCATTTGCTATTCCAAGTATATTCATGTTTTTGTCTACCTTCCGAATTAAACTTGTTATGAGAAAACTAGTGATTAAAGCTCTCACGAACTTGATGGCACACTTTACTTTTTTGCATTTAATAAACTTGAACCATTGGGTCCTTCTTTGTTGCGTATATGCTTGTGCTTTATAAGTTGAAGTTAGCAGAACCATGTATCATGGGGAACGCTTTCAACATTGCACCTGTACTTTGTACCCGTTGATATCATATTCTTTTGCTTATGGATGCTGGTGGTGTGAAATAGAAGTGGAACTTGTAATATCATGGAGTTTGTATGTGTGTTAGAGAAACGCCTAGGTCGCTAGCCTAAGCCATGCCTAATCATGGTGGAAACTTGCAACATAACCATAATGAGCACTCTATGAAGCATCCTCAATAAAAAAAATATGCAAATAGCAAATAAAAAGATCGATGAGATGCTCATTGTCTGCTTGCCTTGTCATTTTGATTATGGGATAGCTCCTGTATCATGTGTAAGGGGTACCCCGTTGGCGGTTCTCTATGATACATATGTACTTACAATGACAAGAGCTTACATGTGACTAAAGTTGAGTAGCATGAGGATCGATCTTGGTAAGTAAAGGGCATGAGATTTCATCTTATAACTTGTCAAGCATATCCTCTTAGTTGTGTCACTTTAACCTTAATCACCTCAAGATGCTTATGATAGGAGCAATGAGAGCTGAAAGCTAATAAGTACCATAATTTTTGGAAGCTCTTTATGAGACTTGAATTCCTACTTACTTCTATGAAGGCCTTTCTTCCACCATTACATTGAGTCTCCACCTTCTATCTTTATGCACCTACTTTGAGAGCATAGTGGCCATTGTTAGTTCTATGTGCATTGTCCCAAGACTAGTTGATTGATGCATAACTTGATATTCCTTGTTTTAAACTATTGTATCTAGTCACTCTTATGAACTTTGAAGGTGTCCTGTGCATTTATATTTGCTACTCTATTGAGGGACAAGCTAAATACTATTATGCTATGTTTTCTTTATGTGAAACAAACAAACGTCTTGCAAAGCATTGTTATTCATGAATCTTTTGTTTGTGCCTTTTCATGTTGCATCATAGTTTCTTTGTCTTATTGCTAGAATTTTGTCTTTCATGTTATTATTGAAGTACTATGATCCCAGCTTTGAATGTTTTACAAATACTTTGATCAAGTTTTTGATGGTGCATGTCACCTCAAAAATTATTCTTTCTTTTTATCACTTACCTACTCGAGGACGAGCAAGAGTTAAGCTTGGGGATGTTGATACATTGCAAATGTATCTATAATTTTTGATGTTCCATGCTTGGTTTTATCTACTTTCTTGTATTTTGTCCACACTTTGGAGTACTTTTTATATGATTTCTTGGACTAACCTATTAACAAGTACCACAGTGCCAGTTGCTTGCTTTCTGCTGTTTTTGGTTCCAGGAAAGTCAGAAAATGAATATTCTCGGAATTGGACGGGACAAAAGACAAAGTCAGTTTTTCACCGAGGGACACCCGGAGCCAGAATACGAGACAGAGAGGGGCCAGAGGGCGGCCACACCACATGGCCGCACGGCCAGGCCTGGCTCGCGCCAGGGGGTGGTGTGGCCAGCCCAGGCACCCTCTCGGCCTCTCCTTCCGTCTATAAGATGCCTCTGATACAGAAACCCTAAGTACCTGATCAAAATTCCACGAAAGAGTCTGTAGCCCCCGTCATCTCCATCCCTAGACCGAGAGGGTTCTGAAGCTCTTCCCGGCACCCTGTCGGAGAGGGGAATTCACCCTGGAGGCCTTCTTCGTCATCATGCAAGCCTCCGGTGTGATGCGTGAGTAGTTCATCTCTGGACTACGGGTCCGTGTAGTAGCTAGATGGCTGGTTCTCCTCCTTTGTGCTATCATGTTTAGATCTTGTGAGCTCCGTTCATGATCAAGATCATCTATTTGTAATTCCTACATGTTGTGTTTGCGGGGATCCGATGGATATTGAGATGCTATTTCAGATTGATTATTGTTCTATCATGTCTTTGTTATTTGTGATCTTGCATGCTTTCCGTTCTTAGTAGCTATCTTGGCCAAGTAGATGCTAGTAACTCCAAGAGTTAGTATTTATGCTCGATAGTGGGTTCATGCCTCTAGTAATCTGGGGAAGTGACAGAAATCTCTAAGGTACTAGATGTGTTGTTTCTACTAGGGAGAAAACAACAATCCTTTGTTTATAGAATAATCGTATTGTTTACTTTACACGCAATGCGTAATGCAATTATCCATTCCTTGCAACTTAATACTGGAGGGGGTTCGGATGATAACCTGAAGGTGGATTATTAGTCATAGATGCAGTTGGATTACAGTCTATGTATAATGTTGTAATGCCCAATCAAGTCTCAAAGGAGTCAAGATGAGTAGTATATGCATATCGCTTTCTCGATGTTTGTCAATTGCCCCGCTGCAATTTGTTCACCCAACATGTCATCTATCTTAAGGAGAGCCACCACTAGTGAACTATGGACCTCGGTCCTTTCTTTTACCCTCAATCTACAATCAACTGTTTACTGCTTTGTGTTTACTTTCTGCAAACTATTACTTTCTTCCACTCGATACGTTTAATCCTTTGTTTTCAGCAAAACCGGTGAGATTGACAACCTCATCACAAGTTGGGGCAAAGTTCTGTGGTTTGTGTTGTGCAGGTCTCCATGTTGCAACTAATGCCGGTAGTGCGCCCTGCCAAAGACCAGCTAGCAACACCTTTGGGGTGTTTCCTTGCTCCTACTAGATTGATAACCTTGATTTCGTAACTGAGATAAACTTACTGTTGTTCTCATCATACCTTCCTCTTGGGGTTTCCCAACGAGCTCGTTATTACACGAGTCAGCAATGTACGGCTAGTTCACTCGCTCATTTTTTACTTCCATTTGCCCATTCATAGTTGCTTGTTTGCAAACCTTTGAATAGATAACTATGTTATCAAATTAGCAAGCATTGCTGCCAATCTAGAAGTCCATTACTTGTAGTAACATAAGATTGAAGGAGATATGCCCTAGAGGCAAATAATAAATAGGTTTTTGTTGTCATATCTCAATTAGTTTATAATAGTTTCATATTATGCTAGAAGTGTGCCAAGTAGAAACATTGGTACAGGTGTGGTATGAAACAACCAAGTCCCTAGTAGCCTCTATTCATACTAGCTCGTTGGTCACGAAGATAATCTGGGTTTCAAGATCATGGGCATTTTTGCCGACTGACGACGGGATCATATCATTGAAGAATGATGTGATTGGACATTCCTCGAAGGATTGCAACAGGATCAAGTCATATAGTTCATTGTTGCAACAGCTATACCTAGACTCCTTCTCCTCACTGTTTCCCGAGGCTGCTTAGACTGCATTAAGCATCACTTGGTAATAAAGTGGTTATAAAGGTGTATGTTGGGTATTCTGAAGGAACAGTAGATGACATGTGACTGCAAGAACGGGATTTGTTCACCCACATGACGGGTAAATATACATACGGCCGGCTTGGTGAGATTACATCCATAAATGTTGCAACATGTGACCAGGTCACGGGGATGTAATATCACGCTAACAAGAAAACATAACTTGTTGTGAACGAGATTGAACAAGGTATGAGATACCAATGATTGGTTCTTGGACAAGTTGTATCGAGAAACAAAAGGAAGAGGATGCTACATTTAGACGGTTCAAACGACATTGTCATCAGGAATGCATAGGAGTCATATGGACATCCCTGGTCCCTCTGTTGATCATTGATACAGATCATGTCTAGAGCATTCCCGAGCCGTGAGAGGATACACTTAAGGGCACGATGAGAGCGATCATTCGTAAGATGGAATCATAGTAGAGAAAGAGAGAAAGTCGGAAATCGTTCCGCGGAGAGATCCGAAGTTGTTCGGAGAAAGAATAAAGGAAAAGCCCCAAAAGTGTTTTCGGATAAATGGGAATTTAAATATATATTTATTATATGTTAATTATGAATTAATGTATTATAATAATATTTAAGTTAAGATTTATAAAGGCAACTTATATATTAGGCCAAATCCCGGAGGGAAAAGGCCTAAAATAAAAAGCTGTAGAAAAATAAATGGAAAAAGGAAAAGAAACAGCCCATGTGGATGGTTTTTATTAACCGCCGCATGGGGGGGGACCGCAGCTACCAGCCACCACCGGGCATGCTCGACCTGGCCCACGCGGGCGCCAGGGAGCTGGGCTGCCGGGCCGAGCCGGCCCACCCGGACGGGGCGAGGCGCGGCCGCAGCCGAGCACTGGGCCGCGGGGGCCGCCTGCCCACCCGGGCTGGGTTGCCAGGCCGCCGGCGCGGGGCAGGCCCACCCAGGGTCGCTGGCCCCAGCAGGCCGCCGCCTCGCGGGAGTGAGGCTTAGCGCGGGGTGGGCCGTGGCCAGGGCCCACCCAGCCAGCCCTTGTCTGTTCCCCTTTTTATTTTTTAGCCATTTTCTGTTTTGGCTATTGGGCTGACTTTTGGCCCATCTGGCCAGGACGAAAATTCATGTTATTTTCTTTTAACCAATAGTCCCACATGGCTAACATAATGGGGAGGGCACACCCCTTCCGCCTATATAAAGGGTTGCCCATGGGTGGGATTAAACTGTTGGAGATATGCCCAAGAGGCAATAATAAAAGTGATTATTATTATATCTTTGTGTTTATGATGAATGTTTACATCCCATGCTATAATTGTATTATTAGGAAACACTAATACATGTGTGTTTTGTAAACATAAGAGAGTCCCTAGTAAGCCTCTTGTTGAACTAGCTTGTTGATTAATTGATGATCATGGTTTCCTGATCATGGACATTAGGATGTGATTAATAACAAGGTTATATCATTAGGAGAATGATGTGATGGACACACACCCATAGTAAGCGTAGCATAAGATCAAGTCATTAAGTTCTTATTGTTGTAATCTTTCAAATACATAGTAACCTAATCCTTCGACCACGAGGTTATGTTAATCACCATCACCGGATGGATACTTTGATGACATCAAACGCCGCTTTGTAACTGGGTGGTCATAAAAGTGTCATTGGGTATTCTGAAAGTATGTGTTGAAGCGCATGAACCAAGATTGGGATTTGTCCATCCATATGACGGATAGATATGCTCTGGGCCCTCTCGGTGGAATGTCATCTAGTTAGCTTGCAAGCATGTGACTAGGTCACAAGGGATGACATATCACGGAACGAGTAAAGAGTACTTATCAGTAACGAGGTAGAACTAGGTATGGAGATGCCGACGATCAAACCTCGGATAAGTATAGTATCGTGAGACAAAGGGAATTGGTTTCGTATGTAAGTGGTTCAGTCGATCGCGAAGTCATCGTTGAGTATGTGGGAGCCATTATGGATCTCCAGGTCCCGCTGATGGTTATTGATAGGAGATGTGTCTCTATCATGTCTGCATAATCACGAACCGTAGGGTGACACACTTAAGGTTCGAAGTTGTTTTAAGTAGATATGGAATATGCGTTGGAGACCGAATGTTGTTCGGAGTCTCGGATTGGATTCGGGACATCATGAGGAGATCCGGAATGGTCCGGAGAATAAGATTCATATATAGGGGAATGATCCGGAAGCCCTGTAGAATTCTCTACTCCACCACCACCACCACGCCGTCGTGCTGCTGGGATTCCGTGGAGAAGATCTACTACCTCCGCTGCTCGCTGGAACGGGGAGAGGAAGGTCTGCTTCGACTCCGCACGTGTGACCGACTACGGAAGCGCTTCCGAAACGCGGCGCCGGAAGGATCGTCAACTTGACCGACTGCGGAAGCGCTGCTGGAACGCGACGCCGGAAGGATCGTCCACACGATCTTGAGATCGGCAAGTGATCGACTACATCAACCACGAGATCTAATCTCGTTAACGCTTTCGGATCTACGAGGGTTAGTTCCTATCTATCTCGTTGCTCATGTCTAATAGATTAGATCTTGGCTTTTATCTAGATTAGATCTGGGTTTTGTTCGTTCTTGCGGTAGAAATTTTTTGTTTTCCATGCTACGAACCCATCAGTGGTATTAGAGCCGTATCTATGCGTAGATCTGTTGCACGATTAGAACACAATGTTATTGTGGGCGTTGATGCTTTTGTTGTCAGTGTCTTAGCGTGTACTTTGCATCTTGCGGCATGGTGGGATGAAGCGGCTCGGGCTAACATTACATGTCATCGCACATGAGACTTGCTCCACGCTTGACGTGCAACTTGCTTTGCACAAGTGGCTTTGCGGGTGTCTGTCTCTCCCACCATAGTTAAGATTCAATTTACAATGAGCATCTTGACAACACTTGTATCAACGTTGTGGTCCTTGTTCGTAGGTAAGATCGGTCTTATGCGAAAGCCCCAAACCACGTAAAACTTGCAAAGAAAATTAGAGGCGTCTAACTTATTTTTGCAGGGGTTTTGTGATGTGATATGGCCAACATGTGATTGTGATTGTATTTGATGTATACAATGATCCTTGTTGTAATATGGCAACCGGCAGGAGCCTAATGGTTGTCTTTAATTCTGTTAAGACTTGTGTGTCTATTCATCTTGTAATAGCTTTATTCCAAGTAGTTGTAATAGTTGTTGGTGATGATGGACAACCATGAAGCGGCGCCACTGACCTTGACGCAATGCTGGTGATGATGGAGATCATGTTCATGCTTTGGAGATAGAGATCAAAGGCGCAAGAAAAAAAGGGCCATATCATATCACACTAATTATGAATTGCCTGTGATGTTAATCCTTTATGCATCTTGTATTGCTTAGATCGCGACGGTAGCATTATAAGATGATCCCTCTCACTAAATATCAAGTAATAAAGTGTTCACGCTTAGTTGGCACCGTTGCTAAGACTCGTCGTTTCGAAGCATCTCGTGATGATCGGATGTGATAGATTCTACGTGTGCATACAACGGGTGCAAGCCAGATTTGCACATGCGGAAACTAAGGTTATCTTGACGAGCCTAGCATGTACAGACATGGTCTCGGAACACGGAATACCGAAAGGTAGAGCATGAGTCATATAATTGATATGATGAACATGAAGATTGTTCGCCGATGAAACTACATCTTCTCTCGTGAAGATCGGACTTGGTGTAGTGGACTTGGTTCGTGTAATCACTAAGACAATGTGAGGGATGTTGTTTTGAGTGGGAGTTCACCTAGTTAGTTTAAGAATTAAATTAGAACTCAATTTATCATAAACTTAGTCTAAACTACTTGCAAATTGTTGTAGATTATGGCGACCCCCTCCATCAATTTCAATGCGTTCCTAGAGAAAGAAAAGCTTAAGAACAATGGAAGCAATTTCACGGACTGGTTCCGTTGACTGAAGATCGTCCTCAGGGCTGGTCAGTTGACCTATGTGCTCGATGCACCGCTAGGTGACCCACCTACAAATAATGCCACCGATGACGAAAAGAATGTTTTCGCCACTCGGAAGAATCATTACTCCACAGCTCAGTGTGCCATCCTGTACGGTTTAGAAGCGGAGCTCCAACAGCGTTTTGAGCACCACGACCCATTCGAGATCATTAAGGAGCTCAGGCTAATTTTTGAGACTCGCGCGGCCATGGAGAGCTATGAGGCCTCCGAAAAGTTCTTTAACTGTAAGATGGAAGAAGGAAGCTCCATTAGCGAGCACGTGCTCACCATGTCTGGGTACGCAAAGAAGCTCCAAGAGTTGGGAATATCGATTCCTAATGAATTGGGGATTCACCGTCTCCTTCAATCACTGCCACCAAGTTACAAGAACTTTGTGATGAACTACAACATGCACTGCATGAACAAGACGTTGTCTGAACTATCGTCCATGCTAAAAACTGCTGAAGTGGAGATCAAGAAGGAGCACCAAGTGTTGATGGTCAATAAGATCACCAATTTCAAGAGACGGGGCAAGCCTAAGAGCAAGGGAAACTTCAAGAAGGACGGCAAGAAAGCTGCCGCACCTGCTAAGAAGCCCAAGGCTGGTCCTAAGCCTGAAACTGAGTGCTTCTACTGCAAGGGTGCTGGTCACTGGAAGCGTAACTGCCCCAAGTACCTGGCAGATCTGAAGAACGGCAACATCAAGAAGAAAGGTATATTTGATATATGTGTTATAGATGTGTATCTTACTAGTACTCGTGATAGTGCCTGGGTATTTGATATTGGTTCGGTTGCTCATATTTGTAATTCGAAACAGGAGCTACGGAATAAACGAAGACTGGCAAGAGACGAGGTGACGATGCGCGTTGGAAATGGCTCCAAGGTTGATGTGATCGCCGTCGGCATGCTCCCTCTACATCTACCTTCGGGATTAGTTTTAAATTTAAATAATTGTTATTTGGTGCCTGCGTTAAGCATGAACATTATATCTGGATCCTGTTTATTGCGAGACGGTTACTCTTTTAAGTCTGAGAATAAAGGTTGTTCGATTTATATGAGTAATACCTTTTATGGTAATGCACCTGATATGAATGGTTTATTCTTACTTAATCTCGATAGTAGTGATACACATGTTCACAACATAGATGCTAAACGAATTAAATTGAATGATAATTCTACATACATGTGGCACTGTCGTCTTGGTCACATTGGAGTGAAGCGTATGAAGAAACTCCATTCTGATGGACTTCTTAAATCACTTGATTTTGAATCACTTGAAAGATGCGAAGCATGTCTAATGGGAAAAATGACTAAGACTCCATTCTCTGGTACAATGGAGCGAGCTACAGACTTATTGGAAATAATACATACCGATGTGTGCGGTCCAATGAGTGTAGCATCGCGTGGTGGATATCGTTATGTTCTCACTTTCACGGATGACTTGAGTAGATATGGGTATGTCTACTTTATGAAACATAAGTCCGAAACTTTCGAGAAGTTTAAGGAATTTCAAAGTGAAGTGGAAAATCATCGTAACAAGAAGATTAAGTTTCTGCGTTCTGATCGTGGAGGTGAATATCTGAGTTATGAGTTTGGCATGCATTTAAGGAAATGTGGAATACTTTCACAGTTGACACCGCCGGGAACACCACAGCGTAATGGTGTGTCCGAACGTCGTAATCGAACTCTCTTAGATATGGTTCGGTCTATGATGTCTCTTACAGATTTACCATTATCATTTTGGGGCTATGCATTAGAGACAGCCGCATTCACTTTAAATAGGCCACCATCTAAATCCGTTGAAACGACACCGTACGAATTGTGGTTTGGTAAGAAACCTAAGTTGTCGTTCCTTAAAGTTTGGGGTTGCGAGGCATATGTAAAGAAGTTACAACCTGATAAGTTAGAACCCAAAGCGGAGAAATGCTTCTTCATAGGATACCCTAAAGAAACAATTGGGTATACCTTCTATCATAGATCCGAAGGCAAAGTTTTCGTTGCAAAGAATGGATCCTTTCTTGAGAAGGAGTTTCTCTCGAAAGAAGTGACTGGAAGGAAAGTAGAACTCGATGAGGTTATCGAACCTTCTCTCGGATTTGAGAGTAGCGCAGCACCGGAAGATGTTTTTGTGCCGCCTGCACCAATTGGAGAGGAAGCTAATGATAATGATCATGAAACTTCAAATGAAGTTACTGCTGAACCTCGCAGGTCAACGAGGGTTCGTACCACTCCTGATTGGTATGACTCTGCCTTGAACGTCATGTTGGTAGACAACGCTGATGACCCTGCGACATATGAAGAAGCTATGGTGAGCCCAGATTCCGACAAATGGCTAGAAGCCATGAAATCCGAAATGGGATCCATGTACGAAAACCAAGTATGGACTTTGGTGGACTTACCGGATGGCCGTAAGGCTGTCGAGAACAAATGGATTTTCAAGAGAAAAATAGATGCTGATGGTAATGTTACCGTCTATAAAGCTCGACTTGTCGTGAAAGGGTTCCGACAAATTCAAGGAGTTGACTATGATGAGACTTTCTCACCAGTAGCGAAGCTAAAGTCTGTGAGGATTTTGTTAGCAATTGCTGCACATTTCGATTATGAGATTTGGCAGATGGATGTCAAAACGGCGTTCCTTAATGGTGACATTGAGGAAGAGTTGTATATGGTACAACCCAAGGGTTTTTTCGATCCTAAAGATGCTGACAAGGTATGCAAGCTTCAGCGCTCCATTTATGGACTGAAGCAAGCATCCCGGAGTTGGAATCAACATTTTGATAAAGTAATCAAAAACTTTGGATTTATACAAACTTATGGAGAAGCTTGTATTTACAAGAAAGTGAGTGGGAGCTCTGTAGCATTCCTAGTACTATATGTAGATGACATATTGTTGATTGGGAATGATATAGAACTTCTTAATAGCGTCAAAACCTATTTGAATAATAGTTTTTCAATGAAGGATCTTGGCGAAGCGGCATACATTCTAGGCATCAAGATTTATAGAGATAGATCAAGACGCGTAATAGCGCTTTCACAACGTACATACTTGGACAAAGTTCTAAAGAAGTTTAGAATGGAAGATAGCAAGAAAAGGTTCATGCCCATGTTGTCAGGTAAGACCTTGAGTAAAACTCAAAGTCCAGCTACGACAGAAGCTAGAGAGAAAATGAATAATATTCCCTATGCCTCGGCCATAGGTTCATCATGTATGCCATGCTGTGTACAAGACCGGATATAGCACATGCTGTTAGTTTGACTAGCAGATATCAAAGTGATCCTGGAATGGAGCACTGGACAGCGGTCAAAAATATCCTAAAGTACCTAAATAGGCCTAAGGATATGGTTCTTTCTTATGGAGGTGATGAACAGCTTGTTGTAAATGGTTACACCGATGCTAGTTGGAACACCGATCCGGATGACTCAAAGTCACAGTCGGGATACGTATTTATTTTGAATGGTGCTGTAGTGAGCTGGAGGAGTGCGAAGCAAAGCGTTGTGGCGAAATCTTCAACTGAATCGGAATACATAGCTGCTTCGGAGGCTGCACAAGAAGCCGTTTGGATGAAGGAATTCATTACTGAACTTGGCGTGGTTCCCAGTGCGTTGGACCCGATGGCCATCTACTGTGACAACACAGGTGCCATAGCTAATGCGCAGGAGCCAAGGTCACATAGCAAGCTGAAGCACATCAAGCTACGTTTCCACGCTATTCGTGAGTATGTCCGAGATGGTGACATAAAGATTTGCAAAGTACATACTGATCTGAATGTGGCAGATCCGTTGACTAAACCTCTCCCTAGGGCAAAGCATGACCAACACCAAAACGCCATGGGTGTTCGGTATATTACCATGTAATCTGGATTATTGACTCTAGTGCAAGTGGGAGACTGTTGGAGATATGCCCAAGAGGCAATAATAAAAGTGATTATTATTATATCTTTGTGTTTATGATGAATGTTTACATCCCATGCTATAATTGTATTATTAGGAAACACTAATACATGTGTGTTTTGTAAACATAAGAGAGTCCCTAGTAAGCCTCTTGTGGAACTAGCTTGTTGATTAATTGATGATCATGGTTTCCTGATCATGGACATTAGGATGTGATTAATAACAAGGTTATATCATTAGGAGAATGATGTGATGGACACACACCCATAGTAAGCGTAGCATAAGATCAAGTCATTAAGTTCGTATTGCTGTAAGCTTTCAAATACATAGTAACCTAATCCTTCGACCATGAGGTTATGTTAATCACCATCACCGGATGGATACTTTGATGACATAAAACGCCGCTTCGTAACTGGGTGGTCATAAAAGTGTCATTGGGTATTCTGAAAGTATGTGCTGAAGCGCATGAACCAAGATTGGGATTTGTCCATCCATATGACGGATAGATATGCTCTGGGCCCTCTCGGTGGAATGTCATCTAGTTAGCTTGCAAGCATGTGACTAGGTCACAAGGGATGACATATCACGGAACGAGTAAAGAGTACTTATCAGTAACGAGGTAGAACTAGGTATGGAGATGCCGACAATCAAACCTCGGATAAGTATAGTATCATGAGACAAAGGGAATTGGTTTCGTATGTAAGTGGTTCAATCGATCGCGAAGTCATCGTTGAGTATGTGGGAGCCATTATGGATATCCAGGTCCCGCTGATGGTTATTGATAGGAGATGTGTCTCTATCATGTCTGCATAATCACGAACCGTAGGGTGACACACTTAAGGTTCGAAGTTGTTTTAAGTAGATATGGAATATGCGTTGGAGACCGAATGTTGTTCGGAGTCTCGGATTGGATTCGGAACATCACGAGGAGATCCGGAATGGTCCGGAGAATAAGATTCATATATAGGGGATCATTTTCTGAGTTAGGAAATGTTCCGGAGTGTTTGTATGAGGATTCTAGAAGGTTTCGGAATGTTCCGGAAGGTCTAGAAGATATCTTGGAGTTTGCTTGAAAATCAAGATAGGGATCAAGGAGTCCTGGTGGGTCAAGACTAGGAGTCGTGGGGGAGGAGGACTCCTCCCCCCACTCCCCAATCCGCCGGCCTAGAGGGAGGGGAGTCCTACAAGGACTCCCCCTCCCCAGGCGCCCTCCCTTCTTTAAATAGAGGGGCAGGGGCGCCCCCTCCTCCCCTGCTCTCATAACTCCCAATCTCTGCCGCCTCTCTCCTCCACCTTCTTTTGCACAGGCATAGGCGAAGCCCTGCAGAATTCTCTACTCCACCACCACCACCACGCCGTCGTGCTGCTGGGATTCCGTGGAGAAGATCTACTACCTCCGCTGCTCGCTGGAATGGGGAGAGGAAGGTCTGCTTCGACTCCGCACGTGTGACCGATTGCGGAAGCGCTGCCGAAACGCGGCGCCGGAAGGATCATCAACTTGACCGACTGCGGAAGCGCTGCTGGAACGCGACGCCGGAAGGATCGTCCACACGATCTTGAGATCGGCAAGTGATCAACTACATCAACCACGAGATCTAATCTCGTTAACGCTTTCGGATCTACGAGGGTTAGTTCCTATCTATCTCGTTGCTCATGTCTAATAGATTAGATCTTGGCTTTTATCTAGATTAGATCTGGGTTTTGTTCGTTCTTGCGGTAGAAATTTTTTGTTTTCCATGCTACGAACCCATCATAAACACACAATTAGAGAAGTCTTTTAGTAGACTTTCTCCCTCCCTCTCTCTTTACCTCGTGACCATGGCCCCAAGTTTGGGCTGTGCGATCGAGGCACACCTGCAGCATCCCGTTGCGCTGTAGGGATTTCTAGCCGGATATCAACTTCTGTACCTCCGGCGGGATCGGGGAGCCGGAGGTCTCATCATGCACCGGATGTGTACGAAGACACGAGGCGCAACACTTGGGGCGCTTAAATGTCGTGAGCCGGAGCTGTTGCACGATGAATATCAAGAAGGAGCAAGGGGTGACCTGCGAGGAGCTTCGTGTCCTTGAGGTCGGCTATGAGTACGACTACATCAACCACGTACCCCGCGGAACGTTAATCACGTACGGTCTACAAGGGTATGTATTCTCTACGCTCCGGCTGTGACAACATTACTACATAGATAGATCCTAGGCACTTTCTGGGGTTCCGTCATAGGAATTTTTTTGTTTTCTGCACCGATCCGCTACAGATATTTCGTGCTTATTTCTCACCATGTAATATATTAGTATCTTATCCAACGTTAAAATAATATCTAGTACATGTCCAAGTCATATCTGGTGTTAGTAGTCAAGTCATGAATATTCTAATTTACTATTTGGTCATATCTATATCAATGCAATATCCAAGACATGAATTTCCTGAACTAGTACATGTATATATTTCGGTGCTAGTTATTTAGATTATTGTTGTGATTATAAAATGTGTTCATCTTGTCTTGTGGCATCAAATAAAGTCTAGTTTTCTAGGCTGTACGCATGCAAATATCTGTTCAGTATTTGTGAGTATGCCTGCTAGTGATGGATATGCTTGTTTTACTTTTGATTCTCTGTTCATTTATTGTGAGTATTCAAATGTTAATGCATGTGCTATTGATACCATGATTTTTAGAAATTATTGGGTGTTCTCTATTCATAGCACACTCTTGTACTGCTAGATTTACCTTCGATTTGATGCTAGATGCTACTGTTAACTTATATTCATGCTGGTTGTTCTCGCAAACCCGATGGAGTGCTGCAACCGGAGCAACACTGTCTTCTACAAATTAGATAAGTCTTTGGTCTATCCCATTCTCCTCTTTGTTACTTGGTTGTTGGATCATGATGCCATGCATTATTTGAGTAGCTTTGTACTAGGATCTGGTCGAGTCTATGTTGTTAACTTGGTTACTATTGTACGTGTTTCTTTCTTTTCGAGTTTACAATGTAAGTGACAAGTCATAATTATCAGTGTAAAATGGACTATATTGTCCTCCAGTTTTCTCTGAGAGTAATCTGCCTAAATTCTAATAAGATACAATGTGAAGTGTACAGTTATTTTCTGATTCTACAATATGATTTGTTTGAAAATGATAGAGCATAACTTAAATTTTTATTGTTATCTGATGCATATTTTTTGTTTAGAAGCATGCATGTATAGTAAATTGTGAAACTGATATTGTGGCTAGTCTCTATTTCCTCAATGGTATTCACCGTTGGCTTGACCTGTTTAGGCATCATAGCATGGTCACATGTAAAAGCATCAGCTTGCTTGTGGACTTATTTTCTTTGAAGTTTGTTGTCATGCAGGATGGATCGGTGAGGCCTACGACGGAGGCTTGTCCTTGGAACTTTGGTGATAGGTAGCCAGCCGTTGGGATGCGCTACTGGAGGGAGGGGTACACACGACAAAGTATTATGTGCTCTGGGTCAGCGAGTACTCCAGCTTCACTAGATAATATGAAGCCGCATGATACGGAAGCAATAGACATGATGGTATTTGATGTGATTCCCAGCCAGCTCACAGGTACATTTTCAAAAACACCCCACAATATGTCTAGATTTAGAGACAACCTCCCAATCTCGTTTCTATTTTAAGCGACTCTAAAATTACGGTCAATTTTTGTAAAAATGCTTGTTTGCCATGAAGAAAGAAGAATACTGATCCTAATATAGCATACTGCGTACTGTATGCAATCTGGAGTGTTATAGTCTATCGGTCTACATCATGTTTCTTCATTGCCAATGTAGGTAGGGTAGTAGCATCAACGTGCACCACTCAAAATAAAATAAGATGGAATGCTATCTTTTTCTGTTCGGACCTAAACATTAACTTAATCTGCAGCTAACGGAAAGCGGGTGGCATACCAGGATAGACAAGGAGATAAGAGAAAATGTTTTATGCTTGTATGATGTGTTTTCTGCAACTTTCTAGTGATAGATTGGTGCTGAAGTTTGAAATTGCATCCTGTACTTACAACCTCGATCGTACTGTTTTGGGTTTGGTGGTGCAGTGGGAGTACTAGAGATGTTGGAGCACATGGTACGTTCTCGGGTACACACTAGGAGCTGTTGGCAAGTTGACATGCTTTGGAGGGGAGAGGTCGTGATGATGCAGGAGCAAGAAGGGGGTTGGGATCTTGAGTCCGGCTGGACGGAAGGATAAGTAGAAGGGGACCTAGAGGTTGTGGTGCATGTCTAGCTGGCCGGAAGGACATACTTTGTGTTTTCAAGGTTCGACTGATGATGGATGTTGCTGTAGGGATATGGTCATACGGTGGATTTATATGTTCGGCTAGAATCAATTGCAGGAGCCGCCTCAAATTCATTCTTAAAGATTCATTTTGTGTTATAATTTCATAGCTGGGTTATTAATGTATTTGTGTGATTTGAACCATTGGAATATTGTGTAATAATTATCAAAAGAATTTCATGTACTCTATTCTGATTAAATTATATGTTGTTCACTTATTGTCAAATCATGAAAATTAAGACCTGACAAGTGCGACCTGTATGAAATTAAACCTGACAAGTGGGTCCAGTATGGAAATGGAAACTGGCAGTGGGACCCTTCTTACTGGTGGGACCAGCCCAAGAAGAAATGGATAATAAAAAAATCCAAGGCCCAAAATAGAAAAAAGACCATAAAAGGATAAGGCCCAAAAGAGAAACTGACCATAACAAGGCCATGGCCTAGAAAGAAAAAGGCCAGAATTATTGGACTTAACCCATATGGACCACCGAAATGGACCGGACTGATTCTACACCATGACAATATTATTTCGTCATAATTTTGCCACGTAGGATCAGCCATGTAGGATCTGATTTGTCTAGGCTAGACATGCAGTGATGATATTGAATCGTCATAGATGTTATGACGATCCAATATCGTCATAGACGGTTATGACGATTTCGCGAAAATCGTCGTTATAGTTCATTAGCGACGCCCAGCTTTCGACAATTTTGTTTTCGTCATAGGATCATCATAGATGGACTACTGTGACGATTTTGTGACGAAAATGGTTGGTCATAGAAGCCCATATTCCTTGTATTGTTTGAGCGCCGGCTGGTTGACCAATTCGACCGGTTTTGCCAAGGTGTTGGAGGGTGGGGCCACCAAGTTCGACGACACTGTTGGTTCGTGTTGTTGCATTCCACTAGGGTAGACCCTCCCACAGTTGAGGAGGAATGATCTGGCGCAACCTTGCTTCCAACTTTTCCTCCATTTGCACCGGCAACTGGGCCACTTGGGCCTTGAGATCTACGATCTCCCATCTCTACTCAGCCTCCAACTTAGCCTTTCTCTCCTTTTCTCATCTTTCAGTCCTCTTTTAAGTGGATGCCGACTTTCCTGGTCAGCCCATAGCTAGGAACACGTCCACCAGACATCATCTTCATGTTCTTGGGCCTCTTCTTGATAATGTTCACCGCCTTGTTGAAAAGAGTGTCCCACAGCTCCGACAGTCCCATGGTGGGGGAACCTTCCTCAGCCGCTATTTCATCTACCTGTAGAAGGAAGGTGAACCCATTTTTAATTTTGGCTTTATTATTGATCGCCAATCGACTTGAGATCCATGTGGTTAGTTGCTTACCAGGTGTTTCTCGAAATTCAGCACATCCGGATTTGTGGTTTTGAATTCCTTTGCTATGGGTGAAGGGAATATGCCCGAGAGGCAATAATAAAGTGGTTATTATCTTATTCCATGTTTATGATAAATGTTTATTTTGCATGCTATAATTGTATTAATTGGAAACGTTAATACACGTGTGTTTAATAAACAAAATACAAAGTTCCTAGTAATGCCTCTCATATAAACTAGCTCGTTGATTAACAAGATGATCAAGGTTTTCTGATCATGGACATTGGATGTTGTTAATAATGAGGTCACAACATTAGTGGAATGATGTGATGAACATTCATCCGAAGTATAGCATTACGATCAGAGTCATTATATTTATATTGCTATAACATCATACGAAGTAATCAGTCCTTAGACCATGAGATCATGTTAATTGCTAACACCGGAAGAGTATCTTGATAACATCAAACGTCACACCGTAACAGGGTGACTATAAAAGTGGGCTCAGTGCTATGAAGGTGTTATGTTGAGGCTCATGGATCAAGAGTGGGATTTTTCCATCCCGATGACGGATAGATATACTCTGGGTCCTCTCGGTGATATCACATTGAAATAGCTTGCAAGCAAGTGATGTGATCACTAGAATGTTATATCACGGGAACGAGAAAAGAGTGCATGACGGTAACGAGATCAAACTAGGTATTTGGATGCCAATGATCGAATCTCGGACATGTAATATATCGCGAGGCAAAGGGATTTAGTTACGACGTTAAAGGTTCACACGATCACAAGAGTCATCGTTGAATATGTGGGAGTTAGTATGGATCTCCAGGTCCCGCTGCTGATTATTGACCGGAGAGGGGTCTCGATCATATCTGCATTATTCGCGAACCGTAGGGTGACACACTTAAGAGATACCGACACCATTTGGAGCAAATATGTTTTAGATAAAGATTTAAGAAAGCGCTAGAATTATTTCAATAGACACCGAAACTGTTTCGGGGGAATTGCTGAAATTGGTTCTGTATGTAATATTGAAATGTTGCATGGGGTTTTTTGTGAATGTTTGTTAATTAAAGTAATTAACAAAATTCTGAATAAAATTAATAAAAGAGTTTTATTAAATGAGAGAGCATTAAATTTAGAGAAATTTACTGCATTTAAAGTGGAGACTTTAAAAGAGAATGTGAAGGGAAATTTGAATGTGGAGGGGGTTACCACCACATGAATGGGGGAGGTGAAGGGACACGCTCCCCTCCTCCTATAAAATGCCCCTCTCTCACTCCTTCTTCCTCACACCTCCTCGTGAAGGAGCTCTCTCCCTCTCTAGTTATTCCTCATGGTCTCGGATTAGCGAGATACATGTTCCCGGTGGCTTTATCTAGAAAGGAGTTGCTGCTTCCACTTCTTTGCTGGAGCGAGGGACAGAGGTTGTCGGGGTACCGGATGTGTGTGCGATCACGGATGCACCGCTGCTTTGCGGTGCTGGACTTGGTGGTGCTGGACTTGCTGGAGCTGGATCTGATGGATGTGCTGGAGCCGGACCTGCTGGACTTCATCACGATCTTGAGATCGGCAAGTGTACGACTACATCATCCACGAGTTCCAACTCGTTAACAAAGCTTTGTTGTCTTCGAGGGTAAGTTCTCTATGGATGTATATCCACCCTTTGCTTGTATCTAGTAGATAGATCTTGGCGTGTAGTTCCCATCGTAGGAAATTTTTTGTTTTCTATGCTGCGAACCCTTCAATGGGGCACAGGAAGTAGCGGGCCCACACAAAGTTCCTCATCTGCTCGTCCTTGAATTTGTCAAACATGTTTGGTTTACCAAGACGCGTAAGCTCTGCGTCCTCCTTGTCCCAAATATACTTTATTCCTCTATAACCACCGCTCCCAAGCATGTGGTTACCTATGTTCTGGTCACGTAGTTTCTTCCCCCACACCATCCAAGCTTTTGCGTTATCGATCTCCAACTCCTCCTCGAAGAGGAGATAGTTGTCGTGTTCGAGAAGTGGCTCGTGCTTCTTTATCTCCTCCTAGCTTTCATTTTTGTCTATCCGCTTCTTCACCCGGGTTCTCCAGATCCTAAAGAGGGTGCTCATCTTTGTGAGGGCCGCCTCGTTCACCGCATTGTTCTTGACCTCAATGTTGTCATAATCATGGGGGAACTGTAGCGTGTGTGAAGCTTCTGCATGAGGAGCTCGACGAAATGTGCATTGCCAGGATCTTGGAGGTTCCTCGTGTTGATCGTCAAGGTCTCCCATACAATGCACCCGAGTTGTATCCCGTACCCAGTGGCAAGGGCTATAGGCGCCATGGGTGCATCACTCTCTGTCACTTCGGTGAACTTGTCGTGCTACGTGTCGAGCATTGGTGGGTCCTGATTCTTCCTCATGACCTTCTTCTTAGCTGCCGGAGCGGCACCACCATCCGTCTGTTCGCCGGCATCGGTGCGTTCGCCACCGGTATCGGTGGTGTCATCCTCGTGGCCATCACTCGTTCCAGCATCGTCGTCACCCTCTATATCTTCGTCGTCATCGGCCATGGTAGCTATTTCCTGCTCCTCCTCCACCCTCTAGGAAAACCGCCAAAATGGCATGTTGGCCTCCCGGGCTTCTTCTTCGACAGTCATTTGCTTCGAAGGGCCGGCCTCGTTGTTTACTTGTCCGGTTGACATGTTTGCACTAAACAAGTATATGCAACTAATTAGTATAAGAGAAACCGATCGGAAAATTTGACAGCACCTACCCTATAAAAGGCTACCTAGGAGTGCCCATTTCTCACCGAAACAGAAATGAATCAACATTTCGGGAGTAACAGGCACTCAGTTTGGAATCCCTGCAACAATTGACAAAAAACTGTCCACCACCAAAACTAATTCACAAAAGCATGCATATACAGAACAACATTTCATTATAATCCCATTACACTGTTCACAGCACCATTTCATTCCCAGAATGTCCACCACCACCACCCTGCACTGTTCACAACACCATTTCATTCACAAGACCATTATAACATAATATAAAGTGCAAGATATAAAGTATTATAAGAGAATATAAACAGAATATAAATAGAATATAAACAAAAGATGCATAGAACTTTATGCACCATAAGTTTTACTAGCTTAATGTTGCATCAGAATAGTTGGGGGACTACATGTGTTATGCATATGCTATCAGTGGTAACTGGCCTAATAATTATCAAGAGAACCAATTGTTGTTATTACAAATTGTGTACTTCTAGTTTACTGAACAACATTTTTGATCCAAACATGTCACCCATGCCAGAGTTACCTTCAAACTTAGTTCCACAGCAATAATATTATTAGTAGTACTGTAAAGGAAGACACAATTTTGCTACAACAACTTTCAAGTTTCAGTCGTTTTCCTGGAGCAATAGTTCAGTACATTCACAATACTTGTGCTTCCTCGGTACCAAGCTAATCTTGTTTTTGTGCCTGGCAAAAGACGGACCAGAAAAATGGAGCTTTTGGGCGAAGGGCACGGGCTTCGTGATTGCTGGCGTACGCCCCCAGAGAGATGTACACAAACTTGTGAGGTGGGTGTAATTTGGTACACCTAGTCAGCTGCATTTGCGATGGTCAAGAAACTTGCAACGTGGTCTAAAATCGTCCTGGCACTGACACTGTTAATTTTGCAAAATCCACCTTGCATATTATTCTATTCGTCACAAACGTGATCTTCTTCCCCTGTTTTCCCTGTTTTACGGAGAGGGGTCAGGGGCACTGCCGAGGCAGCGAAGCCACAAGTTCGCGACCACACGTAGATTAGCGGGGATGTGTTGGTTTTTCACCGCCTCCCCAGCGTTGGGTTAGGGAGGCAGCGAAGCCAGAAGTTCGTGACCACATGTAGATTTGCGTTTAGCTGGTGTCAAAGGTCACAGCGCTGGCTCTGTGTCAATGAGGTTTTGCACCGCCTGACTCTCCCTTTGGGCGACAACTACACCTCCCCCATTTGCTCCCTCTTCTCGAACATGGCAGAACCTCCCTAACCCTAACCCAACACCAATCATGGTTAGATCCTAGGAAACATGGCAGAATCCTGGTGCTTGCTCTCTCTTTAGGAACAAACGCTAACTCTAACTGGCCTAGGAACGAACCCTAACCTAGAGAGAGGGGAGATGGGAGGGGAGGGGAGGGGAGGGGAGGGACGCATCGTTTCAAACCTGCACAGCGGCAGGTGGTGGCAGACGGAGGCAGGTGAGCATCTTCTTCTCTCCGGTGGCGGACGGTAGGGGCAGCCGGCAGGGGGCTTCTTCTCTTCGGTAGCGGGGGCATCTTATTCTCTCCGGTGGCAGGGGCGTCCTTCTCTTCAGTGGCAGGGGAGTCCTTCTCTCCTGTGGCAGGGGCGTCCTTCTCTCCGGTGACGGGGCATCTTCTTCTCTCTGATCGAACAGAGCAAGGGGAGAAACGGTGGTGGACGGTGGGGATCGAATAGAGAGGAAGGGGATCGAACAGAGAGGAAGGGGAATCGACGGGGAACGAACAGAGGAAGGGGAGAAGGGACGCGTTATTTCGGCTAAGTGTAGAAACTCAGTGGTGCATCTCTAATCGGTGCGCCACGGATATTCCACGGTTAGCTCAAATCGGCGCGTGGTGCAAAGTTGACAGCAACACTCGCATGCCTTACTGGTTACTACGATGCGTTCGTTGGTTGGTTGAACTCCTAGGTGCCAGGCTTGAATCCTAACACCCCCATTTTTTTCTTTAATTTAAAACTATATTTAACAAAGTTTGAAATTAAAATTTAGCCTTGTAATATTTACTCATTAGAAATTAATTGTCTAGTATTTTTAGAATATGAACAATTCAATATTTACAAATATAAAAGCAAAAACACATGTATACAATTGCGTGTAGACAAAAAATTATTTCAAAAAACCACGAATCATGTATATGATTATTGTTCAAAAAACCATATCTATCATGTATATAGTTTCGTTGACTTGATGCACGCGCACACACATCACACACAAAAACTCACTTTTGCGATGTCGATTCCGAGCGAGCTAGTGTCGTCTCGTCGTAGCGATCTTCTTGCCCTTCTTCATCGCAGTTGAATAATTTAGCCTCGGAACATGGGGATTTCTTCTCGTGTACGGACATACTTTAGTGGGTAGGGTGGTCTTCCTTCTTTCTGATGCAGCACTAGGTCTATCGAAGTGCTTGTCGAATTCCTCTTTTATCTTCGGATCACCATACTTATCAAAGTCTTGTTCGGTGACCGCTCCCTCCATTCCAATGATGCTCTCTTTTCCCCTCCTGACAACAATGCGGCTAGGCCTTACAGGGTCGGTAATGTAGAAGTATTGATCCACCTGGCAAGCCAGTACCCATGGCTCATTTTTCGCCTGGATGTTCGCGTCAGATGCCTTCAATGATTTGGCTTCGGGTATAACCATGATGGTGAAATACCGGTCTTCTTTTTCGACACTCTTGGCCCATCTGACCCGTAACATCGGCATCTTGTCTCCATAGTAGTCGACTTCCCAGATCTCCTCGATCCTACCGAAGAACCTCTCATTGACAGTGGATTCCTCGTCCGCGTAGGATAGCATTGTGACTCCCGAGTTCTGATATTCGATGTTATTGTCCTTTTCCTCGGTGTAGAATATGTAACCGTTGATGTCGTATGTCTGATAGGTCCTCAGGTTTATTACGGATGCCTGGTCCTGCAGAGAGCGCTCCATCGCCATCTTGATGGCGAAGGAATCCTCGTTGATGGGCACCGACTAGTCTACCGGCTTTGGCTTCGGCTCCGGACAAAATTTGGGCCAAATCCGGATGAAACCGACGCCCTAAGAACGTGACTGGGCCATTTTTCGGTGTCCGGACAGAAAAAAAAAAACACCCTGAAAACTGCGTGTGCTGGAACCCGAGTGGTAATGCTCTAAATGGCGTTTTGTGTCCTAGAATTTCTATCCGACAAGATGCCGATCGTGTCTCCATTATATAAGACGGTGGTAAGGGTGCCGAACGGACATCCCATTCTATACCTCTTACTTACATAAAACCGTTTGATCCAGCACAACACAGCTATGTCTCACGGTACCATGTCGTCGTCGCTCTACACGGTCGCGGCGCTGCCCCGCCTTCCGGCCAGTAGACAAGAGGGAGGGAGGAGGTCGGCGGCGCAGCCACTCGCGGCACCGGCCTCGGTGGTAGCGCCGGGCGTCAGTGTCCGGCCAACCTGTGGGGAACGTGCCGCCGACCAGCTGATGGCGTGGAAGAGCATTCAGCAGGAGAGGTGGGAGGGGGTGCTCCAGGTTGAGGGATCTTTGCCTCACTGGCTGGTGCGTAATCCTCATCAGTACTACCATCTCCGATCCTAAGATTAGCTGCATATTTTGTGTACTCTAATTTCCGCGTTCTTTGAACGTAGTAACTGCTATCAAGAAAGTTTCGGCAACACCAATCATTTAGAATCATTCAGAGGTGAACCAAAGCTTACAAATTATATGTGTATAATCAACGACCAATTACCAAAGTAAGCTGCATGGCGAGGCCGAGCTTCGGGCAGAGTTCTACGGCTACACCCAGGACCTAGTCTTTTGGGATCTCGAGGCGGGATGGGGAGCAGGTGATGGCATGAGGTGGACGTGGTCAGCCATGGCACTAGCTAGGGACAGGGTCGTGGGCGACGCCCATGTTGCTGACACGCCTTTGGGGAGAGGAGGAGGGCGGCAGAGCGCGGTGGGCGAGGGAGAGGTGGCGCATCAGTTGGAGAAGAAAGAGAACAGGGGACGAGAAGTAGTGGGGCTGTTGGGCCTAGTCTCGGCCAGGCCGGACAGGTGGGAGTCTCGATCTATTTTCAACCCTAATTTCGTCTAGAAATGCGTTTCTTCGTACAAAAAAAAAACAGCGGTTCATCGGTGTCTTCCCGCTGGGTCCACCTATTTATCCGTGCCGACACGGACAGAACTGTTTGGTCCATTTGGGTCGCCCTGCTGAGATGCCCTGAGTCCTTGCCTAGCTAGTTAGCTAATTTGCCAAGATTCATGAAGACAACTGACAAATTTTCCAAGATTATATGTCTCATGATGCCAGCAACCTTTTGCTGTTAGCAATTTTTTTATTTGACCAAACTTGCTACCGACAAGTACGAGAAAACGTTCTCTTGTCTGCTGACGCCAAAGCCTTGATGTCAGCTTTGTTCCCATACTAATGCATATCATAACTGGACTATGCGTCCCACATGGTTAGGGAAGAATTGAAGGAATCTGCAGGTGTAGTATAATATGGTTATGGCAGCATGTAGTATATGTTGTACGACAATAATCTCATGATTAATTAGACTTTTTCAGTATCAAGCAAAAGTTAGCATTAAATAAAATTTAAGGGATTTTTTGCCACATATTAATTGGTAACAGTGTTCTCCCTCCGTTTCATTATTCTTGTCGCTGTTTTAGTACAAAGTTGAACTAAAACCATGACAACAATTATGAAATCGTAGAGAGTATATACATCTAACCAGATATATATATATACATGCTGTTGTAGGATGGCACATACCTGAGGAACGGTCCTGGCGTTTGGGATCTCGGGGACTACGGATTCCGGCACCTGTTCGATGGGTACGCTACCCTGGTGCGTGTCTCATTCCGCGAAGGTCACGTCGTGGGCGCGCACCGGCAGGTCGAGTCCGAGGCGTACAAGGTTGCACGCAAGAACGGCAAGGTGTGCCACCGTGAGTTCTCGGAGGTGCCCAAGCCCGACAGCTTCTTGTCCTTGGCTAGCCTCTTCTCGGGTGCCTCCCTCACCGACAACGCAAACACGGGTGTCCTGAGGCTCGGTGACGGGCGCGTGTTGTGCCTCACTGAGACCGTAAAAGGCTCCATGGAGATAGACCCGGATACGCTGGACACGGTGGGAAGGTTTGAGTACGAGGACAAGCTAGGTGGGCTGATCCACACAGCACACCCAATTGTGAAGGGCACCGGGTTATGGACATTGATCCCGGACCTGATCCGGCAAGGCTATTTGGTTGCCAGGATGGACGCAGGGAGCAACGAGAGGAAGTTGGTGGGTAGGGTTGACTGCCGTGGCGGACCTACACCTGGTTGGGTGCACTCCTTCCCCATCACTGACAACTACGTCGTTGTGCCGGAGATGCAGATTCGGTACAACCTCGCCAGCGTCCTCCACGCCGAGCCCACTCCACTCTACAAGTTCAAGTGGCACCCCGAGTCACGGAGCTACATGCACGTAATGTGCAAAGCCAGCGGCAACATCGTGAGTCTTACATCTAAATAAATTTTCCATGAGGTTACTGTACGTGCCAAACATAGGACAGACATTATGGAACATATATATATATATATATATATATATATATATATATATATATATATATATATATATATAGCTAGGGTGTACTAACTAACCAAATTGATTGATTAAAGGTGGCAAGGGTGGAGGTGCCGCCGTTCATGACGTTCCATTATATCAACGCATATGAGGAGAAAGACGAGGAGGGGCGGGTGACCGCGATCATCGCAGACTGCTGTGAGCACTACGCCAACACTTCAATCCTCGATACTCTTCGTCTCCAAAATCTCCGCGCCTTCTCCGGCGAGGATGTCCTCACCGACTCAAGGTACCTTGCAGAAATACATCCAATTTCGCTATCGATCGGGACATCATGCATAATCAATCTGGTACGTGCAGGGTTGGCCGGTTCCGCATACCTCTTGACGGTAGCCCATTGGGAGAGCTGGAGGCGGCGCTGGACCCGGATGAGCATGGACGCGGGGTGGACATGTGCAGCATCAACCCCGACCGCCGCGGCAAGAAGTACCGCTATGCGTATGGCTGCGGTGCCAGCCGGCCGTGCAACTTCCCCAACACCCTCACCAAGCTCGACCTGGTGGAGAAGACAGCCAAGAACTGGCACGAGGACGGCGCTGTGCCATCCGAGCCCTTCTTCGTGCCACGGCCCGGAGCGGTCGAGGAGGACGATGGTAAATAATCATTATTTTCTCCTACTCCATCCGATTCAAATTAATTGACTTAAGTTTTTCTAGATTCAGATGTATCTAGCACTAAACCATGTCTAGATACATTCGAATCTAGACAAATATAAGTCAATTAATTTGGATCAGAGGAAGTAGTTGCATTCTTCATGTTACAATAAGTTACTATAGACCAGTTAGCTGACGTGACTTGATGTAGGCGTGGCGATCTCGATTGTGAGCGCCAAGGACGGGTCAGGCTACGCGCTCGTGCTTGACGGCAAGACATTCCAAGAGATCGCACGGGCCATGTTCCCCTACGGCCTGCCTTACGGCTTGCACGGTTGCTGGGTGCCCAGGGACAAGTAGTATTTGGCACTAGCTGCAGATCTGGCCATAAGAACAATTAGCATTACATCAGATTACCAAGAGATATTCTTCATGATATTTCTGAATGCTAGCTCGCGAGAGAATGCAGATGTCCATAGAGAAGTAAAGGAGTATTCATAGAGGTTTGAAGCAGTTCTGTTCACACATGATAATAAACGACTTTTAAATCCCTCATAATCTAGCTTGTGCTTCTACCTCCTTTGAACTATATATCCCCCGGCTTTTGTATTTATGCCTATGTCCTTTTCAAACTATTCTGCATAATGAAATGGGGATCGTTCATGTCCAAAAAAGTAGGATGCCTGGATACCATTTGGTTCTCGTTTATGTGTCTCTTGTACTTCCAAAATAGAACAAATTGTACTGTAGTCCGACGGATACTGGATGTGATATTTGCTTCCTGCAAAGCAATTTTTCTCTCCCTCCTGGGTCGCACGTGCGGCCGACCCACCCTAGTGAGCAATCCCCCGCCTATGATGTCCTGGCCACTGCCGGCACCATAGATGATGGCAACACCTTGTCGTTAAAGGAAGCGAGGAGGAGGACGGCGTTGTCCTTTTCTTCTTGTTGTTGGCAGCACACTCAGGGTGTGTTTGCTAGACCGGGCCAGCCCAGAAACTTTCATCCAAACCGAGATTTTTGGGAAATTACGCGTTTGGTAGCCCGGGTTTCTGTTCTGGGCACTGCCCACCTCATACGGAAAAGGGGTCTCAGCCCTGCCCGAGAGAGAAGCTCAAAATGAGCTTCTGAGCTCAGCCTAGCTGAGTCCATACCGAAAAATCCCCCATGTGCGACAGAGCCCGCTAGGGGTCACGGCCCCGCAAGCCTCAGCGGTTCATTCTCCCCGAAGCCCCCATCGAGCGACCCCATCGCCTAGCCTAGGCTTCCGTCGACCTCCTCACGCTGCCACGGCCTCGCGCCGCCTCCTCCCTGTGCTGCCTCAGAGCTCCGCCGTCAAGCGCCTCCTCAAGCCGCCACGGCTTCGCGCCACCCCGAAGCTCCGCCGCCAAGAACCTCCTTGCACCTCCTTGATGCTCCACCAAGCACCTCCTCACGCCGCCTTGATGCTCCGCCCCTGGCTCCGCGACGAGCACGAACGAGCTCGACCCCTAGCTCCCAGACGAGCTCCAACCCTGGCTCCTCGATGAGCACGAACAAGCTCCGCCCCTGGCTCCTCGACGAGCACGGCCAGCGCCTCCACGGCCAGTGCCGCCATGGCCATCCACAACCATGAAGGACCCGATTGCTTTTTATTTATATTTACAGGGACCCGATTGCTTTTTATTTTGTATATAGGGAGCCGATCGCGTTTCATTTTTTATTCAAGGATTTCTATGCAAATTTGCACCTCATCAGCATCTCTTCCTCCGTACAACTCACCAAACAAGAGACGCACTCAACAAGTCTGAACAAGCCCGAGCTACCAAACATGTGAGAAAATCTGACCTCAGCATAGCTAGGGTTAGCTGGTACGAGTTGAGATAGCTATTCTCCACTGGCCCGGGCTACCAAACACGCTCTCAGTCGTCAAAGGAGACGTTGAGGATGATGTTGGTGCGTTTTTCTACTTCTTGTTGGCAGCACACGCATAGGATTTTACATGCATCAGCCATTAAGTAGCCAAGGAGAGTTGACAATGTCGGAAAAGAGTCCCATAGGGATTGATATTCCCTATCGCATCCCTTACTGCCCATACTTAGAAGGATTTATTATGTCTATGTTCCCAGTTCAAGAAAAAATTGGGACCGTGCCACTATGAATCAGCCAATTGGAGAAATGCCACGAGTCATCATGGATTCGTTGCGTATGTACACTTGGTTCTGTTTTATGTTGGCTGTTGTTTGCCATGGCTAACTTGCAGTCTAGTTAACTTAGTTTCTTACATGTGGGTCCCATCGAGCTCAGTTGTTGCGCTGGCCAGTATTCTGACTAGCTGGCCCTGCTACCTGTGGTATCGACGGTGCGCGTCATAGCATCGAGGATTCGAGCCCCCATTATTATGCAATTTCCAATATTTTGTGGCTCCCCTATTATTGTGCAATCCCCATTGACGAAGGGTTAACCTACTAATAGTTTTAAAAGTACAAAAAATTTTGTTTCGTACTTTGTTGTGTAAGAAATACGCAAATATAGAAGAAAATCAGTTATTATGGTAAAATCCGAAGTATTCTGAAATATGTCCCTACAGATCAGTTTTCCAAGATTACCACGGAAACCCCTGAAGATGGCTTCAAATGGAAACATTCAAAACATGAAAGTTGTGGAGAATTACACGCTGATGATCCGGGACAAACAATTTGCCTCAACCGGATTTCATAAGAGACTTTTAGCCTCGGATTACTGAAGGGTACAGAAGCAATTTCGGAATCCTGAGAGTTTGTGACGTGATTGACTCCAACTCTTTCCATACTTGATGAATTTGCCTAAGTCATGACCCAAGGAGCTCCCAAAGGACAGAGAGGAGCCCTAGGAAGGTTTTAGAAGTGCCCAAGAGCTTGGATCAAAGGTGCTAAGATTCCCTAAGTCCTTGCCTAGCAAATTAGCTAATTTGCCAAGGTGCACGCTTGCACGAAGACAACAACAGACAAATTGTCTGTCTCATGATGCCAGCAACTTTTTGATGTTAGCAATTTTTATTTGACCAAGCTTGCTACCGACAAGTACGTAGAAAACATTTCTTGTCTGCTGACGCCAAAGCCTTGATGTCAGCTTTGTTCCCATACGATCGTTAATGCATATCATAACTCGACTATGCGTCCCACTTGGTTAGAGAGGACTTAAAGGAATCTGCTGGTGTATGTGAGTATAATATGGTTATGGTAGCATGTAGTATATGTAGTACGACAATAATCTCATGATTAATTAGACTATTTCAGTATCAAGCAAAAGTTAGCATTAAATAAAATTTATGGAATTTGTTTTTACACATATTAACTATTAACAGCGTTCTCCCTCCGTTTCATTATTCTTGTCGCTGTTTTAGTACAAAGTTGAACTCAAACCAGGATAAAAATTATGAAATCGTAGAGAGTATATACATCTAATGAATGTATATATACGCTGTTGTAGGATGGCACATACCCGAGGAACGGTCCCGGCGTTTGGGAACTCGGGGACTATGGCTTCCGGCACCTGTTCGACGGGTACGCTACCCTGGTGTGTGTCTCGTTCCGCAAAGGCCACGTCGTGGGTGCGCACCGGCAGGTCGAGTCCGAGGCATATAAGGTTGCGCGCAAGAACAGCAAGGTGTGCCACCGCGAGTTCTCGGAGGTGCCCAAGCCGGACAGCTTCTTGTCCTTGACCAGCCTCTTCTCGGGTGCCTCCATCATCGACAACACAAACACGGGCGCCCTGAGGCACGGCCACGGGCGTGTGTTGTGCCTGACTGAGACCGTGATAGGCTCCATGGAGATAGACCCGGATACGCTGGACACGGTGGAAACACGCTGGACACGGTGGGAAGGTTTGAGTACGAGGACAAGCTGGGTGGGCTGATCCACACAGCACACCCAATCGTACGTGAAGGGCACCGAGTTGTGGACGTTGATCCCGGACCTGATCCGGCAAGGCTACGTGGTCGCCAGACGCCAGGATGGACGCGGGGAGCAACGAGAGGAAGTTGGCGGGTAGGGTGGACTGCCGTGGCGGACCGACGCCCGGTTGGGTACACTCCTTCCCCACACTGACAACTACGTGGTGGTGCCGGAGATGCAGATTCGGTACAACCTCGCTAGCGTCCTCCATGCCGAGCCCACTCCGCTCTACAAGTTCAAGTGGCACCCCGAGTCTGGCAGCTACATGCACGTCATGTGCAAGGCCAGCGGCAACATCGTGAGTCTTACAACTAACTAAATTTTCATGAGGTTACCATACGTGCCAAATATAGTACATAATGCAACATAGGGTGTACTAACTACTAACTAACCAAATTGATTGATTAAAGGTGGCGAGCGTGGAGGTGCCGCCGTTCATGACGTTCCATTACATCAACGCGCACGAGGAGAAAGACGAGGAGGGGCGGGTGACCGCAATCATCCCCAGACTGCTGTGAGCACTACGCCAACACTTCAATCCTCGATACTCTTCGTCTTCAAAATCTCCGCGCCTCCTCTAACGAGGATGTCATCACCGACTCATACTAGTAGAAATCAGGCCATTAGTCTCGATTCGTAAGGACCTTTAATCCCGGATTACGAACCGGGACTGCCAAAGCGGGACTAAAGGTCCTGCCTTTAGTCCCGGTTCTGTTACGAACCGGAACTAGAGATCCACCATGTGGCCCCGCGAGCCGTGCTAGGCTGGAGAACATTTAGTCCCTGTTCGTAACACGAACCGGTTACGAACAGGGACTAAAGGTTCTCTGCCGCGGCAGCATTTTGGGCCATTTCCTGCCGCGACGGGAGATGGGATTTTAGGATTTTGTGTTTTCTTTTCATTTTGTATTTCGTGTTCAGTTATTTTTCATTCTGTGTTTTCATTAGAAACAAGTTTTCGTATACATACAGAACGCTACTACACAGTAGTTTTACACAGTGATGCATATATATAATATAATTTCTCTTACAAGCATACATGCATGGAAGGTCCATCATTACATGGAATCCCAACCGGGTTCAGAGCCTGTCTATTTGATTATGGAGATCATTACATGGATGCTTTAGGGTCTATCTAGAGAGTATTCTCCGTATGGCTCTATGACCTCGTCGACAAAAAATCTAGCAAATTCCTCTTGAATTGCTAGTAGGCGGTCCTCTGGTAGGAGCTTGTCCCGCATCGCGTCCAACTATAAAGGAGATCGTATGAATTAGACTTAATACAACTTTTTGTAATAAAAATAAAGGGTGAATATATTGTTTACTTACTCAAACAGTTTGAAAGGGCTTCTCAGTAGTGATGCGAATGAACTCGCACACGTAGAATCCACATAGATTTGTCCCCGTGGCTGCCTCGCGCACTTTACAAGAATAGAATTAATCAAATAATAAATCTAGCATGATAAATGCACATAAACTAGAATTAAATAGATGCGCGGACTTAGCTCGTACAACTTACCGAGACCGATTTAAAAAATAGCTCCTCGCGCCATTGACCGCAGACCTTGTTCTTGAACCGTTTCCAAACCCTACCCGACAAAGAAAATGAATGTATGAGTTAATAACTACTTGATATCCCAGAAAATGAACAAAAGAAACTGATATAGTGCGATAATGGTTGAAATTACCTCTGGAGCGTATCTATTATGATGCGGTGCTCTTCCATGTCTTTGTTTAGTGAGTCCATGACTCTTCCCAAGTCAACTGAAATGCTTAAAAGAATCCAGTGGCAGCTACGCAAGGTTTACATACGACAGTAACTCATCATTACACTGAACATCGAGTAAGAAAAAGTTAATGTGTAAACACTCACCCAAAGTGGTAAGGAAATAGTATTTCATTACATAAATGTTGGTTCGTGAGAAACCGGAGCAAGTTTTGCTCGGTCTCCAATGGCTTATCCTTTAGCACAGCTCCATTAACTCGATGTGGGTCAACGAACCCAAATCCATTGATAGCCTTTCTTTTATATTCGAGAATCTTCAATCTGCATCATTATATATAGCGTACAAAAGAATATAGTGTGTATACTTATCGGCAATGAATTGAACAAGCTAAGCTAGAGACTTAATTACATAAATAAAGTAATCACTTACAGATAATATGAACTAAGGATATATTTGTCGAGTTCCTTTAGATTGAATAACTGAAAGAATTCTGTAAATTCAATAGGACCTCGTCTTCAGAGAATTAATGCTCTTTTCGAACTTTCACTATGAGCCAATATCGTTCTTCTTTTGATACTTTCATGTACCATTCATGCAATCGTCGCATTTTTGTTGGCATATCCCGAAGCCTCTTAGAACTGACAAGAGGCTCCCCGTGAACAAATTTGGGTGCTACCTCGGATTTGGGCATATGAGCGCCGTGAATAATGTCATGAATAGACATATTACATTGCTCGGCCAATATCTTAGTTGTTTCCATATGCAAAGATTCTCCCTCATATAGTTGAGGTTCGGGTATGTACACCTGGAACGAGGGGGATTGATTTGCTTGTTTCTCCAGCTGGGGAATGTTTCTTTTGGTTCTTCGGCTACCACTCGATTGTTTTGCTTATTTTCCCAGCTGGGGAACGTCAGTTCTGATGCTTCCGGTACCACTCGATTGTTTTGCTTGTTCCCCTGCTAGGGAACGTCTTTTGTGATGCTTCCTCTACCACTTGATCGCTTCTGTTTTAGTGTCTTTCGAAGACATCGTGTATAGTCATCTGGCGCATTTAACTGAGCTTGGGATGGCTGCGTCAGTAATTTCCTAAAGTGCTCCTTGGTTTCGGGTATTATTTGGACCTTTGGCTCAGGTTGTTTCTTCTTAAAATGAGCATCCATTTCGACCCGTACGACCGCATCGGTCTCCTCATCATTCAGGTCGTAAGCCCTCTTGGGAGGAACCGGCGGTACTCTTGGGAGGGGCGACAAATTTCGCTTTGGGCGTCGGTTATCGCTCGACGGAGCGGTGCTATTCTTCCGCTTTTGGCCCTTAGTGGGTGGAGGCGGCTGCGTAGATTGAGATGGACTCGTGTTGAGGTCATGGATTGTACTTGGAGGTGGTGGACTTTTACTGGGAGGAGACGGTGTCCTTAGAGGTGGATTTCGAGGTGGACTTTTACTGGGAGGAGACAGTGGCCTTGGAGGTGATGGATTGTTTCTCGGTGGAGAAGGTGGCCTTGGTGCCGAGCCTAGAAACTTGATGTATTCCTTTTTACAAAGAATGAAGCCACTCGTGACTTCTTCCAGTGTCGTCTCCCCTTCACCTCTAGGGAAGTCAAGCAGTAGTGACTGACATAGCGGTTGAACTTCATCCACACCGACACGAGCATAGCCAGCTGGAATCGGATTGCAATGGTAGGTCGCTTCCGGTGCAGAAGGTAAAGCAAAGCCGACCGCCACATTCATGGATATGTTCTTCGGTTCAACATGCAGCTCACAACTAGTCTTGTCCTTAATTGCATCCACGGGGTATACATCCATCGTTGCATCATTACCATGGCCTCTGTGAAAGCCACGCTGCTTTTCCGTTGCGATGGGCCGATCGTACTGTCTAGTGTAGGATCTTGCTATCGGAGTCCTTTAAGTTCATTAAGCTCCTGCCAATGCTCCTACAGCATGGCTTCAAACCTCGCGAACCGCTCCGCATCCTCCTCTTTTTGCCTCTTTGTTTTTCTTGATCGACTTCTATACGTGTCAAGGTCCTCGGGAAACCTGATAGCCCATGGACAAGAAGGTCCGAACCCTCTTGTTCGTCTAGCCTTTTTAGGATTCCCGAGAGGCTTTGTCAGCTCATCGTTCTCTCCGTCGGGAACAAACTTTCCCTCTTTAACCTCTTTTATCACTTTAATAAGATCATCTTTGGGTCCAGAAACTTCTTTGGTTGCAACAATCTCGCCTGTTTCTGGGTCACACGATGCCCCATGCCCGAGTAACCAATTTCTTGACCTCAAGGGCCAATCAGACATAGCTGGAGTGACCCCTTTAACCGCTAGGTCGGCCTCGGCTTTATCCCACTTAGGCATGGCAGTCTTGTAGCCACTAGTGCCCATATGATTGTGATATTTCTTTTTGACTGCATTTAGCTTATTATTTTCTGACATTGCCACAGCTGGTGCCGAGGTCTTGTATTCCACAAATGCAGCCCAATTATCCTGTTGCATCTCTAGTGGGCCAGTGAATGGAGGAATTTTTTTATTCAATACATAGTTGTGGTACAATCTTTTCTTCCGGTCCTTGAATAGTTCGCCCATCTTCTTGAGAGCCCACTCCTTAACTTTCCGCGTCATTTGCTGTGTGATCTCATCAGTCTCCAAGACTGGTAGGGTAAAACGTGTCATGAGAGAATTCTACATCGCATCTCTCGCTCTGTCATCTACAAAACTAGCCCCAGCTGGATCCCTTTTCTTTCCTGGCTTATTCCACTCCCGCGTGGTGATCGGAACGGTGTCTCTAGCAATCACTCCGCATTGATGTACAAATGCATTCACATATTGTTTGGGCTCCAACGGTTTACCTAGCGCAGAGACTAAGTCAATGCTAAAACGGACATCAACGTGCAACTTTTGTGCCGAGCCTCTTTTCCTTGTAGAAGATTGGCCTGATGCGGAGGTCTAAGAGAAGAAATATTCGTCAGTACATATATGAATCAATTGGTGCATATATACTAGTGATCGATCGGTAGAGGCATTATATACCTCGCCGGACTTTGTTAGTAAGGTGTATTCACCATGGTCTCCACCATGGTCAGCACCATCGCCTCCACTATCGTCTCCACCCTCGTCTCCTCCCGACAAATTAAGATACCGGGAGCCATCACCGTAATAAGAACCCCCAGTACCCTCATCTATCATGTTGAGAATCTCATCTTCATTCTGTCTACCGTCCATAACTTAACTAATACATAAAAAGAATATTGTATTAGGTAAAAGAATATTACAATTGCGACAACTCGGATACAAAAAAAGATTACGTACTAATAATGAAACAATTTTGCATTAAGATAAAGTACAATAATATAAGATAAAGTACATTATTAATACACCTCACTCATATCTCGCTGATAAGATAAAGTACAATAATAATCAAACTAGCGAACTCGGCTGCCGCGTTTTGTGCCACGACAGCTCTGCACCTAGAGAACAGGAACCATCACCGGAAAATAGCTCGGGTGAGATCCGTGAACCTGCCAGATATTGGAGAACCTAGTCTTTAAAAGATACATATATCGACGTACGTGCTCGTCCTCCTCCCTGATACGACGACGTACCACCTCATCGGGGGCCGGCTCCCTCTGCACCGCTTCTAGACCTCGTGGACGCCACCAAAGAAGCTCCGGGTCAACGATGATATTCAGATTCCTCACCAAGGTACGAGTCCCAATAGGTAGCACCTCCCAGTGCCAACCTGGCGGAGCCCAGGCTCAGACATCCCTAGAACTGACGGAGTCCAGTAGGCTCGGACGAGGAGGACGCGACATAACTAAATAATAGCAATAAACAATCATAAAACATAAATAGTAACTAAATCACTAAGTATTGCCCTAATAACACTAACTCTAAACCTAACACTAACTAAACTAAACCTAATTAATTAAGTATTCTAACTAACCCTAAACAACCCTAGATAAATCCAAGTCAACTAATATGGGTCGGAGGGAGTTAATTAACCTATTACTAATACTAACTAAATTAACCTAATATTAACATATACTAATATTAACTAAATTAACCTAATACTAATACTAACACTAACTAAATCAACTACTATATGTTAATTAACCTAATTAATATATAGTAATACTAACTAAATTAACCTAATTAACATATACTAATACTAACTAAATTAACCTAATACTAACACTAACACTAACTAAATCAACCTAATTATAGTAATACTAACTAAATTAACCTAACTAATACTAATACTAACAACTAATATTAATTCTAATACTAACTAAATTCACTAAATTAACATATATATACTAATAATTAACCTATACAATTAACCCTAATAATATATACTAATAATTAATCTAACTACTAACCCTCACCTGTAGGGGCGATGGAGTGCGCGGTGGCGATCCTCGACGGGCGGCGCGGGTGCTGGGGCGGCGCTGGACAGGCGGCGGCGCGGGGGGACGGTGGGCGCGGGCGGCGTCTCCACGTACAGGCGCGGACGACGAGCGGCTGGACGGACGGCGGCGGCGTGTCCTCCACGTACGGGCGCGCAAGATCATGAGCGGAGCTCACAAGATCTAAACATGGAAGCACAAAGGAGGAGAACCAGCCATCTAGCTACTACATGGATCCGTAGTTCAAAGATGAACTACTCACGCATCACACCGGAGGCTTGCATGGTGATGAAGAAGGCCTCCACGGTGAATTCCCCTCTCCGGCAGGGTGCCGGGAAGAGCTTCATATCCCTCCCGATCTAGGGATGGAGATGACGGCGGCTACAGACTCTTTCGTGGATTTTTGATCGGGTACTTAGGGTTTTCGTCCTGAGAGCAATATATAGGCGGAAGGAGAGGCCGAGGGGGTGCCAGCAGCCACCACACCACCCCTGGCGCGGGCCCAGCCTGGCCGTGCGGCCAGGTGGTGTGGCCGGCCTCTGGCCCTTCTCCGTCTCGTATTCTGTCACTTGATCCCTTCCGGAAAAATAGGCACTTTGACTTTTGTCCCATCCAATTCCGAGAATATTCATTGTCTGACTTTCCTGGAACCAAAAACAGCATAAAACAGGCAGCTGGCACTATGGCTCTTGTTAATAGGTTAGTCCAAGAAATCATATGAAAAGTACTCCAAAGTTGGAACAAAACACAAAAAAGTGGATAAAACCAAGCATGGACCATAAAAAATTATAGATACATTTGCAATGTATCAATAGATTTCTTTTTCCACATGGGTGCGTATCCAACATCGTCTTTCGGAACAGATTGTCTACCAGGACCCTTTCTAAAGATTAGTTTTAAATACTTCACCATATCAAATACATCATCACCAGTACGACGGATAGGCTTACACTGGTTGTCTGCCTCACCATTGAAATGCTTACCTTTCTTTCTTAGGGTGTGCGTGGGCAGAAGAAAACGACGATTCCTCGGGTACACATTTTTCTTACATTTATCCAAATATATACTTTCAGTCTCATTTAAACAGTGTGTGCATGCATTGTATCCCTTGTTTGTCTGTCCTGAAATGTTACTAAGAGCAGGTCAATCATTGATTGTTATGAACAACAACGCTCGTAGGTCAAATTCCTCCTGCTTGTTCTCATCCCACGCACACCTTATCCATGCCAAAACTATAAGAGTTCTTCAACTAATGGCCTTAGGTACACATCAATGTCGTTGCCGGGTTGCTTCGGGCCTTGGATGAGCACTGGCATCATAATAAACTTCTGCTTCATGCACAACCAAGGAGGAAGGTTATAGATACAAAAAGTCACGGGCCAGGTGCTATGACTGCAGCTCTGCTCCTCAAAAGGATTCATGCCATCTGTACTTAGACCAAACCATAAGTTCCTCGCGTAACCTGCAAAGTCCGGGAACTCTCTCTCGATTTTTCTCCACTGCGACCCATCAGCGGGGTGTCTCAACATCTCGTCTTTCTTACGGTTTTCCATGTGCCATCGCAACAACTTGGCATGCTCTTTGTTCCTGAACAAACGTTTCAACCGTGGTATTATAGGAGCATACCACATCACCTTGGCAGGAACCCTCTTCATGCGGCGCTCGCCCTCAACATCACCAGGGTCATCTCGTCTTATCTTATACCACAATGCGGTGCATACTGGGCATGTATCCAAATTCTCGTACTCCTCGCCGCGGTAGAGGATGCAGTCATTAATGCATCCATGTATCTTCTGCACCTCTAATCCTAGAGGGCAGACAACCTTCTTTGCTTCATAGGTACTGGCGGGCAGTTCGTTATCCTTTAGAAGCAACTTCTTCATTATTTTCAGCAACTTTTCAAATCCTTTGTCAGTCACACCATTCTCTGCCTTCCATTGCAGCAATTCTAGTGTGCTACCAAGTTTTTGTGCCCATCTTCACAATTTGGGTACAAGAATTTGTTGTGATCCTCTAACATCTGCTTGAACTTCAGTATCTCCCTTTCAGTTACGCATTCTTCCTAAGCATCATAAATGGCCCGACTAAGATCATCATCGGGCAGATCTGATGCCCGTTCTTCATCTTCTTCTTCATCAATGTCTTCCAATGTAGTACCATCGTATTCAGGGGACATGGTAGGGTAGTCGTTATCATTCTCTTCTTCTCCATTGTCTTCCATCATAACCCCTCTTTCTCCATGCTTGGTCCAACAATTATAGCCGGTCATGAAACCGGACTAAAACAGGTGGCTGTGAAGGACTCGTGAGGAAGAGTATTCCTTATGATTCCGAAAGACACCACATGGACAAGACATAAAACCATTCCGCTTGTTTGCCTCGGCCATAAGGAGAAAATAATGCACGCGTTTAATGAACTCGCTAGAGAGTCGGACAGCGTACATCCATTACCGTCTCATCTGCATTATATAATTAATTAAGTACATCAAAGAGAATCAGGATGATAAAATTAGTACTGGTCTAAAAAACAAAATTAAAATCAACAACTAGGACTAAAGATATGATGAACCTATGTGGATGTGGCGACAACATGTCGACACTATGTTCTCAGTGGGCAACACTAAGCTAGTAAACAACGACACTATTTTGGGTGGGCGGCAGCACTAGGGGTGAGTGTGTCAACATTATGTCTTCAGTGCCCGACACTATGTTGTGTTGCTTAATCTATAAATAGGTACGCATTCTTGTGAAGAACTGCAAGATGGTGTGCGAGACCAGGGACACCATGCTGACTCATGTATTAATGAGCTCGTCGGGGAAACCCAAGAGGAAGCTATGATGAGCACAATAGTAAGTTTCCCTCAGTTATGAAACCAAGGTTATCAATCCAGTAGGAGCAAGGAAACACCCCAAAGGTGTAGCTAGCTGAACGTTGGTAGGGCGCACTACCGGTGCCAGCAGCAACGTGGAGACCTGCACAACACAACCACAGAACTCTGTCCCCAACCTGCGATGATATTGTCAATCTCACCGGTTTTGCTGAAAACAAAGGATTAAACGTATTGAATGGAAGGAAGTAATAGTTTGCAGAAAGTAAACACAAAGAAGTAAATAGTTTGTAGATTGTATGTAAAATAAAAGACCGGGATCCATAGTTCACTAGAGGTGGCTCACCTTAAGATAGATAACATGATGGCTAAACAAATTACAGCGGGGCAATTGACAAACATCGAGAAAGCATACAAGCATATACTAATCATCTTGACTCCTTTGAGAATTGATTGGGCATTACAACATTATACATAGACCGCCATCCAACTTCATCTATGATTAATAATCCACCTTTAGGTTATCATCCGAACCCCCTCCAGTATTAAGTTGCAAGCAACAGATTATTGCTTTACGATCTGCGTGTAAAGTAAACAATACGATTGTTCTATGAACAAAGGATTGTTGTTTTCTCCCTAGTAGCAACATCACATCTAGTACCTTAGAGATTTATGTCACTTCCCCAGATTACCAGAGGCATGAACCCACTATCGAGCATAAATACTAACTCTTGGAGTTGCTAGCATCTACTTGGCCAAGATAGCTACTAACAACGGAAAGAATGCAAGATCACAAATAACAAAGACATGATAGAATCAATAATCAATCTGAAATAGCATCTCAATATCCATCGGATCCCCACAAACACAACATGCAAAATTACAAATAGATGATCTTGATCATGAACGGAGCTCACAATATCTAAATATGAAAGCACAAAGGAGGAGAACTAGCCATCCAGCTAGTACATGGACCCGTAGTCCAGAGATGAACTACTCACGCATCACATCGGAGGCTTGCATGATGATGAAGAAGGCCTCCAGGGTGAATTCCCCTCTCCAGCAGGGTGCCGGAAAGAGCTTCAGATCCCTCCCGATCTAGGGACAGAGACGACGACGGCTACAGACTCTTTCGTGGATTTTTGATCGGGTACTTAGGGTTTTGGTCATGAGGGCAATATATAGGCGGAAGGAGAGGCCGAGGCGGTGCCTGGGCTGGCCACACCACCCCCTGGCGCGGCAAGCCTGGCCCGCGCGGCCAGGTGGTGTGGTGGCCCCCTGGCTCCTCTCCATCTCGTATTCTGGCTCCAGATGCCTTCCAGTAAAATAGCGACTTCGGCTTTTGTCCTGTCCAATTCTGAGAATATTCATTTTCTGACTTTCCTGGGACCAAAAAAGGCAGAAAACAGACAGCTGGCACTGTGGCTCTTGTTAATAGGTTAGTCCAAGAAATCATATGAAAAGTACTCCAAAGTGTGGACAAAACACAAGAAAGTAGATAAAACCAAGCATGGCACATCAAAAATTATAGATACATTTGCAATGTATCACACCACTACGGCGGAGCTTCTCGAAGATGTCTTAGGACCTCGTCCTCGGACATCTTCGAGGAGCTCGCCGTAGAGGCACTCTCTAATATGTGAAATTAGTTAGCTCCACCAGCATACTGATCTAGCTAGAGAAGATATAAATTGGAAGATGGTGTGCGAGAGCAGGGACACCACTACGGCAGAGCTTCTCGAAGATGTCTTAGGATCCCGTCCTCAGACATCTTCGAGGAGCTCGCCATAGAGGCACTCCCTAATATGTGAATTGTTTTAGTTACCCGACGTATTAATCTATAGCTAGAGAAGTTATGAACTCCAATATGGTGCGAGAGGGACACCACTACGGAGGAGCTTCTCGAAGATGTCTTAGGATCCTATCCTTAGACATCTTCGAGGAGCTTGCATAGAGGAGCTTCTCGAAGATGTACTGTGATGTCTTCTTATCAAGCTTTTATAAATTAACCCTATCTTTGTTACAATTTTTTTAGTTTATTGAAGGCAGATGTCGAAGAAGGGTATTTTGCCCAGCTAGTTAAAATGATGAACTCACGCATGTGTGTGCTTCTAAAATCAAATTTCGAGACTATGTGCCAAAACAAGATATATATAGATAGAATCCACATATTGTGATATTTACCTTAGAGTTCCTTACATTAATACAAGATAGATAGAATCTAAACATCGATCTCATGTTATCATTGCAAAAATTACTACCAAACTAAATCCATAAATCCATCTACAAGATAGAGCATTAAATGAGCTAATATAGCAATGAGAGTTCAAAGGATAAAGTTGCTCACCTTTTAGAACCTTTGGATAGATGGGACACTACAAAATATAGACAAATCTTAAGAGAAAATTGGGCATGAACTTGAGCTTGAAGCAAGAAAGAGAGAGGAGACACCAGCTTGAAATGGTGGCTCGGGCAGGTGGGAGAAGAAGATATAGCCAGGCCTTTAGTCCTGGTTCGTGTCTAGAACCAGGACTAAAGGT
This sequence comes from Avena eriantha, assembly GCA_910589775.1. Classification (NCBI taxonomy): domain Eukaryota; kingdom Viridiplantae; phylum Streptophyta; class Magnoliopsida; order Poales; family Poaceae; genus Avena; species Avena eriantha. The sequence continues at coordinate 413,505,176 of OU342740.1, read as the reverse complement.
GGACCTTTAGTCCCGGTTCATATAACAAACCGGGACTAAAGGGTCTGGCGCCCGATCCAGGCTGCCTAAAACCCTTTAGTCCCGGTTTTGTTACTGGTTTGTTACACGAACCGAGACTAAAGGTTCCGTTCGAACCGGAACTAGTGTTTGCCACCCCCTGGGGACAGATCTAGCCGTTGGGACCGGGGCATTAGTCCCGGTTTGTAGCAAAACCAGGACTAATACCCCTGGACCAAATGTTTGTTTTCTACTAGTGCATCGACGTCGAGTACTAGCTAACTGCAATTGTATGCGTGCCGACATGTGCACTAGTGTAACACTACCTTCCTCCATTTCAAATTACTCTGTGGATCAGATTTGTTAGAGACCAAGCCCTTGACCAATATTTACGTACTCTATTAGAATAAAATATTTACTCTATGCATGATTTGATTAACTCCAACTTATATTTTTGTTTATGTCTTGCTCGATCTGACATTTCAACGATGTTTTTAAATTTCAAATTAAATTCTTCTTGGCTTTTAGAAAATGTTTACTGATTTAACGTATGCTAGCGAACCTTCCTCAAAAATGTATATGCCGTTTACATCCATATTCACATCAACAATATTAACGATGATAAACATGTAGAAGTACAATATTATTTTGGTAAATGTAGCGTGACAACCTTCCTCTTTTCTAGTTTTGTTTTACTTTTGAGATCAATGGCTATGTTTGTTGTACGTGTTTTGCACGTGCAGCTTTACTATCATGGAAATGTACGGACTAGCCGTGGACAATTGATATTATCGCATTTGTCTTGTCCAATTAATTTAGTCATTATTATTATTATTTAGAAACATCACAGAAACATGTAAATCGAAGGGGCGAGTTGATGACTGAAGAACCTCAAGCTTCCCTCCTTCCAAACCTCCCATGAGAAAAGCATGATCAAAGAGGCAACGGCTTTCCAAGGCTTCCCTCTCCAAAGAACAATCTTTGACCACGAATCTTGGATGGAATCATCATTTTCTGTTGCGCCAAGTGGTCATGGAGGCCTCCCCAAGCTAGTATCTCGGTCCATAATTGGGCCGTGAACCTACACTTAGGGCATGTACAATGCTCTAATCTTAGTCTTATCTTAGCAATAGTCAGATTATTTCTAAGTTGGAGGGGAGGGAAAAAGATGTTTGCCTTCTCTTAGCATGATCTCTTAGCAACGATATGTCTCACCACATATTTAAGGATATCTGCTGCTAGAGGTAGGACTAAAAGATTACCCATTTTATATCGTGTTTTGTTGTCATATTAAAATTATGTGGCATGTATAAGATAAGACTGTCGTATGAATCATTCTACATGCCCTTAAGGAGATGTGCAGTTGATTCTTGGACTTGGTTGCAAAATGGACAAGACCCACAATTTGTCAAGCGACACACATCAAGGAGGAGGCTGCCGCGCCGGGGAGAAATCTCCCGGGAGAGTAGGCTTTGCTGTAAAGATCCACAACTTGTCCTCGGCAAATATTGTAAACCTTCTTCTTAGTTAATCAAAATGATAAATATTTTTCCTCATTTAGAAAAAACAATTTTTTTTTTGGAAAGTTAGGCATCATTGGGAGCATCGCCCGGCTTATACTCCTTTGGTCAACTTCGGAGGTGGAAGACGGTATTTCGTTGGTCTTCTCGATGACTTGGAGGGAGTAACTTTTATTTTATTTTTGCGTAAAAAGAGAGAACCCATATGCTTGCATGTTTGTGGATGCAAATAAAAGGTACGGCTGGAGCGCACCTTGTGAAGTCCCAGCTGAGCCCAACCTGGCACGCCAATGCAAGTACACGCGCATATACGTACGTGTATTTATTAGGTCGAAGAGGAATCATCTCATCACCATCGTCAGGAGCAGCGATCGAGTGAGACCGATGGATTGACGACTGATTTGTTAGGTATAGTGATCCACAGGTTACAACTGAACTGGATAAGTGTGAACTGCTTAGGGCTTTGGTAGCCCTTAGTTTGTGTATACAACAACACGCGGAAATGCAACATCACACATATGTTGGTCCCCGACACAATTATTACCATTGATTTATTGGAGATTCGTGCAAATTATTTTACAGAAAGACCCTTTCACCTCAGTCTAGATTCATACAAGATTTATTAGAGATCTGAAACTGCTTTGAATCTACAGACACATACACGATTCATACACGATTCAATGGCAATCGTAGAAAAAATATAAAAAATAACTAAATTAATAGTAGAAAATTAGAAAAAATAACAAAAAAATTGAAGATTCATACAAATTTCAACAGATCCAGTCAAGAAACATACAAGTTTCACTGCCGGGTGGAGCTCAGATTATTTCCAACTTTTCAAGAGACTTAACTATAAATATGTGACGGTTATTGACTTCACGGATTTTGCACGAATCTCCAACAATTGTAGGACTCCTATGATGCCGGGGATTGTGGTGAGCATTGAGCTAGGTAGGCATAGTGCATGCTGCATTTAGTCTCTATGGCGGCCCCACGCGTCCTCCACTACGTGCATGTGCATGCATGCATACAGTGCACATTGCAACGATGATATATATTCGTTTATTGTCTTCGCAATTAGTGTTCTCCTCTCTCTTTTTTCTCCAGAGAGAAAATTCGCATGTGTAAATGGCTGTGTACCGAACTCGAGATCCCAGTTGGGTGCCGGCTAGACACATTTCTTTCTGCGTAGGAATAATTAGGCCATCGATGGTAGATATCAACGCGTACCTAAAGCTGATTCGTTCCACACGTATGTACTACTATTCCATCCGTCCGATTTTTTAATATAAAATTTGTATAACTTATATAATAAATACATCTAAATACATACGAATCTAGATAAATTCATAATATCCTTTTGGGTCCGAGGGAGTATACATATACACAAAAAGTGTTTTGCTTGTTTCTGCACTAAAAAAGTTTAGGATAAACACACAGTTTTTCTACACTCTCTCCATCCATAGAAAGATATCACGGATTTATCTTCATTCGCATATATCTAAACACGTTTTAGTGTATAGATACATGTGAATATAAACAAATCCGCAACAACTTTTTTCGGACGGAGGGAGAAGCATGAAGGACATGAGCTATGTGCGAGCTGGCTCCCCAATCGCCCTGAGCGAGCCCAAAACAAACATGGAACGTATAACAGTGTTTCGCTTGAAGGAGGCATCAACTGTTAGCTTGACCAGGCACCCAACGTAGAGGAGGTGGACACCATGGTCTGTCCGGTAGCTTCATCTTGCGGGTGTCAATGGACCTCGGTGCTGACTACTGGAGCTTCTACCACCGCAGACTTCCCTTGTTGAGTAGCAGAGCAATTTACCAAAAGAATTAATCATAATAAAAGATAGATAAAACATGAATAGAATAAAAATAATAATCATATGATTTAGCATATAAATATTAAGACAAATATCTAAAAGGAAGATGGTATACATCACAGGAGATGCACCTTCGTTAGCATATATGGGCATGAGGACACCGCACGTGCTGCATCAGGCTTCTGTTTCGTTTGCTGCGGGAATTAAAGGTCACTACTGCAGGCAGGGATGCTAACTAAGCTTTGCATAACCGATCACAACGTCCTTGTGCATTGACAAAGCTAGTAGGGTCTCCGCACCGCACCGAATAATTTTTTTTTTTCGTCACGTCCAATGTCGTTGAATGAAGGTCAGCCAGCAACAGGCCCACAGCCCGTGCTCTCACCGTACCCGGAGGTCCAGTACCGTATCTCAGTGAGCGGCCCACGTGTACTGCCGTGAATGCTCTTGCCTCAGGCTCAGTCCCGTTTTAAGGCTCTGTTTGTTACCGCTTCTGATTCTGCTTCTAGGGTCCAAAAAGCGGAGGCCCAAACAAACAATCTAATTTTGTACAGCGCTGCCGAGAAGCGCTGTCCCGATTTGCACTGGAGACACGGAAACAGCGGAAGCGAGTCGCGAGGCGCTTCCCGCAGATTTTGCTGCTTCCCGAGTTGGTGCGGACCAAACTGTCCGCTATACTTCACTGTAATTACAAAAACTTTGCCCTCGCAGTGCTCCTTAACCTGCACGCCCCCCGCGTCACGTCCCTCCACCCTTCTCGGCATCGAGGAAGAAGACCCGGCCCTCCCTCTTCCCCCAAGGCGGCGCTTTCCGCGTGGTTTGGCAGAGGCGCTCGGGGAGACGCACGGTGGTTGGTGGCCACGGCGGGGTGCTGGAGGCGGGCCCGATTTGGGCTTCACGGGCCGCGGATGCGAGGCCGGTGCTAACGCACGGTGGTCGGCCGGTGGTGCGGCGCAGGTGTGGTGCTCGAGTCCGGCCACCATGGCGTGTGGTGACCCCGTGCAGGGCAGAGGCGCAGGGGAGGCGGGCAGGATGCTGATTCCGGGTGGCGGCGAATTCAGGTCGTGAGGGTGGCGCAAATTCAGCTCGTCGACGTCCCTGGAGCGCGGCGGCGACGAGGCCTGGTCGGCGGCGCCTGGGGCCATGGGGAGAGTGGGGGGTGCCTACGAGTGGGGGCCGTTCGTCCCCGTCTCCTTGGCCGTTCCCGGATGGGTGGCGACGCGGGCAGGAAGACCAGCAGTTGGATGGGCGTGGTGGCGGAGGCTGCCTCCTCCTCTACCCGACTCCAAGCACACCGCCGTTGCCCCCCTCCTCTACCACGATCCTGACTCCGAGGAAGCTGACAGTAGCAAAGAGATAAGAGACGAGGACGGGTAGCTGGATAGGATCGAGCTGTGTCCGCTCGTGTGCGCGTGTCTCTCTTTTTTTTATAGAGAGCCGTGTGTTGTGTTAAAAAGATTATTTTGTTAAAAGTCACAATTACAACTAATTTAGCAAAAAAAAGGTTGATTTAGCTCTTAGTACATCGTATTTAAGTCAACATGTAATTTGTTTTAAATCAAATACTAATATACTCCCTCTGATCCAAATAAGTTGACCAGATTCATCTAAATTCAAATGTATCTAGACTTGATACATATGAATTTAGATAAATTCGAGTCAACTAATTTGGATCATAAGTAGTAATATCTTCTGCACTCGGGGCTATTTTAGACATTTTAGTTTCAAAATTAGCAACAGCAGCATTAAAAGCACTCTTGGCAAACACCAAAACTCTGCTCTAACAGCTGCTTCAAACAGCTGATTTGTCACAGTTAATTTTTCACAGCTGCTTTTCAACAGCCGCAGCCCAAACAAATACACCCTAAGTCCCACACCGCTTGAGCAGCCAGCCAGCAACCCTATAAGAAAGCACCCAGGTCAAACCCGAGAGAGGCACGCAGCTGCGTGGTGAGCACAAGGCGAACTGTTCTTTTGCCTTTTACTAAAGAACTAGATGGACCTAGCGCGCTTCGCGGGCGCCATCCTCTACAGTTAGCATTTATATTCTTGTCAGTGTTGCTTGTTTAATTCTTGTTTTTTTGCCGTGGCCTGGCCTTGGTCATAATATACACTATGTGTCGCCAGCATACCCCACACCAAATCTGACAACAGCGATTGCGGCCCGCGAACTAAGAAACAGCCAGAGCGAGCCACCATAATAGAGTGAAAGAAAAAAAATCAAAATAGTGAAAAGAGAAAGCAAGCTGGAGCGAGGAACAGACAACCCGAGAAATAGACAACCCTAGAGAACGCAACCGGTCATGCCCATAATAGGGAAAAGAAGGCTCCGACGATCAAAACAGCAGCGGTACCGACCCCGCGGCCTACATCTCCCTTCTAAATAGAGCGCATAAGGCCACAAGCGACCAACCACAATACCACTTACGCAAAAGTCAATCAGACAGGCGCGCTCGCAAGGGAAACAATAAGATACTACCAGATAAGCCAAACCTAAGGCCGATAGGCGAACCAACCACGTGACCTCATTTTCACGAGTAGCGAAGCAGCAATACGCAAACAGGTGCGCCACTTTAGCAGTACATAGCCTGAGCAACATATAGTCCCAATTCCACCAGCAGCATTTTAGGTGGGCCCCATCTAGCTGGACATGGCCCAAGGAATCACAGTCACAGTTCCACTAGCAGCAAACTGGTAACACACCAATATATGGGCCCCAAAGATCTTGAAATGCACGTGGTAGAAAAATACAATTTATTTCCGTTTAAAATTCTAATTCAAACAAAGAACTAATTGGCCAAGTGGTATCTACCAAGTAAACTATCAATACGGTGAAATTTAGCCAAAAACATATCTGACCAATAAAAATACTATTTCTAATCCAAATATAGAGTCAATATGTCCGTCTTTAACAATTAAAATATTTCTTTGGCAGAAATTTTTAACCGGAAAAATAACCGGTGGTCCAATTATTTACTTGTTGCGAGGCTACAAAAATTGGATCTGGAATGTAAAGTCAAATTGATTAGTCATGACCGAAGTGAAAGAAACAGTCAAAAATTAATTTTTAGCACTAGAAATAACCATGACTTGTATAAAGGCCCCATGATAGTGACATCTCAATCATCCATAGAGACTCAAAGCTAGGGAGCTTAGTTCTTTTAGAGATACCGTGTGCACGCCACACTTCGCAGCATACGCTTATTTTTAAAGGGTTTCCTCCTCTAAGGGAAGGATCCCACAATTCCAGTCTAAATTGTTTTTATTACTTTCCTGTTTGGCAACAGGATCAGAAAACAAAAGGTCCAGCCCAACTCATCCCCCCACCCCCAACTGACCACTCTCCACCTAGTCCAGCCAAACGCCATCAAAGGGGTGTACAGGTCAGGTGCATTGATATCCTCAAGCTGGAGGAATATACCCTGAAGGAAAACAATAAAGGAATATATATATATGTATGTTATGAGATGTGCCAATCTTGCAATAAATAAAATTTGAACACTTGCTCTGCATGAAAGGTAACAAGATGGCATTCAGTTTGTTACTCACATGCTGTTTACCTGAAAGCAGTGAATTAAGGGTATATCGAGTGAGGTCTAGTTTTGCTCCGAGTACTATATGTAAGAGAAACTTGAATATAAAGTTGCAACTTACATTGCTTTGCACAAAATCAGAACTCCGAACCGAGAAACTAGTCCCGCCGTCTTACCACTGAAAAGAAAACCTCTCGGTTGATTTACGCAGGCGTAGCTTTTTTTCAGTGGATACATAGGCCTAACTGAAGCAAGCACACACGGAACCTGGGCTAGTGAAAAGTCCAAAACAAAGGAAACCAATTTAGTGACCAGTAGTCGGCCTAGGGATGTCAATGGGCCCCGATACCCGCTAACCCGACGGGTACCCGCCTTAAACGGGGAGGGTTTGGGAAGGAAAAAAACCCATGGGACTGCTTATCGGTAAAAATCTAGACCCGCTGGGTCTAGCGGGGGCGGGTATGAAGGGGCCGGACCCGGACCCATAGACCCGTGGACCCGACAAATCCCACTAATTCTTTTTTAGCAAACTAAATCCTACTAATAGTAATCCTATATGCAGTTATGCACACATAGCGCGTAAACTGATGGGTTCGTAGCATGGAAAACAAAAAATTTCTACCGCAAGAACGAACAAAACCCAGATCTAATCTAGATAAAAGCCAAAATCTAATCTATTAGACATGTGCAATGAGATAGATCTGTACTAACCCTTATAGATCAGAAAACCTTGTGCGAGATCGGATCTCGTGGTTGATGTAGACGATCACTTGCCGATCTCAAGATCGAGTACACGATCCTTCCGGCGCCGCGTTCCGGCAGCGCTTCCGCAGTCGGTCACACTGCGGAGTCGATGCAGACCTTCCTCTTCTCGTTCCAGCGAGCAGCGGAGGTAGTAGATCTCTCCACGGAATCCCAGCAGCACGACGACGTGGTGGTGGTGGAGTAGAGAATTCTGCAGGGCTTCGCCTAAGCCTGAGCAGAAGGAAGGAGGAGGAGAGAGGCGGCTAGGGCAAGAGTGGAGGGGCCAGGGGTGGCGCCTCCACCCCTCTATATATAGAGGGAGGGGTGCGGCCTAGGGTTCCCACCCCTAGGCCCACCTCCTAGGGCCGGCGCACAAGGGGGGCTTGGGGGGAGTTTCCTTCCCCCCCAAGTTTCCCCTTTTTCTTTTTTGGTTTTCAAGTAAACTCCATAGAAATTTCTAGAACCTTCCGGAACATTCCGAAACCTTCTAGAACCCCCATATAAACACTCTAGGACATTTCCGAACCTAGAAAATGATCTCCATTATATGAATCTTATTCTCCGGAGAATTCCGGATCTCCTCGTGATGTCTCAGATCCAATCCGAGACTCTCAACAACATTCGGTCTCCAACGCATATTCCATATCTACCTAAACAGCATCGAACCTTAAGTGTGTCACCCTACGGTTCGTGAATATGCAGACATGATGGAGACACCTCTCCGATCAATAACCATCAGCGGGATCTGGAGATCCATAACGGCTCCCACATACTCAACGATGACTTCATGATCGATAGAACCATTAACATGTGAAACCAATTCCCTTTGTCACGCGATACTCTACTTATCCGAGGTTTGATCGTCGGTATCTCCATACCTAGTTCTACCTCGTTACTGACAAGTACTCTTTACTCATTCCATGATATGTCATCCCTTGTGACCTAGTCACATGCTTGCAAGCTAACTAGATGACATTCCACCGAGAGGGCCTAGAGCATATCTATCCGTCATATGGATGGACAAATCCCAATCTTGGTCCACGTGCTTCAACACATACTTTCAGAATACCCAATGACACCTTTATGACCACCCAGTTACGAAGCGGTGTTTGATGTCATCAAAGTACCCATCCGGTGATGGTGATTAACATAACCTCATGGTCGAAGGATTAGGTTACTATGCATTTGAAAGATTGTAGCAATACGAACTTAATGACTTGATCTTATGCTACACTTACTACGGGTGTGTGTCCATCACATCATTCTCCTAATGATATAACCTTGTTATTAATGACATCCAATGTCCATGATCAGGAAACCATGATCATCTATTAATCAACAAGCTAGTTCAACAAGAGGCTTACTAGGGACTCTTTTACGTTTACAAAACACATATGTATTAGTGTTTCCTTATAATATAATTATAGCATGGGATGTAAACATTCATCATAAACACAAAGATATAATAATAACCACTTTTATTATTGCTTCTTGGGCATATCTCCAACATAAACGCCCTGTACCTAGCCACCTACACGCACGTGAACGCGTCGCATTCGCACGCGAACGCGTCGCATTCGCACGCCGCATCTCCTTCCCTTCCCAGTTCCCCACCTACCGCCGTCATCTTCTTCCTCACGTACGCATCGCGCGCCCGCATCCTCCTGCGCGCTCCCGTAGTCCGCACGTCTCTGCGCCGCCGCCGCGCCTCCCTGTGCCACCATCGCCTCCGTAGTCCGCACCTCCCTGAGCCTCTATACTCCGCACCTCCAGCGACCACCTGCGCCGTCGGTCGAGGTCAAGAACCACGGGGAGGTGAGCTCCAGCAAGCGTTAGCACCAGCGCCGTAGATCCCAGTGATGTCCTTGTAGACCGCTAGTGCCACCGTCTCGCAGATCTTGGCGGGTACCCGTCGGGTCCCCGTTTACCCGGCGGGTGGCGGGTCTGGTAGGGATCTGTACCCGCCAATGGATACGGGATGGGTCGCGGGGACGGGGAATGGGGCGGGGCCGGGTATGGGGGAGGTGGGGGGGACCCGGACCCGAACCCGGCGGGTGCCATCGGCCATTTGGTTATATATACATTTTACTTTTATTTCAACGAATCAAGGACCAGCCAAGATCCTTGATCAAAATGCAACAAGGCATCCTTGATCGAACTCTACAAAGGTAACAATATTGTTCAAGTTTAGCCAAGATATATCTTAATCGCAAGAAATAATTGCGCATAGCATAGGAGTACATTGTATTTGATTGCTCATCTGATCCCGTGATCACCTGGTCCCTTTATCTAGGATTGAAAACGGAACGAAAACGGACGGAAACATGCGTTATCGTTTTTGTTTCCTCTTGTGTTGCCGGAATCGAAAAGGAAACGGAATTCTCTGGAAATGAACACGGAACCGGAAATCATCGGAGACGGATATGGAACGGATACGGGACGGATATGATACGAAAACAGATATTTGTCGGAATATAGTACTGACAAAATATCATGGTCTGTACACCAAAAGAAACATATAATACACAAGGAATAGCTCACAACTTCAACAAGTAACACACATAATTCAACACTTTGACAAGTACATAAGTTCACATAAATAGTTTCATATAAATGAAGACACTCACTTGATTAGTATGTAGACTGGGCTGATTGTATGTATTACATAGACCCAACATATATTCTATAGCCCGACAAGAGCAATTGAAATTACTGATGCAAAGTACTATTTCATACATGGGCATGGATGGTTATATTACCGGAAAGTTTTCGTATTTGTTTATCCGGAATTTCCTTACCATTTCCGTTTCCGCCAAAAATAGCTCCGTCATTTCCTTTTCCGTTTCTGTTTAAAAGATTCCGTTTCCGTTCCTTTTCCACCAAATACCGTTTCCGTTTCCTTTTTAGCTCTCTATTTCCTTATCTTATAATTCTTCTAATAATTCGGAAAGATTAATTAATTAACACAATATTTTAAACATTTTATCCCGCAACAACGTGCGGGGTATCATCTAGTTTACGAGTAACTCACTTGTACAAAATTGTTGACTCTATCTTAAATAGAAAAAAAAATAATCTCCATGAAAATATGCATTAGAAGCGGTCAATCGAGTGAAAGGCCTTGGATCGCCAATACCAACTGAACACAACCTATGTCAACGATGATCATCCGCTCGAAGGAGCCACGAACTGTTAGCTTGACCCAAACTGGAGGCGCTTCTTCTTGCGGAGATGCCAGTGGACCTCGGTGCCGGAGCTTCTACCACACGATGGACTTTCCTTTCGCAATGGTTTGACCAGCTCGGACCTCTTGCACGTTCCTTAGAGTGTTGAGATATATGCACATCTCGAACTTTCAATCCATGGGTTTATCGTGAGTGGCCTCATCACGTGCACGTCCATGCAATTCTGGCCACTAGAAGGGTATTATTAGCCAACATTTGATCCTTGAGTACGCTGATCGCCGTGTGGAACCATGCACCTGCACGTATATGGGCACGAGGACAGCTGCATCGATCGGGATTCTGCTTCGTTTGCTGCGGGAATTAAATGTCACTACTGCAGGCAGGGGATGCTAACCAAGCTTTGCATAGTCGATCACAACGTCGTTGTGCATTGACAAAGCTAGTAGGGTCTCCGCACCGCACCGAATAATTTATTTTTTGAAACACAACGTCTTTGGCTGAATGACCGATAAGCTACAAAGTCCGAGCTCATTTTGTGAGAGCCGACTCTTGTTTTTTCTATTTTTCTTTTGTGAATGTTGAATGATGAATTTCTTTTTGAGAATGAATGAATAGGGATTTTTATCGTCACCTTCAATTTGTTTTTTTGAGGGGTTTCGTCACCTTCTTCAATTTGGTTGAATGAAGTCAGCCAGCGACAGCCCGTGATTTCACCAGCTGCTTATGTTGAACTTGCTGCTTATGCTGCAGTTCGAATAGCTGAAAGACTATCTTCACTGAAGGCCCGGTCGAAAATCTGCATCATGATCAAGCGAGCAGCAACAGGTTCAGAAACAAGTCCCTAGAAGAAGTTCAGGAAACCTTTGCACACGGCGGAGTTGAAACACATACTGCTAAGGAGAGTAGCAATTCATGTCCGGCCAAATGACCACACTTCACCTCGCGGCCAAACGCCATCAAAGTGACGTACATGTCAGGTGTATTTGATGTCCTCCAATTGGATTGGATTATATTATAAGCTTCCTCCTATTGGTTCAGTTATTATTATTCTTGTCCAGTGACCCTTAAGGAAAGCAAATAGGAATATGCTACTATGCAAAATCTTGGAGGAAATGAAGTAGTAACTGTCAACAACCACCAGCTCTGCATGAAAGGGACCAAGATGACATTCAGTTTGTTCCTCACATACTGGATGGCTGTTGACTTGAAAGCAGTGTATATCCGGTGAGATCTAGTTTGCTCCAAAAACTATACTTCATATTACTAGCCTCAACTTTATCTAGATTCGTATGTATCTAATTAAATATTTAGCCTATATGCATTCATATGTAGATAAAGTTGAGGCCATTAATATGGTCGGAGGGAGTATGTAAAAATCTCTGGGACAATGTTGCAACTTACATTACTCTGCAGAAAATTAGAACTCTGAACCAAGAAACTAGTCTCGTTGTGTTACCACTGAAAAGAAAACCTCTCACTGGATTACAGGTCGAGATTTTTTCAGTGGATAGATAGGCATAACTGAAATCCACGCGGAACCTGGGCTAATGAAAAATTCAAGCCAAGCAACCAACTGAGTGACCAGCAGTCGACCCTTTTGGTTATGTCCTGTAATTTTATTTCAACGCTGACTGAATCATAGATCAACCAAGAGACCAAAACCAATAAGACATCTACAAAGGTAACAATACTTTTCAAGTTTAGCCAAAGATATGTACACACGAGAGCACACGTATCAAACGCACCACAGAACCTTAACTGCATCTGTTACCGTACAGCTGAGTGGCCTGCGATAAATAAACACTCATTGTCCCGAGAAAGCATACATTATGGGAGATACATTTTAATCCAATCAGAGTTAGACACGTTAGGTACCTTGTTCTCACACGACAACTAGCCTGACGGATGAAAATGTTAACAGACTGGCCTTTTTTTAACGGGTTGTTCTCTTTTTCCCGGTTTGATTCAGGAGTGGACCTCCGTAAAGCAGCCCGTGGCTGGTCCAGGCCTTGCTCCTTTCTCTTTCTTGGCGTGTGTGTCATCCACAAACTTACAATGAACAATTTAGACGGGGAACAAAATCAAAAAACTGTGCAAAAAAGTATTCGAAATGAAAACATTGCCCTATGGTTTTTGAACAGATCCTTGTAATTCCTCTAAAACAATATGAATCATTCGTACTAACCTATGATCCAAAATACACATACAAATGCCTTGATGACATAGAAATACCAATGTAGCAACGGTAAAGAAATACTCTCTCTGTTTTAAAATATAAGATGTTTTAGCTTTGTGAATGTAGTGTATGTAGACCCTTGTTAGTATGTAGGTTTATCTAGATTTGGAGTAAACCTACACACTAAAATGGGTCTAGATACCTCCATTCATAAAATTAAAACATCTTATATTTTGAAACCGAGAGAGTAGTATAGTTGTGCGTTACACGTAAACTTAATGAAATACTCTCTTTGTTTGGATTATTAGTCCTAAGAGCTTTTTTATATTATTTGAGATTATAAGGGCTATCTTATTTATTAGTCTCTCTCGTACAATGCGTGTTCTCCTTTTCCTCTCACTTCTCTCATGCATGTAAAACTATTGGCCCATGCATATATTAATGAGAGAGAGTTATGGAGTGTCTTGATATTACCAATTTGGCCCTTAGGACTAATAATCCCAAACAGAGGTAGTACAAGGATACTGCTTGTGGACCAGTATGGTTTCAAAGCCTTTGATCGTTGGTTTGCGCATCACAAAGACAAAATATGGCACCGCTTCTTCATCCAAGCACTATTTAGAAGAGAAATTGTGGACACCGGAAAACGTTTACCGAACAAAGAGAGAATCATGAAAAAATGATCAAAAAAGGAAATTAGTAAATAATGATATGATGAGAACAAGATACCGAAGAAAAGATTAAATGAATTGACAAAGGAAACGACAAGGCTAAGTTAATGAAAATTAGAAGTGATAAGAGAAGAACAACAAGGCAAGAAGGCCCAAATGAAATAATAGAATAAAACTAGCGATGGGAAAAGAATAGCTAGAAAACAAAAGTAGAGTGGCCAGGCATCAAAAAAGAAAGTCCCCAAAAATGAGAGAACTGAATAATATTGAAGACTGAAATTTGATTGAATAGTGAGATGACTAAAGTAACAAATTCTCCTCTGAATGGTGTAAGATAGAGAGAAAAGATACTAATCGATGAAAATATATGCCCAACTATTGATGACTAAATTAAAAAGAGGCAAATGATGAATTGTTAAACTCAAAATATTCACACCCAACGAACGAGTGTCTAAAGTTTGAAATGCCGACATAGAGACAAAAATGACCAAATACAAAAGATTTAAAATGATGATCCGGTAAATTCAAGAGATTGAAAATGAAGGTATGAGGACTGAATTTTGAAATACAGAGAACCGAGTGAATGGAAAAATGAAATATTAAATTATATCTTAAAATGTCTAGAAAAGAGTGACGAAGAACTTAGAGATTTAAGAAACAAAATGAGGCATCAAGATCAATAAAAAAACTTAATAACAAAGTTAATGAGTAAAATGCCGAAAAATGAGTGAATGAAATAATGTGTGACTTAAGATAATAAACCAAGCGACTAAATAATTAACATACTAAATAAGGAGGGAATGATAACTAAAAAACACAGGAAGATGCAGAAACTAAGTCACTGAAAACTGAGAGACCTAGGGACAAGAATGAGACAAAGGAGTCAACAAAAAATAGCAAAACATAAAGAAATGAAGATTGAAAGACCGAAAAATAACAATACCGACATAACTTAGATCAAACAAAGGCAAATAGATCATGAAAACAAATTAATAACTAAGATAATGAATAAAATGCCAAAAATGAGTGACTAAACTAATGAGTGGATTAATAAAATAATCTAAGAGGCTAAATAATGAACAAACTAAACAAGGAGGCACTAATAACTGAAAAACATAGGCTGACGAAGAAACCAAGTGACGAGGGTTTAACTCGTCAATGCCCATTGTTATGGACTTGGGTTTTAGAGAAGGAGGGAGCACTGGAGGCATCAATCGGCTAGCAAACAAGCACACGGGGACGCAAGGTTTACCCAGGTTCAGGCCTCGTAGAGGTCCCTACTCCTGCTTGTCTGCTCGTAGAGGTCCCTACTCCTACTCCTCGTAGAGGTCCCTACTCCCTACTCCTGCTGGACGCAAGATGGAGCACTTCCTCCCACGGAAGGTGACTCCCGCGTGCCTAGCGAGGAGGTAATTCCCGTTCCTCCTGCGGGTGTTCAGGTGATGTTCCTTGCGTTCATCGTCCGTGGTCTCTCTCTTCCCCTGCATCCTTTCGTTAGGGGTCTTCTCTGTTTTCATGGGCTCTAGCTACACCAGCTGTCCCCAAATTTGTTTCTCCACATCGCTTGTTTCATCACCCTGTACGAGTGTTGGCTCAGAATCGAGCCACACTTTGGTCTCTTCAAGAGGCTTTTTAAGCCCAAACGTCATTCGACGTCTGGTTCGGTAGTCTACGACGTAGGGGGTTGCGGGATCCACGTCGACTTGTCCGCCACTTATATCAAGCTCACCGCGTCTGTCCAAGGGTGGAGAGATAAGTGGCTCTACATCCGCGACCAGAAGGCCGATGGAGAGCACTATAGACTCGCGCCCTTCGATCCCGTGGCGTCTTGCAAGAGGAGGCGCTCCTAGAAGAATGTCGTGATGCCCGACGAGTCCGAGGAGACGGAGACACTGTATCGGTGTGTCTACGACCTCGAAGGTCACATAGGCAAAGAAGAATGTGGCGCTGCACTCATTCGCACGTGGTTGCTTCACTGTATTTAGCCTCTGCAGGCTAGAGTCCATCCGATGTACCACTCGATCGATGCTGACGATGTCACTCGCATATCGGTGGAGGGCATTTCTGCGGGTGAGGTAGACAGGAGGTTGTGATTGGTGACCAAGTACACCGCCAAGGAGGATGTCCTAGGTGAATCAGTCGTGCCTCCTTTCGATGCCAACAACACTCCACCTGAGGTAGAGTTTTCCTTTGAAGTAGCCTTGTATTTTTCAATTGGTTTCCAAGTGCTTGATATGTACTGATGTTTCTTCTAATTGTAGGATTGGAAAGTGGCCTCTAGCTTGCCTCCTCAGCCAGAAGGGGTTATCCCACGTGAAGCGGTGGAAGAGGACGAGTCGGATTCGACCATCCCAATTGAAGAAGAGGAGGAAGCCCCCGAGTCCAGCAGCCACGACACTCGCAAGTGCTCCCGCAACAAGGATTCTGACGCTTCTTCACCGACGACGCCAGAGGGATCTCCTGCTGCTGTGGAGGAGCCTATCCCTGTCGTGCCTATAAGCGCCATGGCTCCTCCTGCTCGAAAGAAGCTGAGGTTGCCGAAGGAGTCGTAGGGGGACTCCTTTGATCTCGAAAACTTTGACGGGTAAGTTATTGATATCTGCGGGTGCGTCTTGTTATTCGTTGGAGTTTTTCTTCTAATAGTGGTGCTGGTCTTGTTTGTAGTCAAACGGCGTCGTCGTCCTCCGACGATTGCCAATTTGTAAAAGAGTCTGGAGTCCCAGACTCCAAGACCAAGGAGGTGGCTGCACGGTCTCCTTCTCCTCCAGTGGCGGCCGACTCTGGCGCCAATTCTTCGAGTTCCCCACATGCTAGGGAGCATCAGATGGTTGCACGGACGACTGCCCCACATGCATCTTTGGAGTCAATGGAGGAACATGTGAGTATCTTTTTTGTCGTTAGCAGTCGAATATGTTCTTTTGGCTGACGCTAAGTCTTCGTTTCTCTTGGTGTAGCTCATTGTAAAGGAATCTGCTCACATTGCGGAGAAAATCCTTGTTTTGGGTCGACAGCATGCCCTGTTGGACAATCGCCACCGCGCAGTCCTAGGTTTGTAGTGATCTTCTCTCTTGGCTCTACTTATGTAAGACTTTGCAAAGTCAATTTTGCTGGGCTCTACTCTTTTGTAGGGGAGCACAACAATCTTCTCCGCCACGTTACTTCCCTCTAGAAGGGACTTGCCGCAGCAGAAAAAAGGCGCGATGAGGCAGTCGCGGCTCTGGAGGAGTCACAGAAGCGTGAGGAGGATTTGCGCACTTACACTACCGAGAGGGAGAAGTTGTTCGAAGAACAGATTTTCTCGATTGCGAAGGCTCTCTCGGGTATTGTTCATCTGCACTTGTATTTTTCCTATTTGTTTACATGTCGATGTGCTGATACTCTGTGTATGCAGATGCCGACGGCGTAAGCTTTGATGCCCAGGCCCTTCACCGTGCGGATGCTTTGGTCGGTGTCGTAGCCACAGTCGAGGATTGCAGTGTGTCCCTCAAGGATACGCTCGGGAAGGCCAAGAACGTGCTGAGCCGCCTCCGTGAGGATATGTTCCCCAAGGCCAACCTAATCGAGACTCTTGATGGCTTGGTGGAGTCCTTCGCGGGAGGCATCCCGACGGATTTCAAGAATGCTCAGTGGTCTCTTGGCGCCACCATGGCACTCGCGATGGCACAGGCACATGGTGCAGAGCTGGACCCAAGTGCTATTTCAGAGGCGATGCCTGTCGACACGGAAGGCCAGCAGGTATCTGATAACCCACAAGTATAGGGGATCGTGTGTAGCCTTTTCGAAGTAAGAGTGTCGAATCCAACGAGGAGCTAAAGGTAGGATAAATATTCTCTCAAGTTCTATCAACCACTAATACAACTCTACGCACACTAAACGTTTGCATTATCTAGGAAATAAAACTAGAGCAATAATACGAGTAATAGAGATAGCTTTGCATGATAATAAATAACAAGAAAGTAAAGTTAGTTGCTGCAGCAATAAAATACACTAAACTAACAGAACCATGAGTGTGGAATAGTGGTGTTAATTGTGGTGGTTTTGTCCAAGTTTAAATAGCGAATAGATCGGGTTCATTGTCTTCGATGCAGTTTTCTATGTGGGAGAGGCTAAATATACATGCGCTTCACTACTTGGAATTACATGTACTATATGATTGGATTGTTAGCAAACATCCGTAAGTACTAATCAATGCATTAAGGTTTCCCCAACCATAGCCTTAAGTTTAATGGTCATCTTACTCCCATACGTGCAACGTTCCGGTTCAAGTCCTCAGGTTTCTGTCACTCCGACATAACTTCCCCCTTCCTCTTACACATACTACAAACCCTATGATGTTTAATCCATGCGCGCACAAATATAATGGACACCAAAGGACTGTACCATATCAACAAGACGTTCAACTATTCAATCTAAGAACAAAGAAACTACGCAAACATGATATAGATCATAGGATTATAACTGATAGCATCAAACACCTTGATTACATAGGATAGTACAGAGGTGCGTGGGAGGATGAACCATTGCATACTAGGAGGATTAGGTGATGGAGATGGCGGTGAAGATGGTGAAGATGGTGAAGAGGGCGGCGGAGGCGCTGGCTGCGGCACGGGGGACTCCTTCCCCGCCGCCGGTATCATGGGGGAGCACCGCCCCTTAGCCCTCTTCCTTCATGGCTTCTTGGGAGCCCTCCCCATGGATATGTGATCCATGGGGGAGGCAAAAACGTGACTTTGGTGGCTGCAAATTCGTGGGTGGAGATGCTCTGGGCGAATTAGGTTTTCTCTCTTTATATAGCTTCTCGGATTCCCGTCACCCCATCTTGGGCTGCAGTAAATCGGGCCTAAAATGCCCGTGCAGACTCGGAATCAGCTAAATTTTATGTTTAGAACGTTTGTCGCAAAATTTTCAACAACTTTGTAGTTGAAGAGTTTTCCGTTTGACGCTGTCTTCGACCCGAAACGTGACCATCTTCAAAAGAGTTCTGAGACAGATTTCTGGAAAAACCCCAATTTAACTCCAACAAGGTTTCCACTTGTATTCTTGGTAATTCCTACACAGCAAAGTGTAAAACAAGAACATTGTGCACTTTTGCAACTATTAGTAGGTTAGTGCAAATAAATCATAAACTTTATACAAAAAGGAGTGTCAAAATGATATTATTAGCATAAAACTATCAAAAATTATAGATACGTTATGGACGTATCAATATCCCCAAGCTTAGTTCATGCTCGTCCTCGAGTAGGTAAACGATCAAAACAATATAATTTTTGATGTGACATGCAGACAACATAATCTTGATCATCATTATTGTAAAAGCATTGATAGTTGGGATTAAGGTACTCTAAACATGAATCATGAAAGATAGAGTTCTAATAATAAGACATAGCAACTATGTTGTAAAATGAAAAGGCACAAACAAAAGATTTATGAATAAAAATGCATTGCAAGACGTTTGTTTGTTTCACATAAAGAAAGTATAATGAGAATGGTATTCAGCTTGTCCCTCATAGAGTAGCAAAACATAAATGCATAGGACACCTTCAAAGTCCATAAGGGTGACTAGATACAAATAGTTTAAGAATAGCAATATCAAAGTTATGCATCAATCAACAAGTCTTGGGACAATGCACATTAAACTAAGAATGGCCACTATGCTCTCTTAATAGGTGCATAAATATAGAAGATGGAGACTCAACATAAAAGTAAAAGAAAGTCCTTCTTGAAAGGAAGCAGGGATTCAAGTCTCATAAAGAGCTTCCAAAAATTATGGTACTTATTAGCTTTCAGCTCTCATTGCCCCTATCATAAGCATCTTTAGGTGATTAAGGTTAAAGTGACAACTAAGAGGATATGCTTGACAAGTTATAAGTTGAAATCTCATGCCCCTTACTTATGAGTACCGAACCTCATGCTACTCAACTTCAGTCACAAGTAAGCTCTTGTCATTGTAAGTACATGTGTATCATAGAGAACCGCCAACGGGGTACCCCTTGCACATTATATAGGAGCTATCCCATAATCAAAATGACAAGGCAAGCAGGCAATGAGCATATCAGCGATCTTTTTATTTACTATTTGCATAGGTTTTTATTGAGGATGCTTCATAGAGTGCTCATTATGGTTATGCTGCAAGTTTCCACCATGATTAGGCATGACTTAGGCTAGCGGCTCAGGCGTTTCTCTAACACACATACAAACTCCATGATCTTACAAGTTCTCCTTTTATTTCACACCGCCGGGATCCATAAGCAAAAGAATCATGATATCAACGGAATATAAGTGCAATGTTGAAAGCGTTCCCCATGATACATGATTCTGCTAACTTCAACTTATAAAGCGCAAGCATATACGCAACAAAGATGGACACAATGGTTCAAGTTTATTAAGTGCAAGAAAATAAAGTGTACCATCAAGTTCATGAGAGCTTTAATCACTAATTTTCACATAACAAGTTTAATTCGGAAGGTAGATAAAAGCATGAATATACTTGGAATAGCAAATGCTAATAGGTAGGTATGGTGGACTCTTTGGGATAACTTGGTTTTATTTGGAGTTGGATGCATGAGTGGAACCTATACTTGGTTATGGAGGCTAGCAAAAGTCTGGGAGCGACCAACTATAAGAGCAATAATGGCCATAATCATGCAAAGCGACAAAACATCATTAATTAAAGCATAAAGTGATATTACAAGTCGAAAACTAAAGGATCATAAAGGCTATGGTGAGTTGGGATATTCATAACATGGTGTGAGCATGCGCCAAGTCAACCCAAATAAAGCATCAAAGGAGAATACCATAATACTATGCTTTAATATGCTAAAACAACGCATGATTCTTTCAAGGCACATTAAGCAATCTCAATTGTTTATAACATGTCATGCTACAACAAAAAATCACTAAGCATAAAGCCAAAACAATATCAAGCATGACATGACAAAGCATAGGCCACCGTAAAAAATGAGCTCCTTTTACCACTTAAGCATGAACTGTTCCTACTCTTTTCCAATCCAAACCACACTTATTTGAAAACTAATGTATGAAAGAGGGGGTCCAACCAATTTATTCAAGAAAACTAAGAAAACCAAGCAAACAAAAACAAAAACGAAGATGCTCCAAGAACAACACAACTGTGCATGAAACAATAAAAATAAAGTGTTTGGAAGAAACCTGAGATTTTTATTGATGAAGAAGGGGATGCCTTGGGCATCCGCAAGCTTTGACGTTTGTACTTCTTGGATATTTCTTGGGGTGACAAACGTGGCATCCTCAAGCTTGAGATTTAGTCCATTCTTCATCTCATTACATCATTCTTTCCATACACCTGAAACTTTTCATTCATACAGAACTTCACACAATCTTTATTAGCAACATTAGTGCACTCAAGATAATAACTCTTTGGGTTCAGTTCCAACACCAACAAAACTTCCATTAAAACACAAGCTATTGTAGCACTTCCCTCAAAAAGCTCAATTCTCGAAAAACAACCCAAAAAGGAATCAACAAGAAGCAAATGCAAATAATGGCAGAAATCTGTGAAAACAGACCAGCAGGTAAAGACCAATTTTTTCGAAGACCTTCTATTGCTCAAATCGAAAAGTGTTGAACTAACGAAAGTTAGATAACAACCTGGGGCAGAAGAACAAACATTCACAGCACAAACCGACGTACAGAGATTTTACATGAATTTTTACAGCGAAGCACAATAATCTGTTTCTGGACAACAACTTTTCCAAGCATTACTGCTCTCTCATTAGAGGTTACTCTTGGCACAAAAAGCAAATAAAAAGGATAAGGAGAGGTTATTACAGAGGTAATAACTTCCAAGACTCATCTAAAACTTTTGGGTTATCTCCCAATAAGTACTTTTCTTTAACGCCTTTAAGTTAGGCATAGGAGCAAGATTCAAGTATTTTCGAATGAATAAGTATTAAGATCAATACGAGAAATATCTTTCTTTTTTAAGGCTTCATGCATTCCTACAAGTTTTTAACTGAAAAGCTTCCATGGAAAGATTTGTTTTGGTTTCATAGGCATGAACACAAGTGTTCAAGGTCGACCCCCACTTAACCATTACTCATCTTTCCAATCACTTTTCTTTTTGAAAACATTTTTAGGTAACAAGTACAACTAACTTTTTTTGTAATTCGCATTCCCTATCCATACTAAGATAGAAAACAACTTAAAGCTGAAAGTAAAACCTACTTAGAGATAAATCAAACAAGTGCACACAAGAATATTCACCCACACGCTATTGCTCCGCAGCAACGGCGCCAGAAAAGGTCTTGATAACCCACAAGTATAGGAGATCGTGTGTAGCCTTTTCGATAAGTAAGAGTGTCGAATCCAACGAGGAGCTAAAGGTAGGATAAATATTCTCTCAAGTTCTATCAACCACTGATACAACTCTATGCATACTAAATGTTTGCATTATCTAGGAAATAAAACTAGAGCAATAATACGAGTAATAGAGATAGCTTTGCATGATAATAAATAACAAGAAAGTAAAGCTAGTTGCTGCAGCAATAAAATACACTAAACTAATAGAACCATGATGTGGAATATTGGTGCTAATTGTGGTGGCTTTGTCCAAGTTTAAATAGCAAATAGATCGGGTTCATTGTCTTCGATGCCGTTTTCTATGTGGAGAGGCTAAATATACATGCGCTTCACTACTTGGAATTATATGTACTATATAATTGGATTGTTAGCAAACATCCGTAAGTACTAATCAATGCATTAAGGTTTCCCCAACCATAGCCTTAAGTTTAATGGTCATCTTACTCCCATACGTGCAATGTTCCAGTTCACGTCCTCAGGTTTCTGTCACTCCGGCAAAACTTTCCCCTTCCTCTTACACATACTACAAACCCTATGATGTTTAATCCATGCGCGCACAAATATAATGGACACCAAAGTACTGTACCATATCAACATACAACTCTAATGAACCAAAGATGTTCAACCATTCAATCTAAGAACAAAGAAACTACACAAACATGACATAGATCATAGGATTATAACTTATATCATAAAACACCATGTTTACATAGGATAGTACAGAGGTGTGTGGGAGGATGAACCACTGCATACTAGGAGGATTAGATTATGGAGATGGCGGTGAAGATGGTGAAGAGGGCGGCGGCGGTGACGGCGGCGGCACGGGGGACTCATTCCCCGCCGCCGGTATCATGAGGGAGCACCGCCCCTTAGCCCCCTTCCTTTATGTCTTCTTGGGAGCCCTCCCCATGGATATGTGACCCATGGGGGAGGCAAAAACGTGACTTTGGTGGCTGCAAATTCGTGGGTGGAGATGCCCTAGGCGAATTAGGTTTTCTCTCTTTATATAGCTTCTCGGATTCCCGTCACCCCATCTTGGGCTGCAGTAAATCGGGTCTAAAATGCCCGTCCAAACTCGGAATCAGCTAAATTTTATGTTCAGAACGTTTGTCGCGAAATTTTCAACAACATTGTAGTTGAAGAGTTTTCCGTTTGACGCCGTCTTCGACCTGAAACGTGATCATCTTCGAAAAGAGTTCTGAGACAGATTTCTGGAAAAATCCCAATTTGACTCCAACAAGATTTCCACCTGTATTCTTGGTAATTCCTACACAACAAAGTGTAAAACAAGAACATTGTGCAATTTTACAACTATTAGTGGGTTAGTGCAAATAAATCATAAACTTTATACAAAAAGGAGTGTCGAAAGCATATTATTAGCATAAAACCATCAAAAATTATAGATACGTTATGGATGTATCAGTAGTTTGCTCCCTTTGCCACTAAATGCAGCAAATACGGGCCTCGTCTCATTGAGACACTCGCCAAGTATTCTGAAGAGTTGCGGCGAGTGAAGGTGGCGAAGGCATCGACGTCTGGGGATACCACCGAGAAGTCTGTGACATCGGAGACTGCCACAGATTCGAGGAAGCCCCCGAAGCCGAAGTCCAAGTCGAAGAAGCATATTTCTCCATAGCTACCCTTTGTAATAGTTGTACCTTTCTTTTGCTGAACCGCATTTTGTGGGGGGTGCCCCCTTGATACTTTATCGAATTTGGATGCAATCCTCCTTTTTTATCATTGTATGATTGGTCTCATTTGCCTCTTGTTTGATTGTAACTAGGGTCCTTCAAGTGGTCCTTTGAGTGGTCCTCACGACTCTCCTCCCACCGATGAAACCACGGCGCAGCCGCGTTCAAAGGTGGAGGAATTGTCATTGCTCATGCGACTACGCGACCGTGTTAAGCAGCTGGAGCGTGAGTTGCCTATGATCCGCGGTAAGGCTGATGTGTGGAAGTCGAAAGCTGAGAAGGCCGCCGCTCGCGAGAAGTATCTTCTAGACGGAGTTGCTCAGCTAAACGAGCACTTTAAATGTTAGCTCTCTATCTTCTTTTCCTTTCTTTTAGACATTCGTGGCGACGCCTTGGCCTTACACTTTACCCTTGCTTGATGTAGTTGTTAGCGCTCGTCGTCCGCAGGATGAGAAGGATCGGGTTGCTATTCGAATGAATGACTTGACCCAGGAGCAGCTACAGGCTAGTGGGTCTTTTTGGGTGGATCATGATCGTGCAGTCGTGTTGGCGACCCTGCAGGATCATTCTTCGCGAGTACTTCAATGCTTGAAAAAGGCGTAGTCATGCCTTAGGCATATCTTCCAAGCAATGTTTCCTCTCGACGCGGTGCCTGCTGACTCGTAGTTGATGTAGAGCTCGTTGGGAACCCCAAGAGGAAGGTATGATGAGCACAGCAGTAAGTTTTCCCTCAGTTATGAAACCAAGGTTTAATCGAACCAGTAGGAGCAAGGAAACACCCCAAAGATGTTACTTGCTGAGCTTTGGCAGGGCGCACTACCGGTGCTAGTAGCAACGTGGAGACCTGCACAACACAACCACAAAACTTTGTCCCGAACTTGCGATGAGGTTGTCAATCTCACCGTGTTTTGCGGAAAACAAAGGATTAAACGTATCGAATGGAAAGAAGTAAAAGTTTGTAGAAAGTAAACACAAAGTAGTAAAAGATTGTAGATTGTATGTAAAGAAAAGGACCGGGATCCATAGTTCACTAGAGGTGGCTCTCCTTAGATAGACAGCATGCTGGGTGAACAAATTACAGCGGGGCAATTGACAAACACCGAGAAAGCAATACATGCATATACTAATCATCTTGACTCCTCTGAGACTTGATTGGGCATTACAACATAATACATAGACCGCCATCCAACTGCATCTATGACTAATAATCCACCTTCAGGTTATCATCCGAACCCCCTCCAGTATTAAGTTGCAAGCAACAGATTATTGCTTTACGAACTGCGTGTAAAGTAAACAATACGATTGTTCTGTGAACAAAGGATTGTTGTTTTCTCCCTAGTAGCAACAACACATCTAGTACCTTAGAGATTTCTGTCACTTCCCCAGATTACCAGAGGCATGAACCCACTATCGAGCATAAATACTAACTCTTGGAGTTGCTAGCATCTACTTGGCCAAGATAGCTACTAACAACGGAAAGCATGCAAGATCTCAAATAACAAAGACATGATAGAATCAATAATCAATCTGAAATAGCATCTCAATATCCATCGGATCCCCGCAAACACAACATGTATGAATTACAAATAGATGATCTTGATCATGAACGGAGCTCACAAGATCTAAACATGAAAGCACAAAGGAGGAGAAACCAGCCATCTAGTACTACATGGATCCGTAGTCCAAGGATGAACTACTCACGCATCACACCGGAGGCTTGCATGGTGATGAAGAAGGCCTCCAGGGTGAATTCCCCTTTCCGGCAGGGTGACGGGAAGAGCTTCAGATCCCTCCCGATCTAGGGATGGAGATGACGGCGGCTACAGACTCTTTCGTGGATTTTTGATCGGGTACTTAGGGTTTTCGTCCCGAGGGCAACTTATAGGCGGAAGGAGAGGCCGAGGGGGTGCCAGGGCTGGCCTCACCACCCCCTGGCGCGGGCCAGGCTGGGTCGCGCGGCAGGTGGTGTGGTGGCCCCCTGGTCCCTCTCCGTCTCGTATTCTGGCACTTGATCCCTTCCGAAAAAATAGGCACTTTGGCTTTTGTCCCGTCCAATTCCGAGAATATTCATTTTCTGACTTTCCTGGAACCAAAAACAGCAGAAAACAGGCAGTTGGCACTGTGGCTCTTGTTAATAGGTTAGTCCAGGAAATCATATGAAAAGTACTCCAAAGTTGGAACAAAACACAAGAAAGTGGATAAAACCAAGCATGGAACATCAAAAATTATAGATACATTCGCAATGTATTAGTGCCCTCAAGCCTGTTGGCTCTTCTGGCAAAGTTTCAGGATATAAGCGCGGTCCGCGAGTGTGTACAGCAGCAACTGGTCACAGGTGCGAAGGCTACCTGTCGCTGGTGCGACTGCATCGGCCAGATGTGGACATAGCATCTATTGTTGCTGGACCGCCGCCGCCACCAAAAGGGATGACCTAGAACTGAAGGGAATATGTCCTGAGAGGCAATAATAAAGTTGTTATTATACATATTCCAAGTATATGATAGATGTTTATTTTGCATGCTATAATTGTATTAATTTGGAAACGTTAATACATGTGTGTTTAATAAACAAAAGGAAAGTTCCTAGATATGCCTCTCTTATAAACTAGCTCGTTGATTAACAAGATGATCAAGGTTTCCTGATCATGGACATTGGATGTTGTTAATAACGAGGTCACACCATTAGTGGAATGATGTGATGAACATTCATCCGAAGTATAGCATTATGATCAAAGTCATTGTGTGTATATTGCTATAACATCTAACGAAGTAATCCTAGTCCTTAGACCATAAGATCATGTTAATCACTAACACTAGAAGAGTATCTTGATAACATCAAACATCACACCGTGAAAGGGTGATTATAAAGGTGGGTTTAGTACTATGAAAGTGTTATGTAGAGGCTCATGGATTAAGAGTGGGATTTGTCCATCCCGATGACGGATAGATATACTTTGGGCCCTCTCGGTGATATCACATTGGTTAGCTTGCAAGCAAGTGATAAGATCACTAGAATGTTATATCACGGGAACAAGAAAAGAGTACATGTCGGTATGGAGATACCGATGATCGAATATCGGACATGTAATATATCGCGAGACAAAGGGATTTAGTTACTTAGCGTTAAAGGTTCTCACGATCACAGAAGTCATCGTAGAATGTGTAGGAGTCAGTATGGATATCCAGGTCCCGCTTCTGATTATTGATATGAGAGGGGTCTCGATCATGTCTGCATTATTCACGAACCGTAGGGTGACACACTTAAGGGACACCAACACCATTTGGAGCAAATATGTTTTAGACGAATGAATTGCAAAGTGCTAGAATTATTGCAATAGACACCAAAACTATTTCGGGTGAAATTACTAAAATTGGCTCTGCATGTAATATTGAAATGTTGCAGGGGGTTTTATGTGCATGTTTGTTAATTAAAGTAATTAACAAAATTCTGAATAAAATTAATAAAAGAGTTTTATTAAATGAGAGAGCATTAAATTTGGAGAAATTTAATGCATTTAAAGTGGAGACTTTAAAAGAGAATGTGAAGGGGCATTTTAATGTGGAGGGGGTTACCACCACATGAATGGGGGAGGTGAGGGGTCACCCCCCATGGAGCACCGGCCATGGGGAGGAGTACCCCCATCCTCCTATAAAAGGCCACCCCTCTCACCCTTCTTCCTCATACCTCCTCGTGAAGGATCTCTCTCCCTCCTCTAGTATTATTCCCCCATGGTCGCGGATTAGCGAGATACGTGTTCCCGATGGCATTTCGTCTGGAAGGAGTTGCTGCTTCCACTGCATCGCTGGAGCGAGGAGTCGGAGGTTGTTCGGTGGCCTGAACGTGTGTGCGAGTGCTGATGCGCTGCTGGTTTGTGGCGCTAGGACTTCCACACGATCTTGAGATCGGCAAGCGTATGGCTACATCATCCACGAGTTCCTACTCGTTAACAAAACTTTTTGGTCTTCAAGGGTAAGTTCTCCATGGATGTATATCCACCCATTTCTTGTATCTAGTAGATAGATCTTGGCATATAGTTCCCATCGTAGATTTTTTTTTGTTTTCTATGTTGCAAACCCTACAGTGGTATCAGAGCCTGATCCATGCATTTGCACGGGTAGAACACATAAGAGTATGTGGGCGGTGATGATCATGTTATTGCTTCTTATATGTACTTTGGATATTGGTGGCATAGTGGGATGAAGCGGCCTGGACCAACCTTACATGTCATCGCACATGAGACCAGTTCCACGATTGACATGCAACTAGTTTTGCATAAGTGGCTGACGGGTGTCTGTATCTCCTACTATAGTCAATATCTGATTTACAACGAGTTGCTAATTATTTGGTTATCGTCATTGTGGTTCCATGTTCGTAGGTAAGAACGATTCTATCTTCGAAAGCCGTAAGCCATGTAAAAACTTGCAATTGATTAATTAGAAGCATCTAGTTTAGATCATTGCTAGGCTTGTGTCATGATATGGTAATGTTGTGAGTTGATGTATAGTTGATACCCTTACAACACACTTAACGTGTAAGTTCCATAGACCTTGGCCTTACACACAAAGGAATGATAGAGATCATTCCACGATGCATATGATAGTGATCAAATGCAAGAACCATATCATTTCACTTTACACATATGATGTTCGCATCTTATATTGCTAGTTTGGCGTTTTAGTAGCGTTATAAGATGATCCTTAATTTAAATATCAAGATAAAAATGTGCTCTTCCTTAAGTACGCACCGTTTATGTTTCACCGCTTCAAGACATCACGTGATGATCGGGTGTACTCGAATCCATGATCATATTTCGGGTGTAAGACAATTTTACACACGCGAGTACTAAGGTTCTTGCTTGGCGAGCCTAGCATGTATAGACATGGCCTGGAACACGGACGAAAAGGTTAAGCATGAGTCATATAGTTGATATGATGCCCATATAGATGCTCGCCTTCGAAGCTACACCGACTCACGTGATGATCGGACTTGGTGTAGTGAATTTGGTTCATGTAATCACCAAAAAGACACAAGGGATGTTGTTTTTGAGTGGGAGTTTAGTTGAACTCAATCTATCATGAACTTCGTCTAAATAAACTTTACAAATTCTATTGTAGATGGCATCACCTCTTTTAATTTCAATGTGTTCATGGAGAAAGAGAAACTTGCTGCGAATGGTAGCAACTTCACCAACTGGGCTATGAATTTGAGGATTCTCCTCTCTGTTGCACAAAAGAAATATGTGCTAGAAGCGCTGCTAGGCCCCCCACCAGCTCCTGATGCCCCTGACGAGGAAAAGAATGTCTGTGTGACTTGTCAGGAGGACCACAACTTAGTTCATTGCGACATACTGTATGGGATAGAGCCAGAACTTTGAAAGCGTTTCGAAAATGGTAATGCTTTTGATACCATGGGTGAACTGAAAATGATTTTTGATACCCATGCTGCCGTAGAGAGTTATAATGCTTCAAAAAAGTTCTTTAGTTGCATGATGGAAGAGAACAGCTCCGTAAGTGAGCATGTACTCAAAATGTCTGGGTACGCCGATAAGCTTGTGTCCCTAGGAATAACAATTCCCATTGACTTAGGCATACATCGTGTTCTCCAATCTTTTCCACCTAGCTACAAGAGCTTCGTGATGAACTATAACATGCATGGCATGAAGAAGACTCTCCCCGAGCTTTTGTCAATGCTTAAGACTGCAGAACTGGAGATTAGGAAAGAGCATCAAGTGTTGATGGTCAATAGGACCACCGGTTTCAAGAAAGACAACAAGGGTAAATAGAAGGGAAAGAAGGGTGAAAAATCTATTGCTGTGCCTAAAAAGAAATCCCGGGCTAGCCCTAGGTCTGATACCGAGTGCTACTATTGCAAGGGGACTGACCATTGGAAGCGCAACTTCCCCAAGTACTTGGCAGACAAAAAGGCCGACATGGCAAACAAAGGTATATATGATATACATGTTATTGATGTGTACTTGAATATTACTTGTAGTAGAACCTGGGTATTTGATACTAGATCGGTTGCTAATATATGTAACTCGAATCAGGGGCTGCGGAACAAGCGACCGCTAGCAAGGGGTGAGGTGAAGATGCGTGTCGGCAATGGATCAAGAGTTGATGTGATCGCCGTCGGAATGCTTCCTCTTCACCTACCATCGGGATTAGTTATAAACTTAAATAATTGTTATTTGGTGCCTGCACTGAGAATGAACATTATATCCGGATCTTGTTTGATGCGATGTGGTTATTTGTTTAAATCCAAAAACAATGGTTGTTTGATTTATATGAATTATATATTTTATGGTCATGCACCTGTGATGAATGGTTTATTTCTATTAGATCTCGATAATAGTGTTACACCTATTCATAATGTTGATGCTAAAAGAATTAAACTTGATAACGATATATCTGCATATATGTGGCACTGCCGTTTAGGTCATATTGGTGTTAAATGCATGAAGAAACAACATTCTGATGGACTTTTGGAATCACTTGGTTTTGAATCATTTGATACATGTGAGCCTTGCCTTATGAGCAAGATGACTAGAACACCGTTTTCCGGTTCAATGGAACGGGCGACAGATTTATTGGAAATCATACATACTGATGTATGCGGTCCAATGAGTGTGTCGGTGCAGGGTGGATATCGTTATTTTGTTACTTTCACGGATATTTTGAGTAGATACGGGTATATCTATTTGATGAAACATAGGTCTGAAACCTTTGAAAAGTTCAAGGAATTTTACAATGAAGTGGAAAATCATCGTAATAGAAAGATCAAATTTCTGCGGTCCGACCATGGAGGTGAGTATCTAAGTTACGAGTTTAGCACACACATGAAAGAGTGTGGAATAGTTTCACAACTCACACCTGCCGGAACACCACAACGTAATGGTGTGTCGGAACGTCGTAATCATACTCTATTGGATATGGTTCTATCTATGGTGTCTCTGACTGACTTGCCACTGTCACTACTAGGAAACAACTTATAGATAGACAAGATATTCAGTGGCGCATATGTAAAAATATGCGCCACAGATATATATCAGTGGCGCACTAGAAACAATGCGCCACAAAAGTTTGGCACTTCAGTGGCGCACGAAACCAATATGCGCCACAGAAGTCCATATTTCGGTGGCGCATATTTTTGTGTGCGCCACTGAAGTGTCAAACTTCTATGGCGCATATAGACGTATGCGCCACAGAAGGTTGACCGGACCAAGCAGTCAAAAAAGGAGGAGAAACTTCTGTGGCGCATATGTCCATATGCGCCACAGAAAGTGATGTTTCTGTGGCGCATATAGGTTAATGCGCCACAGAGAAAGCATATAGGGGGGAAAAACAGATCCCATCCCCCCCTCCCGTGGATCGCCTTTTTAGTTTTGTAAAAAATAAACAAAAATGATAGAAAATTCAAAAAAATAATTCCTTTAAGTTGTAGTTAGATTTTAGGGTATAGATCTAGACAAAATTGAAAAACATGAATTTCGATGTATTTTGCAAAAATAGGTCATGGCACGGTAAAACGGCTCTAACTTTTGCATACGATGTCGGAAAAAATCTTTAACCTATCAAAATGATCGTCTCAAAATTCCCTACTCGAATTCAACCACCTATGGTTGTTCTGAATTTTACAGAATCCCCAAATTCGAAAAGAGTAAAAAGTTATTTAGGGTAGAAGATTTTTTACTGCAAAAAAATAAAAAAGGGGGAGAAACTTCTGTGGCGCATTTCCCCCATATGCGCCACAGAAGTCTTGGGCGGGATTCGAAATTTGAATCCCGCCAACACCCTTTCTCACTCCCTTTTTCCTTTTTCTTCCCCTCCCCACTTCTCCTCCTCTCCACACTTCTCCTCCCCTCCTCTCCTCCACACTTCTCCCCTTCTCCTCCCTCCTCCTTCTCCACTCTCCGGCGACCTCCTCCTCCTCCTCCACCACCACCAACTCCGGTGACCACCTCCTCCTCCTCCTCCACCACCAACTCCAGCGACCTCCTCCTCCTCCTCCACCACCACCAACTCCGGTGACCTCCTCCTCCTCCACCAACTCCGGTGACCTCCTCCTCCTCCTCTTCCACCACCAACTCCGGCGAGCTCCTCCTCCTCCTCCACCACCACCAACTCCGGCAACCTCCTCCTAGACCTAGCCACCGCCCGCCACCGCCACCACCACCACCAACTCCGGCCAGATCCGACCAGATCTAGATCTGGCCCGGTTTTTTTTTGAAATTTGAAAAAAACTTCTGTGGCGCATTTTGGCCATATGGGCCATAGAAGTTTGAGATCTGGCCCGCCTTTTTTTGAATTTTGGAAAACAACTTCGGTGGCGCATATTGGCCATATGCGCCACCGAAGTTTGAGACTTCTGCGGCGCATTTCGAAATGCGCCACTGAAGTTAGTTATCAGTGGTGAGGTATTAGTGGCGACTAACAAATGCGCCACAGATGTTCAAAAAAGGTGCGCCACAGAAGAGTTGTTTCCTAGTAGTGTGTCATTTTGGGGTTATGCACTAGAAACCGCTGCATTCACTTTAAATCGGGCACCGTCTAAATCCGTTGAAACGACACCATATGAATTATGGTTTGGAACCAAACCTAAGCTATCATTTCTTAAAGTTTGGGGATGCGATGTTTATGTGAAGAAACTTCAGCCTGATAAACTCGAACCCAAAGCGGAAAAATGCGTCTTCATAGGATACCCTAAAGAAATAATTGGGTATTCCTTCTATCACAGATCCGAGGGCAAGGTTTTTGTTGCCAAGAATGGATCCTTTCTAGAGAAAGAGTTTCTCACGAAAGGTGTGAGTAGTCAAAAGGTAGAACTCGAAGAGGTTATTGAACCTTCTCTTCATGAAATGGCGAGTGGCACATCATCGGAAGTTGTTCCGGAGTTGACTTCACCAAATGAAGAAGGAACTAATGATAATGATCATGAAACTCCGAAAGAGGATACTACTGAACCTCGCAGGTCAAGCAAGACACGTGCAGCTCCTGAACTGTACATGAATCCTGTTGTAAATTTCATGGTTGATGAAATGGATGACCCTGCGACGTGTGAAGAAGCAATGATGAGCCCAGATTCCAACAAATGACTAGAAGCCATGAAATCTGAGATGGAATCCATGTACGAAAACCAGGTTTGGACCTTGGTGGACTTACATCACGACCGAAAGGTTGTTGAGAATAAATGGATTTTCAAAAGAAAAACTGATGCTGATGGTAATGTAATCGTCTATAAAGCTTGATTTGTCGCGAAAGGGTTTCAAAAAATTCAAGGAGTTGACAACGATGAGACATTCTCTCCCGTAGCAATGCTAAAATCTGTTAGGATTATGTTAGCAACTGCTGCATATTTCGATTATGAAATATGGCAGATGGATGTCAAAACTGCGTTCCTCAATGGTAATATTGAAGAAGAGTTGTATATGATACAACCAAAGGGTTTTGTCGATCCTAAGGATGCTAACAAGGTGTGCAAGTTTCAGCGATCCATCTATGGACTGAAGCAAGCATCACGGAGTTTTAATCTCCGCTTTGATGAGGTGATCAAAGAGTTTGGATTTGTCCAAACTTATGGAGAGGCTTGTATTTACAAGAAAGTGAGTGGGAGCAATGTGGCATTTCTGATATTATATTGTGGATGACATATTATTGATTTGAAATGATATAGATCTTTTAAACAGTGTTAAAAGTTATCTAAACAGCAAATTTTCTATGAAGGACCTTGGTGAAGCTTCATATATATTCAGCATAAAGATCTATAGAGATAGATCAAGATGCCTAATAGGGCTATCGCAAAGTACATACCTTGATAAGATTTTGAAGAAGTTTAAAATGGACGAAAGTAAGAAGGGGTTCTTACCTATATTGCAAGGCAAGACATTGAGTAAGACTCAAAGTCCGGCTTCGGCGGAAGAAAGAGAGATAATGGATAAGATCCCCTATGCTTCAGCCATAGGCTCTATAATGTACAACATGTTGGGTCCGCAACATAGAAAACAAAAAAAATTCGTACGGTGTGAACTACACGCCAAGATCTATCTACTAGGTACAAAGCAACGGGTGGACATACATCCAACGAGAACTTACCCTCGAAGACAACGAGTT
Source organism: Avena eriantha (assembly GCA_910589775.1). NCBI lineage: Eukaryota > Viridiplantae > Streptophyta > Magnoliopsida > Poales > Poaceae > Avena > Avena eriantha. Next base: position 413,471,387 of record OU342740.1, on the reverse strand, counting down.
GTGTTAACGAGTAGGAACTCGTGGTTGATGTAGTCATACACTTGCAGATCTCAAGATCGTGAGGAAGTCCGAGTGCCGCAACTCAGCAGCGCATCCGCACTCGCACACATGTTCAAGCCACCGGACAACCTCCACCTCCTCGCACCAGCGATCCAGCAGAAGCAGCAACTCCTTCCAGACGAAATTCCACCGGGAATATGTATCTCGCTAATCCGAGACCATGGGGGAATAATTCTAGAGGGGGAGAGAGATCCTTCACAAGGAGGTGTGAGGATGAAGGAGGGAATGGGTGGCCTTATATAGGAGGAGGGGGTGCCCCCTCTCTCCATGGCCGGCGCATGGGGGGGTGACCCCTCACCTCCCCCATTCATGTGGTGGTAACCCCTCCACATTAAAATGCCTCTTCACATTCCCTTTTAAAGTCTCCACTTTAAATGCATTAAATTTCTCCAAATTTAATGCTCTCTCATTTAATAAAACTCTTTTTATTAAAAAAATCAGAATTTTGTTAATTAATTTAATTAACAAACATTCACATATAGCCCCTTGCAATATTTCAATATCACATGCAGAACCACTTTCTGCAATTTCACCCGAAACAATTTCTGGTTTCTATTGAAACAATTCCTGCGCTTTGCAATTCTTTCGTCTGAAACATATGTGCTCCAATATGGTGTCCGGTAACTCTTAAGTGTGCCACCCTACGGTTCGCAAATAATGCAGACATGATCGAGACCCTTCTCCGATCAATAATCAGCAGCGGGACCTAGAGATCCGTACTGACTCCTACACATTCAACGATGACTTCTGTGATCATGAGAACCTTTAACGCTTGTAACTAAATCCCTTTGCCTCTCGATATATTACATGTTCGAGATTCGATCATCGGTATCTCCATACCTAGTTTGATCTCGTTACCAACATGCACTCTTTTCTCGTTCCCGTGATATAACATTCTAGTGATCACATCACTTGCTTGCAAGCTATCTTAATGTGATATCACCGAGAGGGCCCAGAGTATATCTATCCATCATCTGGATTTACAAATTCCACTCTTGATCCATGAGCCTCAACATAACACCTTCGTAGTACTGAACCCATCTTTATAGTCACCCTGTTACGGTGTGACGTTTGATGTTATCAAGATACTCTTCCGGTGTTAGCAATTAACATGATCTCATGGTCTAAGGATAAAGATTACTTTGTATGATGTTATAGCAATATAAACATATTGACTTGATCGTAATGCTATACTTCGGATGAATGTTCATCACATCATTCCACCAATGGTGTGACCTTGTTATTAACAACATCCAATGTCCATGATCAGGAAACCTTGATCATCTTGTTAATCAACAAGCTAGTCTATAAGAGAGGCATAACTAGGAACCCTTTTTGTTTATTAAACACACATGTATTGATGTTTCCGATCAATACAATTCTAGCATGTAAAATAAACATCTATCATATATAAGGAATATATAATAACAACTTTAGTATTGCCTCTCAGGGCATATTTCCTTCAGTCTCCCACTTGCACTAGAGACAATAATCTAGTTCACATAGTGATAAATCTAACACCCATGGAGTTCTGGTGTTGATCCTGTTTTGCCCTAGGGAGAACTTTAGTCAACGGATCTGCTACATTTAGGTCCGTGTGTACTTTACAAATCTTTATATCTCCATCCTTGACATGCTCGCGGATGGAGTGAAACCAGCGCTTAATATGCTTGGAATTCTTGTGAGACCTCGGTTCCTTTGCGTTGGCTATGGCTCCATTATTGTCACAACAGATCACCATTGGGTCCAACGCACTGGGAAGCACACCTATTTTCGTAATGAACTCTTTCATCCAAACCGCCTCCTGCGCCGCTTTTGAAGCAACAACATATTCCGCCTCCGTCGTTGATCCAGCCACCACAGGTTGTTTGGAACTCCTCCAACTAACTGTTGCTCCGTTCAAGAGAAATACGTATCCGGATTGAGACTTAGAGTCATCCGGATCAGTGTCAAAACTAGCATCGACATAACACTTAGCGACTAACTCTTCTTCACCTCCGTATATAAGAAACATATCATTAGTTCTTCTCAAGTACTTGAGGATATTCTTTACCACTATCCAGTGTTCCAAACCTGGATCAGATTGGTACCTACTAGTCGAACTAATATCATGTGCCACTTCCGGTCTTGTACATAGCATGGCATACATAATAGATCCTATGGCCGAGGCATAGGGGATCTTATCCATCATCTCTCTTTCTTCCGCCGTAGCCGGACTTTGAGTCTTACTCAATGTCTTGCCTTGCAACATAGGTAAGAACCCCTTCTTACTTTCGTCTATATTAAACTTCTTTAATATCTTATCAAGGTATGTACTCTGCGATAGCCCAATTAGGCGCCTTGATCTATCTCTATAGATTTTAATGCCTAATATATATGATGCTTCACCAAGGTCTTTCATCGAAAATTTGTTGTTTAGATAACTTTTAACACTGTTTAAAAGATCTATATCATTTCCAATCAATAATATGTCATCCACATATAATATCAGAAATGCCACATTGCTCCCACTCACTTTATTGTAAATACAAGCCTCTCCATAAGTTTGGACAAATCCAAACTCTTTGATCACCTCATCAAAGCGGAGATTCCAACTCCGGGATGCTTGCTTCAGTCCATAGATGGATCGCTGAAGTTTGCATACCTTATTAGCATCCTTAGGATCGACAAAACCCTTAGGTTGTATCATATACAACTCTTCTTCAATATTACCATTGAGGAACGCAGTTTTGACATCCATCTGCCATATTTCATAATCGAAATATGCAGCAATTGCTAACATAATCCTAACCGACTTAAGCATCGCTACGGGAGAGAATGTCTCATCGTAGTCAACTCCTTGAATATGTAGAAACCCCTTTGCGACAAGTCGAGCCTTATAGATGGTCACATTACCATCAGCATCAGTTTTTCTTTTGAAAATCCATTTATTCTCAGCGGCCTTTCGGTCGTGAGGTAAGTCCACCAAGTTCCAAACTTGGTTCTCGTACATGGATTCCATCTCAGATTTCATGGCTTCTAGCCATTTGTTGGAATCCGGGCTCATCATCGCTTCTTCATACGTCACAGGGTCATCCATTTCATCAACCATGAAATTCACAACAGGATTGCCGTACAGTTCAGGAGCTGCACGTGTCCTGCTTGACCTGCGAGGTTCGGTAGTGTCCTCTTTTGGAGTTTCATGATCATTATCATTAGCTCTCTCTTCATCAGGTGAATTCAAATCCGAAACAACTTCCGATGCTGCGCCACTCTCCATTCCATGAAGAGAAGGTTCAATAATCTCTTCGAGATCTACCTTCCGACTACTCACACCTTTCGCGAGAATCTCCTTCTCAAGAAAGGATCCATTCTTGGCAACAAAAACCTTGCCCTCGGGTCTGTGATAGAAGGTATACACAATTGTTTCCTTAGGGTATCCTATGAAGACGCATTTTTCCGTTTTGGGTTCGAGTTTATCCGGTTAAAGTTTCTTCACATAAACATCGCATCCCCAAACTTTAAGAAATGACAGCTTAGGTTTGTTTCCAAACCATAATTCATACGGTGTCGTTTCAACGGATTTAGATGGTGCCTAATTTAAAGTGAATGCAGCTGTTTCTAGTGCATAACGCCAAAATGACAGTGGCAAGTCAGTCAGAGACATCATAGATCGAACCATATCCAATAAGGTACGATTACGACGTTCCGACACACCATTACCTTGTGGTGTTCGGCAGGTGTGAGTTGTGAAACTATTACACACTCTTTCATGTGTGTGCTAAACTCGTAACTTAGATACTCTCCTCCACGGTCAGACCGTAGAAATTTGATCTTTCTATCACGATGATTTTCCACTTCATTCTGAAATTCCTTGAACTTTTCAAAAGTTTTAGACTTGTGTTTCATCAAATAGATATACCCATATCTACTCAAATCATCCGTGAAAGTAACAAAATAACTATATCCACCTCGCACCGACACACTCATTGGACCACACACATTAGTATGTATGATTTCCAATAGATCTGTCGCCCGTTCCATTGAACCGGAAAACGACGTTCTAGTCTTCTTGCCCATAAGGCATGGCTCACATGTATCAAATGATTCAAAATCAAGTGATTCGAAAAGTCCATCAGAATGGATTTTCTTCATGCGTTTAACGCCAATATGACCTACACGGCAGTGCCACATATATGTAGACATATCATCATCAAGTTTAATCTTTTTAGCATTAACATTATGAATGTGTGTAATATTACTATCGAGATCCAGCAGAAATAAACCATTCAACATAGGTGCATGACCATAAAATATATCATTCTTATAAATTGAACAACCATTGTTTTTAGATTTAAAGGAATGACCACTTTGCATCAAACACGATCCAGATACAATGTTCATGCTCAGTGCAGGCACTAAATAACAATTATTTAGGTTTATAACTAATCCCGATGGCAAATGGAGAGGTAGCTTCCCGACGGCGAACACATCAACTTTTGATCCATTGTCGACCCGCATTCTCACCTCATCCCTTGCTAGTTGTCGCTTGTTCCGTAGCCCCTGAACCGAGTTACATATATTAGCAACCGATCCCGTATCAAATACCCAGGTGCTACTGCGAGTACTAGTCAAGTACACATCAATAACATGTATATTACATATACCTTTGTTTGCCTTGCCGGACTTCTTGTCCGCCAAATACTTGGGGCAGTTGTGCTTCTAATGGCCAGTCCCCTTAAAATAGTAGCACTCGGTGTCAGACTTAGGGCCAGCTCGGGGTTTCTTTTCTGGCGTAGCAACAGACTTGCCACCCTTCTTTCCCTTGTTCTTGCCTTTCTTGTCTTTCTTGAAACCGGTGGTCCTATTGATCATCAACACTTGATGTTCTTTCCTAATCTCCACTTCTGCAGTCTTAAGCATTGACAGAAGCTCGGGAAGAGACTTCTTCATGCCCTACATATTATAGTTCATTACGAAGCTCTTGTAGCTAGGTGGCAGAGATTGTAGAACACGATGTATGCCTAAGTCAATGGGAATCGTTATTCCCAAGGACACAAGCTTATCGGCGTACCCAGACATTTTGAGTACGTGCTCACTAACGGAGTTGTTTTCCTCCATCATGCAGCTAAAGAACTTTTCTGTAGCATTATAACTCTCTACGGCAGCATGGGTATCGAAAATCATTTTCAATTCTCCCATGGTATCAAAGGCATTGCCATTTTCAAAACGCTTTCGAAGTTCTGGCTCCAGCCCATACAGTATGCCGCAATGAACTAAGTTGTGGTCCTCCTGACGAGTCACATAGACATTCTTTTCCTTGTCAGGGGCATCAAGAGCTGGTGGGGGTCCTAGCGGCGCATCTAGCACATATTGCTTTTGTGCAGCAGTGAGGAGAATCCTCGAATTCATAGCCCAGTTGGTGAAGTTGCTACCATTCGCAGCAAGTTTCTCTTTCTCCATGAACACATTGAAATTAAAAGCAGGTGGTGCCATCTACAACAGAATTTGTAAAGTTTATTTAGACTAAGTTTATAATAGATTGAGTTCAGCTAATCCAAATTACTAATGAACTCTCACTCAAAAACGACATCCCTCGTGTCTTTTTGGTGATTACATGAACCAAATCCACTACACCAAGTCCGATCATCATGTGAGTTGATATAGCTTCAAAGGCGAGCATCTATATGGGCATCATATCAACTATATGACTCATGCTTAACCTTTCGGTCCGTGTTTCGAGGCCATGTGTGTACATGCTAGGCTCGCCAAGTAAGAACCTTAGTATTCACGTGTGTAAAACTGTCTTACACCCGTTCCTATGAAAGCGTAGATTCGAGTACACCCGATCATCACGTGATGTCTCGGAACACGATCCACAGAACGGTGCATACTTAAGGAAGAACACATTTTTATCTTGATATCTAAATGAGGGATCATCTTATAATGCTACCAAAAGCTCCAAACTAGCAGTATAAGATGCTAACATCTAATGTGTAAAGTGAGATGATATGGTCCATGCATTTGATCTTTATCACTTGCATCGTGGTATGATCTCTATCATTCCTTTGTGTGTAAGGCCAAGGTCTATGGAACTTACACGTTGAGTGTGTTGTAAGAGTATCTATCATACATCTACTTACAACAATACCATATCAATACACTAGCCCAGCAACGATCTAAACTAGACGCCTCTAATTTATCAATTGCAAGTTTTACGTGGTTTAGGGCTTTCGGAGATAGAACCGTTCTCACCTACGAACATGAACCACAACGAGGATAACTAAGTTATTCGCAACTCGTTGTAAATCAGATATTGACTATAGTAGGAGAGACAGACACCCGCCAGCCACTTATGCAAAACAAGTTGCATGTCAGTCGTGGAACCGGTCTCATGTACGATGACATGAAAGGTTGGTCCGGGCCGCTTCATCCCACTATGCCACCAATATCTAAAATACATAGAAGATTCAATAACATGATCATCATCGCCCACATATAAACATATGTGTACTACCCGTGCAAAGCACCTACGCATAGATCAGGCTCTGATACCACTGTTGGGTCCGCAGCATAGAAAACAAAAAAATTCCTACGGTGTGAACTACACGCCAAGATCTATCTAGTAGGTACAAAGCAACGGGTGGACATACATCCAACGAGAACTTACCCTCGAAGACAACGAGTTTTGTTAACGAGTAGGAACTCGTGGTTGATGTATTCGTACACTTGTCGATCTCAAGATCGTGAGGAAGTCCGAGCGCCGCAACTCAGCAGCGCATCCGCACTCGCACACACGTTCAAGCCACCGGACAACCTCCACCTCCTCGCTCCAGCGATCGAGCGGAAGCAGCAACTCCTTCCAGACAAAATGCCACCGGGAACATGTATCTCGCTAATCCGAGACCATGGGGGAATAATTCTAGAGGGGGAGAGAGATCCTTCACAAGGAGGTGTGAGGATGAAGGAGGGAATGGGTGGCCTTATATAGGAGGACGGGGGTGCCCCCTCTCTCCATGGCCGGCGCATGGGGGGGTGACCCCTCACCTCCCCCATTCATGTGGTGGTAACCCCTCCACATTAAAATGCCTCTTCACATTCCCTTTTAAAGTCTCCACTTTAAATGCATTAAATTTCTCCAAATTTAATGCTCTCTCATTTAATAAAACTCTTTTTATTAAATTTATTCAGAATTTTGTTAATTACTTTAATTAACAAACATTCACATATAGCCCCTTGCAATATTTCAGTATCACATGCAGAACCACTTTCTGCACTTTCACCCGAAACAATTTCCGGTTTTTATTGAAACAAGTCCTGCGCTTTGCAATTCTTTCGTCTGAAACATATGTGCTCCAAAATGGTGTCCGGTAACTCTTAAGCGTGCCACCCTACAGTTCGCGAATAATGCAGACATGGTCGAGACCCTTCTCTGATCAATAATCAGCAGCGGGACCTGGAGATCCATACTGACTCCTACACATTCAACGATGACTTCTGTGATCGTGAGAACCTTTAACGCTTGTAACTAAATCCCTTTGTCTCTTGATATATTACATGTCCGAGATTCGATCATCGGTATCTCCATACCTAGTTTGATCTCGTTACGGACATGCACTCTTTTCTTGTTCCCGTGATATAACATTCTAGTGATCACATCACTTGCTTGCAAGCTATCTTAATGTGATATCACCGAGAGGGCCCAGAGTATATCTATCTGTCATCTGGATTGACAAATTCCACTCTTGATCCATGAGCCTCAACATAACACCTTCGTAGTACTGAACCCATCTTTATAGTCACCCTGTTACGGTGTGACGTTTGATGTTATCAAGATACTCTTCCGGTGTTACCAATTAACATGATCTCATGGTCTAAGGATAAATATTACTTCGTATGATGTTATAGCAATATAAACATAATGACTTGATCGTAATACTATACTTCGGATGAATGTTCATCACATCATTCCACCAATTGTGTGACCTTGTTATTAACAACATCAAATGTCCATGATCAGGAAACGTTGATCATCTTGTTAATCAACAAGCTAGTCTATAAGAGAGGCATAACTAGGAACCCTTTTTGTTTATTAAACACACATGTATTGATGTTCCGATCAATACAATTCTAGCATGTAAAATAAACATCTATCATATATAAGGAATATATAATAACAACTTTATTATTGCCTCTCAGGGCATATTTCCTTCATGACATGCTATGTATAAGACCGGATGTGGCACATGCTATTAGTTTGACTAGTAGGTACCAATCTGATCCAGGTTTGGAACACTGTATAGCGGTCAAGAATATCCTTAAGTACTTGAGAAGAACTTATATACGGAGGTGAAGAAGAGCTGCTCGCTAATTGTTATGTCGAAGCTAGTTTTGACACTAATCCGGATGACTCTAAGTCTCAATCCGGATACGTATTTCTCATGAACGGAGCAGCAGTTATTTGGAGGATCTCCAAACAACCCGTGGTAATAAGGTCAACAACGGAGGCGGAATATATTGCTGCTTCAGAAGCAGCACAGGAAGCAATTTGGATAAAGGAGTTCATTACCGAACTGGGTGTGGTTCCTAGTGCGTTGGATCCAATGGTGATCTATTTTGACAACAATGGGGCCATAGCCAACGCAAAGGAACCAGGTCTCACAAGAATTCCAAGCATATTAAGCGTCGGTTTCACTCCATCCGTGAGCATGTCAAGGATGGAGATATAAAGATTTGTAAAGTACATACGGATCTCAATGTAGTAGATCCATTGACTAAAACTCTCCCTAGGGAAAACATGATCAACACAAGAACTCCATGGGTGTTAGATTTATCACCATGTAACTAGATTATTGTCTCTAGTGCAAGTGGGAGACTGAAGGGAATATGCCCTGAGAGGCAATAATAAAGTTGTTATTATACATATTCCAAGTATATGATATATGTTTATTTTGCATGCCATAATTGTATTAATTTGGAAACGTTAATACATGTGTGTTTAATAAACAAAAGGAAAGTTCCTAGGTATGCCTCTCTTGTAAACTAGCTCGTTGATTAACAAGATAATCAAGGTTTCCTGATCATGGACATTGGATGTTGTTAATAACGAGGTCACAACATTAGTGGAATGATGTGATGAACATTCATCCAAAGTATAGAATTATGATCAAAGTCATTGTATTTATATTGCTATAACATCTAACGAAGTAATCCTAATCCTTAGACCATGAGATCATGTTAATCACTAACACTAGAAGAGTATCTTGATAACATCAAACGTCACACCGTGAAAGGGTGATTATAAAGGTGGGTTTAGTACTATGAAATTGTTATGTAGAGGCTCATGGATCAAGAGTGGGATTTGTCCATCCCGGTGACAGATAGATATACTCTGGGCCCTCTCGGTGATATCACATTGGTTAGCTTGCAAGCAAGTGATAAGATCACTAGAATGTTATATCACGGGAACAAGAAAAGAGTACATGTCGGTAACGAGATCAAACTAGGTATGGAGATACCGATGATCGAATATCGGACATGTAATATATCGCGAGACAAAGGGATTTAGTTACTTAGCGTTAAAGGTTCTCACGATCACAGAAGTCATCGTAGAATGTGTAGGAGTCAGTATGGATATCCAGGTCCCGCTTTTGATTATTGATATGAGAGGGGTCTCGATCATGTCTACATTATTCACAAACCGCAGGGTGACACACTTAAGGGACACCAACACCATTTGGAGCAAATATGTTTTAGACGAATGAATTGTAAAGTGCTGGAATTATTGCAATAGACACCAAAACTATTTCGGGTGAAATTGCTAAAATTGGCTCTGCATGTAATATTGAAATGTTGCAGGGGGTTTTATGTGCATGTTTGTTAATTAAAGTAATTAACAAAATTCTGAATAAAATTAATAAAAGAGTTTTATTAAATGAGAGAGCATTAAATTTGGAGAAATTTAATGCATTTAAAGTGGAGACTTTAAAAGAGAATGTGAAGGGGCATTTTAATGTGGAGGGGGCTACCACCACATGAATAGGGGAGGTGAGGGATCACCCCCATGGGGCGCCGGCCATGGGGAGGGTTACCCCCTCCTCCTATAAAAGGCCACCCCTCTCACCCTTCTTCCTCACACCTCCTTGTGAAGGATCTCTCTCCCCCTCTAGTATTATTCCCCCATGGTCTTGGATTAGCGAGATACATGTTCCCGGTGGCATTTCATCTGGAAGGAGTTACTGCTTCCACTGCATCGCTGGAGCGAGGAGGCGGAGGTTTTCCGGTGTCCTGAACGTGTGTGCGAGTGTGGATGCACTGCTGGTTTGCGGCGCTAGGACTTCAACACGATCTTGAGATCAGCAAGCGTATGACTACATCATCCACGAGTTCCTACTCGTTAACAAAACTTTGTTGTCTTCGAGGGTAAGTTCTCCATGGATGTATATCTACCCATTGCTTGTATCTAGTAGATATATCTTGGCGTATAGTTCCCATCATAGGAATTTTTTTGTTTTCGATGCTGCGAACCCTTCAGGAACATGGTGCCGCACTATCAGGCGGTTGATCGGCCAGCAGAGGGTATTGTCGACTTCTTTGAGGAGCAGACGAATGTTCTTCTTTTGTAGCAGTAGTGTAATTTGTATCCTGCACATAGATGTATAAGTGTTGTAAAGTTCGTATGATTGTGTTGGGTGTATTTAATACCCATTGATATGTGAAGAGCTTGCTAGCTTATATAATTTGCGAGTGTGTTGTAGTCTGCAGTTCCTTTTTGTTAGCTTGACGTGTATTTATCTCAGCACCTTGCCAACCCGTCATGTGCGTTGCAACTAGGTTGGTGTTTATCAAGGGTTCGATTGGTAGTGTGTCAGCTACTCAGGATACTGCGACTTGTTTGTAGAACAAAGATGTAAAGGGTGGCGCAGCCCCCGAGTGGAAAAATTACAAGAAAATAGAAAATACACAAGGATTTGGGGCACTTAGCTTTATTTATTCGCAGAATAGTACGAGGTACAATGTGTGGCTAAGTAGCCTGGCTGAATAGCCTTATTTGTAATGTAAAAATGACTAGGAGTAGAAATGACGCAGTTGCACGATGTTCCATGGGTTGGAGTATGCGACTCCGCTCTCTAGGTCTTTGAGGCGATAGGCACCACCTGGGATTACTTTACTAATCGCGTAAGGTCCTTCCCAAGGGGACTCGAGTTTGAGGTGCCCTTGCTGCTTCAGTCATAGGACCAGGTCTCCTTCGACAAAGGATATGGGGCGTAGCCTTCTGCTGTGGTAGTTGCGGAGGCTCTGCTGGTAGATCGTGGATCTCTCCGTGGCGATCTCGCGTGCCTCGTCGAGGAGGTCGACAGAGTCTTCGAGTGCGAGAGTTGACTCCTTCTCGTTGTATGCGACTACCCACGGGGATTTGTAGCGCACTTCTGCCGATAGCACTGCTTCAGCACCGTGCACCATGAAGAATGGTGTGTAGCCCGTGGCGTTGTTTGGAGTTATGCGTAGGCTCCAAAGTATGGACTACAGCTCGTCTGGCGAGCACCCCGTGGCTTGTTCGAGTGGCCGAAGGAGTCGTTTCTTGATTCCGCCGTAGACGAGGCCGTTGGCCTTTTCGACTTGACCGTTGGTCTGAGGATGAGCCACCGAGGCGTAGCTAATGTTGATTCCCAAGTTTTTGCAGAATCCCTGGAACTCCTTGGAGGTGAAGTTCATCCCATTGTCCGTGATGATTCTATGTGGTACTCCAAAACGGTAGATGATGGACTCGAAGAACTTGACGGTGCTAGATACTGATTGATTCGTCACTGGCATGGCCTCGATCCACTTGGTGAATTTGTCGACCGCGACTAAGTGGTAGACATAACCTCCTTGCGAGGACTTTGGGAGCTTGCTGACCATATCGAGTCCCCATTGTGCAAAGGGCCAAGCCAATGGTCTTGGCCTGAGTTCCGCGCCAGGTGCGTGTGGTTTGACCGCGGGAATCACTGGCAAGCGTTGCAGCGCTAGACGATGTCCTTGGCGTCGCGCATGGCCATGGGCCAATAGAATCCAGCTCGCAGAGCTTTGGCGACGAGGGCATGACTGCCAGCATGGTGTCCGCAAGTGCCTTCATGTATGTCGAGGAGGACGGCCCTTCCGTCCCCGTTGGAGACGCACCATTGAAGTACTCCTATGATGCTGCGCTTGTACAGTTCACCGTTGATAAGGGCGAATGCCTTGGATCGTCACGCGATGTGTCGTGCATCAGTCGGGTCATCTAGCAGCCTCTTGCTAAGAAGATATGTGATGTACAGTTGTGTCCAAGATGTCTCGATCATCATGACCTCCATTGGGCATTCGAGTCCCGTACCAAGCTCCATGTCATCGAGTGCCATTTGTTCGTTGGGTGGCATAGCCCCCGAGTCTATTAATGTGCTTGCTTTGTTCTCTAGAACCTTGGGCTTGATGGAGCGCTTGCAGATGCGCTCGAGTAATACCCCGGGTGGTATGGGGGCGCAGGTGGACCCAATGTTGGCGAGTATATCCGCCCCTTCGTTTCTTTCGCGGCTGACATGTCGTAGCTCGTAGCCATCAAAGTCTCCTTTGAGTGCGTCGTAGAGGTCGCGATAGGCAATCATGTTGTCGCTCAAGGCGTCGCACTCGTGCATCATTTGGTTAACCACCAGCTTGGAGTCGCCGTAGATGATGAGCCTCTTGGCGCCGCAGGCTTTCGCCATCCACATTCCATGGATTAAGGCTTTGTACTCGGCTTCGTTATTGGAGGCTGTGAACTGCATTCGCAGAACATACTTCATCTTGTCTCCTTGGGGCAATGTCAGTATGACACCTGCGCCAGCTCCGTCCTTTCACTTGGACCCATCGAAGTGCATTGTCGAGAGATAGGACATATATGGCTTGTCGGGGAGCTGGTTCTCCATCTAGTGCACAAGGAAGTCCGGGAGGACTTGCGACTTGATCGTGTCGCGCTTCTCATATATGATGTCTCGTGGAGACAGTTCGATTCCCAGAGAGCGACTCGTCCGGTGGCGTCAGGATTATTGAGTATATGTCCAAGCGGGGTATCGTTTACCACTACGATTGGGTGCTCCTGGAAGTAGTTACATAGTCGCCTGGCTGTCATAAAGACGCCATACGCCAGCTTATGGTAGTGCGGGTACTGCTGTTTTGTTGGCGTGAGCACCTTGCTGAGGTAGTAGATTGGGCGCTAGACCCCGTGGACTTTGTTTTCGTCGGCTCGCTCCACCACAAGCACAATGCTGACCACCTAGTTGGTGGCGGAGATATATAGCAGCAGCGGCTCTTTTTCGCGGGGTGTCACCAGTACTGGCGAGGTGGACAGTAGACGCTTGAGGTCTTCGAATGCTTCTTATGCTTCGTCTGTCCATTTGAACTTGTCAACTTTATGGAGAAGTTTGTAGAAGGGCAGTGCCTTTTCTCCCATTCGATTGATGAATCGACTGAGCACCGCGATTCGCCCAGCCAGCTGTTGGACGCCTTTTACGTTCTTCGGCTTCTTCATGGCCAGCATGGCCTTTATTTTCTTCAAGTTTGCTTTGATCCCCCTCGCGGAGACGAGATACCCGAGTAGTTGCCCAGATGGCACGCCTGATGACCCACAAGTATAGGGGGTGTATCGCAGTATTTTCGATAAGTAAGAGTGTCGAACCCAATGAGGAGCAGAAGGTGATGGCTAGTGGTATGGATCAGGAATTCTCTGCAAATACTTAGCAAACGGATTTTTAGGGGTTTTCGATAAAGCAAGTAAACAAAGTACGAGTAAATAAAAGACAGTAGGAATAAATGCAAGAAGTGGCCCAATCCTTTATGCAGCAAAGGACAAGCCGGTTGTATTACTTAAGATGACCAAACGTTCTAGAGGACACATGGGAAGATTGTCAAGTGCTTTCGCTTCATATAGTTGATTAATCTTCTCTAGCTTGCTAAGTGTTGTGTGGGTGAACCTGTGCTAATGTACCGCCCCATCCAAGACTAATACATACTTGTGATTATACCCCTTGCAAACATCTGTAAGTACAAGAAAGTAATTAAGGTAGAAACCTAACCACGGCTTTAAACTCTAAGACCCTTACGTCCCTTGTGCAATGGTTTCCTAACGAGGGTTCAGGTTTCTGTCACTCCGGCAACCCCTACGATTAGTAGCCAAGTCATGTAGTCGACGTTCACATGACACCACTAGAAGAAGTACACCACAACTTAAATAACAATCTATTGGATCTTTCTCAACACAACTCCACTACTAACAACAAGACTTCTCCAATGTCCTCAAGAACAAAACGAACTACTCACAAGACATCATATGGATCATGATCAGAGATGGAATAATGATGTATAACAATCTGAACATAAAGAATAATTCAATGGTTCACTCAATAGCATCAACTACAAAGAGTAATCAACACCGGGAAAGTTTCCCCTATGAACTAATGCAAGATTCAACTCAATTGTTACAGCAATATGGAGATGGTGATGAGCGTGCTGATGGTGATGATGGTGGTGATGATGGTGGTGATGATCCCGATGAAGTCCAGCTTGATGGTGGTGTTGATGGCGACAATCTCCCCTCTTCGGGAAGGAATTCCCCCAGCAGAAATCTGTCTGTCGGAGAGATCTTTCTCTCTCGGTGTTTTCTGCCCTGTAGAGGCGGCGGAATCTTTCTGTGGTCGCTCCCCCAGTCTTAGGGTTTCGAGAGGATGATATACGCTAGAGGGGAGAGGCTGGAGTGGGCCAAGGTGGCCACACCACCTCCTGGCGCGGCCTAGGGCTGCCCACGTCAAGGGGTGGTGTGGGGCCCCTGTGGCCCACCTCCACTCCGTCTTCTTGCATCCTTAGTCTTCTAGAAAAATAGGATTTTCCGTATATTTTCCTGAATTTTCTGATCTTCGTGAATTTTTCCTCCAAACAACACCTTATCCATCAGAATCCTGACTGCAGCGGTCCATGCTCCAAAAGTCATCAACCATGCAAAAACAGATGAAATAACATAAGTATCACCTCTTAGGAAGAAATATATCAATGAATAATAGTGAATTAAGACATAGAATAGTGATGCAAAATGGACGTATCAACGCCGAAGGCGCATTTATCCGGACTGAGCTTGATTCGGTAGCGGTCGAGATTAGCGAAGGTCTCGCGGAGATCGTCGATTAACGTGGCTTCCTCTTTTGTTTTGATGACGATGTCACCGATGTAAACTTGGATATTGCGACCAAGTTGGTTCTTGAGGCAAGCCTGCATGAACCGTTGATAGGTGGCTCCCGCGTTTTTTAGCCCGAAGGGCATCGTGTTGTAGCAGAATACACCGAAGGGCGTCGTGAATGCCGTCTTCTCTTGATCTTCCTCCTTCATTATAATATGATTGTAGCCTGAGTAGGCATCGAGGAAGCAGAGGTGCTCACATCCTGCAGTGGAATCGATTATTTGATCGATCCGTGGCAATGGGAAGTGATCCTTTGGGCAGTGCTTGTTCAAGGAGGTGAAGTCCTGATGTCTACGCACTTCTATTCTTGTAGACAGTTGTTGGGCCTCCAAGTGCAGAGGTTTGTGGAACAGCAGCAAGTTTTCCCTTAAGTGGATCACCCAAGGTTTATCGAACTCAGGGAGGAAGTGGTCAAAGGTATCCCCTCTCAAGCAACCCTGTAATAAAGATACAAGAAGTCTCTTGTGTCCCCAACACACCCAATACACTTGTCAGGTGTATAGGTGCACTAGTTCGGCGAAGAGATAGTGAAATACAAGTGGTATGGATAATTATAAGTTGTAACGGTGCTAGAAAATAGCTTGATGGCATGGAAAAGACTAAAGGTAAACTGAAATAAAGATGGCAGCAAGCAAACATGTAACAGATCTAGTAGCAAACGGTGTTTTAGTGCTTAGAAACAAGGCCTAGGGATCATACTTTCACTAGTGAACACTCTCATATAAATATATTCCTCTTGATGATACTACTCTTAACTACTCTCCGGTTGGACACTCTAATCGATGGTAGGGCTATAACAACACTTCTCAAAGTAAGTCTTTCCCATCTAGAAAACACCACACTGTCACCTTGAGCACTAGATGGTTCCAACAAACACCACAATTTCATAGAAACATCCAACTCCAAATATAACTCATAACACGTATTTGTAATCTCTAGCCTAAGTGCCACCATGGTGAGCACGCTGTCACTTTCACACACATGGGGAGATCAAAGATCTATGAAAGCACTTGAGTAGCAAGGTAGATCTACTTGATTACAAAGCTCATGATCACAATATGATCATACATAGAGAGAGAGATGAACACATAGCTACCGGTAGAACCCTTAGCCTCGAGAGAGAACTACTCCCTCTTCATCATGGGAATCAGCAATGGTGATGGAGATGGTGGTGGTGATGGAGATGGCTCCGAGGGCACTTCCCCGTCCCGGCAGGGTGCTAGAACAGAGACTTTCTATCTCCCGAATCTCCCCTTCGGTGGCGACGGCACTGCGGCACTTTTCGTGGCTAGAGGCTTGATGATTTAGGGTTTTGGTATCAGGAGGCTCTTATAGGCGAAAGAGGCAAGGTCGGTGGCCGTCCAGGGGGCCCACACCATGCCCTGGCGCGGCCTGGGGGGACCCGCGCCATGGGGTGGTGTGGCCACCCTGTGGCCCCTCTCCAACTCTCCTTCTGGCTCAGTGAGTCTTCTGGGAAAATATCATCTTTGGCTTTTGTCCCGTCCAATTTCGAGAATATTGATTTTCTGACTTTCCTGGAACCAAAAACAGCAGAAAACAGGCAATTGGCGCTGTGGCACTTGCTAATAGGTTAGTCCAAGAAATCATATAAAAATTACTCCAAAGTGTGGACAAAACACAAGAAAGTAGATAAAACCAAGCATGGAACATCAAAAATTATAGATACATTTGCAATGTATCAAGTCTATGCACATCCACAGGATATCCCTGTCTTTTTAAGGCACAAGCACTGTATTGGCGAGCCAGGTGCTTTCCTTAATCTCACGTATGAAATTTGCGTCGAGGATTCTATTGATCTCCATACCGACTGCTTTGGCTCTTGGTTCAGACAGTCGCCGTATTGTCTACTGGACTGGCCTTGCGTTTGGATTCATGTTGAGTGAGTGCTCGGTGAATTCCCTGGGAACCCCTGGCATGTCCACTGGACACTAGGCGAAGATTTCCTAGTGCTCATGGAGGAATTCGAAGAGCGTGAGTTCCTATGCGGAACTCAAGTTGTTGGCGATGAGGGTCATCTTGGTCGGGTCCGTTGGGTGGACCTAGACTTTCTTTGTGTGCACCGATGAGTCAAAGGACAGGTCGGGTGAATTTGGCCTGCTCAGGAGAGGCAAACTGTTGTCTGTCGACTCCTTCAATCTTGCGTGTTCCTCTTGCATGCCAAAGGACTAGGAGATTCTGTTGAATTCCCTGTCGCAACTATCGGACCTCTCGAAGCTTCCATTGATTGTGATGACACCATTTGGTCCTAGCATCTTCATCTGCAGATAGGCATAGTGTGGTACCGCCATGAACCTCGCGAACGTGACACGTCCGAGGATGCAGTAGTACTGTGAGGGCCAGTCGATGCGCTCTTGCTGAAAATTTTGCGGCGTGCCGAAGATGACATCGAGGCTGATCTTGCCTAGGGGGTACACTCCCTTTCTTGGGACGATGCAGTGGAACATCGTATTTGAGACTTCCAGACATGTCAGGGGGATTCGCATTGCTCGCAAGGTACTCGCGAACATGAGGTTAATGCTGCTTCTGCCATCCATGAAGATGCGACTCATCTCGAACACGCTGATCTGCGCTTCAAGTACCAGGGGACAGTGGCCCGGGCGAGGTACTTGACGTGGGTGGTCGCTTTTGTCGAAGGTGATGCATGACTTGCTGCCACTGAGGTACTCAGTGGTGGATGGCAGAGAGTTTATCGCCAGATTGACTTGGCGAGTGATTGCCTTCTGTGCCCGATTTGAGAGGCGACCCTTTTGGATCATCCCCATGTTCCCTAGTAGTCAAGGGTACGCCTCGCCTCCATGATTGTGGGCTGGTGCAGCCGTAGTGGTGGTGGTCCGGGCGGTGGTGGAGGAGCTCCATGTGCCACAGTACCTGGGGCAGCTCCATAGCCCTGGGTGATCATGTCGCGATTCATGCGGGCCAGGCCCTCGTGGAGTTTGAGGAACTCGCGGCAATCCTTTATAAGGTGGCTGGACTTTTTCTTGTCGTCGTGCTTGTCGATGTAGAAGTGCATGTTGCATGGTACTGACAGTTTGTCCTGAAGATGTTGTAGGTGCCTCTTCGCGAATGCGGTGTTGCCACACTTGCGTGGTTTTCCTGGCGTCGCGGTATCCACCACTGCGATATCCTCTGTTGTGGTTGTCGTCGTGTTTGTTGGCGTAGCCGGCCGCGATCATGTCAACTTCATCGTGGTCCTCGTATCCGCGCATTCAACATTTCCCTCGGCGGTTGCGTCTGCGTCCCAGGTCCTCGTCATCGTCGGAGTAGGCACGGTTTTTCACCGAGTCCTCTCCATCGGCCCACAGATTTGCGATCTCCATCAGGTGGTTGATTGTTTTAGGCTTCGAGCGGCCTAGCTCCTCCCTGAGCTCTCTGTGGCGTACGCTGCCGTTGAACGCGTAGATTGCACGATCCTCGGAGATGTCTTCTGTGGAGTTCTTGATGATAGACCATCTCTAGATATATATACGAGCGCAGCGACTCGCCGGATATCTGGTGGCAGCCTCTCAGCTCTTAGATTGATGCGGGCCTTTTATAAGTTCCCTTGAAGTTGCTCACGAAGCTATAGACTAGTTCTTCCCAGCTGGGAATGGATCCGCACGGGAGGTTGTTGAGCCATGTGCAAGCGGCGCCCTGCAGCTGAAGCTGCAGGCATTGCATGGTCGTTCTTCGACTCCCGCCATGTAGCTTGACGGAGGAGATGTGATCCTCCAACCAAATCTTTGGGTCCTATAGGCCGTCAAATTTAGGGTTCTCCAATAGGAGTTTGAACCCTTTAGGCATTCGCTTCTGCCCGATGGCCCTGCTGAAGCATTTAACACCGCAGAGCTCTACTTCGTCATCCTCCGAATCAGTCGAACGAGCGCGTATTGCATGCATTTTGTCGACTTTGCATTGCGTGATGTCATCACGCGCGTCATAGTCGTGATCGTGCCGCCGTGAGCGACGACATCGAGACAGGTCGTGGCTATCGTCGCTAGATGAAGGCGAGGAGTAGCGTTTGGCCAGAGCCTTGCTTTTCTTCGGCTCCGGTGTTGGCTCTTTGTCGAGGGCAGCCTCGATTAGCCCCAGGCCCGCGATCGTAGATCGGTGCATGGCAGTTCGCGGATCTCTAGCCGGTGGCTGGTTGCTGAGGAGGTACATGGTGGCCGCTGTCACCGCATCTTGCGGTGTTTTCGAGAGCACATTACCCCGCGTGTCCACCGTCATGGAGCCGAAATCGAGGAATTTCATGGCTTCTTCGCGTTCCTTGTCAGTGAGGTGGGCCAATCGGGATCGTCATTTGGCGGCCACGTATTCGTTACCTTTGGCGGAGGATCCTCCGTGAGAGGAAAGTTGAGCTCGCCGAAGACTCGACTCGTCCGCAGCCTATCTGCGCGCGTCAAGTTGCACGACTACTTGCTGCTGGCGCTTGAACTCCTCGTTGAGTAGCCAGTGGTAACCCATCCACATCTGTTGCGGCGCGCCCAGGGGGAGGGGATTACCCCGCAGAGCCTCGCGGCAGCGAGCCCACTCATTGTCGTTGAGTTTGAGCAGCATGCGCTCAAGGCGCGCCTATCCGTCGTGGAGTTCGGGTTCCCGTCCGTCCCATTGTTGACGGGGGCGCCGTTGGTGGGTGCGCCATTAGTGGGGCCACCGTTCCTGCCGTTGGACGGACCAGTACTGGTACCGGTGTTTTCGCGATTGACGCCGGTGTCGCCCGCGTTGATGTAGACGCACATGAAGTGATTGGGGAAGCTTTTGCTCCCGCAACTCTCAGATCCGGAGTCGTAGGCTCCGTCCTCTGTGGCTAGGTCACCCAGATTGGATCCGCGACTGTTGTCGCTGTCTATACCCTCGAATGTTGTCGGGGCGTTGAGTTCGCCAGGGTGCCGATTGGAGGTGGAAACCACGATGATGGAGCAATCACGGGTGTCGTCGGCTGATCGGGCAGGCGAAGCGTGCCCAGTTGATCGACTTGGAAGCGGAAGCTCCCGATCGCCAGGCCGATCCCATCGCCCACAAACTTGAAAGCCGAGCGAGTGGCCGGCGTGTGGACGGTGAAGTCGAAAGCACCGAAGAGCTGGCGAATCTCCGCTGTTGCAGGGTTGTAGATCGCGGTTGATGGGTCCGAAGAAGCCACGACATCAACACTCCCAGTTCCCACAGACGGCGCCAATTGACGAGGGTTTAACTCGTCAATGTCCATTGTTATGGACTTAGGTTTTGGAGAAGGAGGGAGCGCTGGAGGCATCAATCGGCTAGCAAACAAGCACACATGGATGCAAGGTTTACCTAGGTTCAGGCCTCGTAGAGGTCCCTACTCCTGCTTGTCTGCTCTTGGAATTATCGAGGGAGTCGAAAGTTACAGGGATGCGCAGATGCAATCTGGCGATGTTGTGAAAACTAGGGTTGGGATTGTCCTCCTCGCCACCCCCTCCTAGCCTTTATATAGATAGGCTAGGTCTCAGGTAGCAGGTCGAGTCGGTTACAGATTAGGGTCCGTCCCTTTGAACTTTCTATCTTAAGCTTCATCTTGCGCTGCAAGCAATCGGAGTCTTCGTGAGTCATCCGAATCCTCAATTGGGCCTTGGCAACGCCGTGGGCTTCTGCCGTATCTGGACCTTATATGTCAAACTCGAGTACCTGTAGGATATGTCCATGTCACCAAGTCAGTAGGAACCGAGAGACTAGGTGACAAGAATGAGACAATGAGTAAAAAACATAAAGAAATGGAAATTGGAAGACCGAAAAAATGACTATTTTTTGTTCAGAAAAAAGATGGTCTGTATATGCTCAATTGACAATGAAGTACCAAAAAACTGAATGTGCCCGTGCTCATACACGAGTACAAGTATTGTTGGAAACTAAACCCACAACTAGTAGCCACACCGTGGAATTCCAATAAATCAAAAACCCCAACCACGCCATGAACTTCTCACCCTAGAATAAATCATTACCACTCATGCTCGTGTATGCGTTCACGGCAGCTCATGTGTGCGTTCACGCCCTTACCTGCTCGTGTGTGCGTGTAAACTGTCTAGTTCTCCGACATAAGAAAATCGCTGACTGCACGTAAAGAAAAATCGATGACTGCCCCTACCAGACACTACCTCTAGCTGCGGTGTGCCACGAAGCAGCAGACATACCCAGGTCGCTAGCGGAGACCGGTGCTTCCGCCGGCCTATAGGTCATCGCTGTCTCCGTGCCCACCTGTGCGAGCCACTAGAAACAGCAAAGACACGGCGGACACAACGCTCAGATGCGCGCCCGGAGGTACATAATCGACGACCCAAAAAGTGACTGTTTTCCAAATCTAAAACAGCTAGCTGTTAATTAGGAAAAGTGTACATTATATTTACTTTTTCCTATTCGTAAGGATAAAGTCAGATCCTAGAAAATTTCACCCTCTATCATTCCCAGTAACAACCAATATTCCATAACAAAAAAGGTACTACTATGCATTTGGAACATGACAGTTCGTGTAAATATAAATGCAATGCTCTAATAGATCCCGTAAATCCCAACCTTTGAAAAGTCATATAAAGGGCACTTAAAACCATTTTTACAACGTGAAACTGACCCGAACTGTAACCATTTTTACAACGTGAAACTGACCCGAAGTGTAACCATTTTTACAACGTGAAACTGACCCGAACTGTAAGGGCTTGTTTGATTCATAAGAATTATGTAGGATTTAAATCCTATGGAAATTTTTCCTATGTTATTGTTTGATTCATAGCCTATAG
Organism: Avena eriantha; assembly: GCA_910589775.1. Lineage (NCBI taxonomy): Eukaryota > Viridiplantae > Streptophyta > Magnoliopsida > Poales > Poaceae > Avena > Avena eriantha. The sequence continues at coordinate 413,449,382 of OU342740.1, read as the reverse complement.
AAATTAATCCTATAAAAATCTTGTAGTGCAATTCCAATAGGAAAGAAACATTAGATCATACCTCATGGAAAAATTCCTTTGCAACATCAAGCAGAATTCCTCTTCCCATAGGATTCAAGTTGGCATGACATCTTAATCCTATGTTTTTCCTATTCCTATACTTTTCCTATTCTATGAATCAAACAAGCCCTAAATAGATAATTGTATCCACCTTTGCCCCTTTTTTGTCTTATTAGTTCTCACCCCCCTCACTCAATTGCCTGCCGCCGCCTGGCCCTCCCCGTGCCGCCCCAACCCGAGAGCGCTCGTGCTGGCCACCACCATGGCCGCGGAGGCCCTGATCGTGCTGCTGGCCACGACACTGGCGAGCACCATGGACTTCGGCAAGCACGACCTGACGTTGGAGGACGACCTGTGGGCGCTATACGAGCGTTGGCGCAACACTACATGGTGGTGCGGGACCTCGACGAGAAGGCTCGCCGCTTCAACGTGTGATCCCCTCAACGTTCTATGCTTTTGGATGACGGCAACAATCCCTATAGCTAGATAATGGTCAACAACTTCAAAGGGCCTGATTTGCCGAACTGCGAGAAACCGGCGGCTGGAGGCGGTTGTACGGACGTCGGCGCGGGAGGAGAGAGTGGAGAATCTGGCCAGTTTTTGGCATGTGTACTGCCCTCAGATCTATTGGTCGTAGGCTCGTGTTTTTGGTGGCCCATAAAATATTTGCAAGAACAAACTTTTATTGTGTTTTTTCTGAAAAAGGGCCCAAAACTGTAAACAGGCCAACATTTTGAGGGTTTGGCGCTTTTAGAACATACGTGTGTGGTGTGTCGGACCATCAGCTACCATCATTGCTCCTCTGGCTTCTACTTATGTATAGCAACAACAATTAGCACAGGTAACTTAGAGAGCCATCCACAAAACTAGGGAGCAAAACGCGTCTTGCATGAGTCTGCATGTTAGTTTTTCAATACTGAATAAGGAAATTCTCACCGTAAGTAGTAGGTCAGTCCGACTCATATGACTACCGAATGAGTCCAGTACCTGTATCCGGCAGTTTGTTGGATCGACATTACATAGAAACCAACTAGAAAAGATGGCGCGGCGCACGCCGCGCCCGTATGGTAAAGAGTGGAAAAGCAACATCAGCTCAAGCCGCGGAGGAGGAATCACTCATGGCTCATACTGTATGAGTGAAGTTAGGTTGTCCGAACTTGATTTTGATAACAACTCCACATAAATGCTTCCTGAAGAAGCCGACAATGACGTTGCAAATGACATGTAAGTAGAAAACACAATTCATGTTATGATGTAAATTAGGCTCAAAACTGGTATTGACACTGAGCTACCCAGCAAGAGGGCATGCAAATTGGTTACAACCTGCTAAGCACAAGCTTCCACAGTTGTCTACTGTATAGTTATAGTTTTGCATTTGAAACATTCATGGGGCAACAATAAGAGCGCAAGATTGGACAAAAATTGGAAGGTAGGATAAGAACACTGGTTCGAGTGTCCCAAAGTCTATTATTAGACGGGCATAGTTTCATTCCTGGCAAACAAAACAGTTAGCGGCCAGCAGGTACACAACTAAAAATAACAGCGAAAAGGTCATTAAGTATTTTATCTAATGACTTGCCGAAGCTAACATAAGCCAACCAAAAACAAAGCAGCATAGACCTCTCGATAAATCCTAGGAGCCCCAACTGATAAATTCACGAAAGAACAATTTATAGAAGGAAATCATCTCGGTTTAGCTTCGGCAAAAATAATAAGCTCGTCAGTTTAAGTCCTCTGTGCCGTTCGTACTAATATTATAAATTCTCAAGTAGTGTAAAAGAAGATCCCCATGCCAAATATGAAAAAAAAATCTCCAACCAAAGAAGAACAAATAATTTATTTTCCTTGCGCTTGTCAAGTGAAGGAGTTTTCAAGTATACCTATTACAGGTGGCCGTTTTCGATTGCATTGGCCTCTTCATCTTTTGGCTCACTGGAATGAACCTGGAAGTAAGAATGATCTGCACTTAGTAAATTTCTGGTCAGCTCAACGAACCTAGAGCCTTGGGACGGACTCAGGGATTTCACAACTGGGGCATACGTATTCATCTTTAGTCAGGTTCACTCTATTCCAACATGCCTTCCAGCATGTGTACCACAAGTTTTCAGTAGAAACCAACTGCATGATGAGCACATTAAGCTTGAACCCCTTATCCTGTAATGTCGCAACCAAAGTGAGTTATTTGATTAAAGGAAAGGTTTATGCAGAGATCACAGGGGATGTTTTATGCAAAGGACGCATTAGTTGCAGACACAGTGGTAACCTACCATTTATTTTATTCAAAACAGATCTCAAGAAGAGAACATGACTCGCACGCAATGTACTCTCTTGTTATATTATTCGCAGCTGTAAGAAAACAAATAAGCAGAAAGCCAAAAAAATAGACTTTTACTATAAATAAAATCACATCATATCTGCACGGAATGAGAATAAAACAGAACTCCTCCAAAGAAGATACAAAACATGACCATTTGGTCGTATATAGTGTTGTGCAAACACTAACACATTAATGGTGCTATGACCAATGGCACGTCTTGCTATGGCCCAACAGCTCTGCTTCCACATTTGATCCATAATGCAAACTTTATATCCAGGAAAACATTTTAGCATCCCTGATTATTTCATCAAACAGTATAAAATAATAATGACAACATCGTAGAGACCAATTGCAAGAACCTATCCGGAAAGGAAGATAAACCCTAGATGACACATTTGTTCTTTTATTTGCAAGAGTCGTTATATTGGCTGTTTTAAGAGCCATGTATATACATTTTGCTTACAAATGCTATGAAGAATCAGATTGCAAACATGCAGAGATTATTTGACTTTTCTACTTGGAACTGGCATCCACCATCTGTTGAAGAAATGACATGCATTTCTGAAATGCCCATGGGTCAAAATTGATCTATTTTGTTAAATTAGTGACACCCATCTCCTAAATAGGAATAAAATTGGTTAATACTGTATTTATTTACACCAACATATGTATCTATAAGGATAGTTTGTATGTTTGCAGTCCTACGAATCAAACATCTCACTCAGCAAAATTTTGAAGAACACATAATAACATCTGAAACTAAAAGCTGGCGGAGGAATTGCACCTTAGCATGAAAAGTTCAGCAAGAAGTTTCGCATAACCTTCTCCAGTGATGATCTAGAACACGAAGGTCATCCTCCTTCAGCCGTCGTTGACGATGAGCAGCCGCGGCGGCCTGGCTTTCGAGTGTCGTTGACGCCCACCGCCCACCAGGTGCAGCTCAAGAATGACCTCATCGCTGGTAGGGACAGACCATGTGCTCAGACCAGCGCGACGGCCTCCGAAGAACCCATCAGGCAAACTCCATCCCGGCCTTGGAAAACGGTGCAGCTAGATCGGGAGACACAAGATCCAGTGAATCCATATCAGAATCGAGGTGAAGGCTCCATCACCGTCCATCCTCGACAGCCATGGATAAGAGAGAGCAGAAGAAGAAGAAGAAGAAGAAGAAGAAGAAACATCTAGCAAAGAAAAAATACCAGGCAGTGAGCGAGAGAGGAAGAGATAGGTGGCGGCCCCTATTGCTCGCCGAAGTCCGACCGTCCCCATGCTGAGCTCCCTCCTCTGCATCTCATCGACGGCAGCTACCACGCTAGGAGAAAGGCAGCTGGGCCGTGGCAAAGAAGGCGACGGCGGCGCCGTGAGCATCGCCAGGCGACGGCAGCCATGGGCACTACCTGAGAACGGGCCATGACTCGGCCCTGGATAGGGAGGAAGAAAAGATAGGGTCGAGCGACTATGATTGTCCTTGGCGCTGAATTGGGAACGGCGGCTAGACTGTTGCGGCGTTGGAGAGGAAAAGAGCAGCGGTGCAGCACACGAGATTTTTCTAGAAGACGTAGCGTGGCGATCAACGTGGCAATTAGCCGAGGCATGTACTTCAACCGTTGATATTAGATCCAACAGATCTGCATAACAAAGGCACTGTAGATGTGCAAATTTTATACATCTACAGTGCGTACGCCGATTTGGCACAGCCCATCGACCTCTGAAAAGGTTGTCTTTCATATATGTAGTTATGGGTTGACGTGATGTTAATTGGGATGAAGACCTGTCAACAAATATAAGTTTAAGCCACACGTTAGTACAATAAAATTAGCATTAAATTAAACTCATTAACTTTTGTACGTATGCATACCATGTCATGTTTTAAGTAGATAACCACTCGCTCTCTGATCTTCTCATGTTCTTCTGGACTTATGGGCACTTCAGCATCTCGCTTCAGTATTGAAGTAACATGTGTGCTGTACTTGTCCACCGGCTCTGTTCTGTAGCTCGTTCTTGGCTCCATAGGCAGTAAATATATGCATTTAACATCTGTAGTTTGAAGCAAACATGTTATATTTGGTGTTTGATTATAATTCAGAAAGTGGTTAGTGCTTATGACATATCAGTATGTGGATATGTTATCTTACGTCGCCGTCCAACCATCCACTATCTTTGAACAGACACTCCAAATCTCCGCGTGTCAAGCACGCGTCATGGATACGCACCAATTTTGTTTTTGTAGGGAAGGACTTGATGTATTCTTTAATTTGAGTAAAACTGATGTTTCTGTCCGCTTGATTTTTCATGGAAACCTCGGTTGAGCCCATCTACAACAACATAGACAAAATTAAACTTATGTGAGCTAGACAACCAATTTGCATGTTGACAATAGTAACGAAGAATTATTTAGTATAACCTACACATATACTGGTACTGTAATTATGTTCCACGAGAACAACATTCAAAGAACTATTTAGCAAAATATATACATAAACTGGTGGTGCCATGAATTTCATGAGCATAAAATGCTATATGGTGACCATGGCACATTTCATTGCAAGCAATTCCTGATGTGGTAGTGATGGTAGTTCATCTAATATGCTTCTGTTTTCCACCCTTTATTTTAGCTAGCAACTTATACAGTTTTTACATCAGTATTTGTCCATCACAAAGTGGACATAAAAACAAATCCATTTTCGATTACGAGGTACACTAAATTTATTCGTGTAAATGGCAAATAATCTAGAATCAGAATTCTTATTAGCATCCGAGAATTAACATGGCAAACTTGCATATTTTGACAATGGACTCCCAAGTCCTATCCCCATGGCAACACCATACATCTGGACCAAAATCATACAACATACCTATGATTTTGACCATACAATATTGGATGTGTTCTTGTCATATAACATGACTCGAAAACCAGAGAAAAGACTGCTGATTAAGATAGAGAGAAATTAAGCCAATGATTAGGCAGCCCAATCTATCCCTATAGCATATGAAAGAACTAATATTTCTAGTGAAAATTGTATGGCTATGCTTCAATAACGTACCTGAACGAGACAGCTTCGCGATGCTCCGACTCCAGGTAGTATGGGCGAGTTGTGGAGGTGGACACTGAGGAAGACAACGTGGGCTGGAGTTGATACCTATAATGCGGTGTGGAGTAGATTCAGGAGGGGTAATCAAAATCAGTTGTATCAGGGGATCTGAAAACTGTCGGTAGTTACTTTGTAATTAATGATGGCGGAATAATGGGATGTAAAATAGGGTGGTTTACTGCTAATTGCGTGGTAGTGGGCTCAATTCACCGTAGTCTGAGGAAAGTAATGTCAGCTATGGTGGTTTATTTAGCTAGGAGGAAGCACTTTCTCTCATCATCACGTTGATGGCTCAACAAGAGGATAGTAATAGTAATATAATATATAGCATTAATCTAATTAAGACTAAAAAAATCAAGCAACAATTGCCTATTTTCATAGCTCAATGTGTCACACACCACACCCTTCCTTCACTGGGCAGCGCTATACTTTCTTAAATTTCGGCTCCCTCATCTCCAGGTGTTGCTCCATTGTTCATTGTAGTTGACCCTTATTTTTCATGATCGAAAATGATGTTGTGGAAGTGAATAGGGGAGAAAGTTGCTAGCACGGCATCTTATCATAAGCAATCAAAGTTGTTACCTTCCACAACTGGACAAAGTTACAAAAAATTAACTTATCGTTGTCAACATGGTCAAATCCTAACATGCTACCCCTTCTGGTTTCCACCCTTTAAAGTGCGTTATAGTTACCGTGTAATTAATGCCAGGCGGAATTCTCTCCTATCTTCTCAGCTAGTCTAGAAGCATACACGTATCCACTTTCAGACTTTGAGACTGACAGAATTGAGGAAGTTGACAGTTTTGATAAACTTGAGCATAATAGGGATATATCACTACATTGTTGATGTATATTACTGCAATGCAACCATGTTTTTGGAAGAAAAAATAGATCAAGTTATTATGCTGCATTTTTTGTTATATCATACACCAATCAAGCAGTCAACTGTCTGATTTATGCACCCCTTTATTTATATGTAGCTAAATATTGCTACATCGATGTAGGGTCTGTACCAGCGGTTTTGAATTCTCTTATATGCAATCAACGATATCAGGACTTCCATTCTTCGGCCCCAAGGTAATTGGTCTATTTTGTGCTTGAAATGCTGATTTGTTTAACGATTTTCATGAAGAATATATAGACGATTCCAAAGAGAAGCCGTAGGTAAAAAGTACTATATTCTTTTGCATCCTATTTATTATACAAATGCACGCGGAACTAAGTGCATAGTACCAGACATATAATTTTTCTCACGTTACACGAGGAAACAAATTACTCGAGGTAACAATTATGAGTGGGCCACAAACATTTTATTCTAGATAGAGACCAAGGATTCATACAAAGGAATCCCATCAGTTTTTGTTCCAGGTTCCCCTCAGTATTGCAGGGTTCCCATTAGTATTTCATAGGATTTACAGGCTCCCAAGTCGTAAGTTGGCATAGTAGCCTATCTTCATCATGTGTCGCATAAACCCTCTGACTCGGCTCCTTATGGATGCACGAGCTGGTCCAAGTGTCAGACGACATTTGGCTAGCTCATAAGCATGCAGATTGTCTGGATGAAAGTCAATATGGGTATCATCTGTTGATTTCAAAGCCCCTACAACATGTAGTAAATATTTAGAAAACAAAGTCTTACAAGATCAATGTATGTTAAATGGTTTAGTAAAGTCAATACTACATGATAACACACCTTGTGTTATGCTGATCTCAAGGAAGGTGGCAGCTAGTGTCCACATTTTCTGTTTGGCAAGTCGCCACTTTGTCATGTGACGTGATACATGTGGGTCCCATATGCGCATCACAGTGAAATCCCGCCTTGTAAAGTATAAAACATTTAGGGAATAGACAATCAGAAGTCACAAGTATTAAAAGGATAATTCATCTTATCTTACCTAATATCCATCTTGACATCTCGGCATGGCGTGCTACGGTCGTAAGATTTGTGGAATCTTACGGGGCTGACATGCACTGCAGTACCAATGACATCTAGAATTGGACAAAAGTTGGAATGAGTATATTTGTTTTGTATGGTGCATAGTAGAGAATTGCAAATAGTATGACCCAATTAATTTAACGATGGTACAAACCTGTGAGCTTTTTGTTTTTAAGACTTGCCGCATCAATGAAATCCATGAACCGCAACGGCAGTCTAGGGATGTTAATGTCAGGCACAGCAGGACGAATGTCAGTCCGAGCATTCATTACGACATAGTACTCGGTTGGTAGGGCTAGTCCGAACACTGGTGGAAAATCAGCCGTTTGGAACCCAACATTTTTGATGAAGTACACCACTCCAGTCTGCAGCTCGTTGTTGATACGATGGGCTTCCTTCCCATACGCAACTGCTTCCATTTTGTCCCCCTGTCAAATTGACGGAATGATGAAAATAGCTAGTAGGGACACTCATGTTTGCTACCACATGATGAAAAGGCAGGGGAGGGACATGATTGAGATGAAGTTAACAGCTAACCCAAGAAATTGTTGTTTCTTGAGAATTAACATGAACTTATGGGATGCGAGGGATGGGCAATAAATATAAACATCGGGAGATTTTCTCACATTTTTGTCGGCGAGGATGGCGCGGTAAATAACATCTCCCCTTTGAGTCTCTTTGATCCGTCTTGAAACAACTTGCATGGTTGTCTTCCAAGATATGCTGAGCATGTGCATGTGTTCAACAAATTGGAAACTAACATCCCTGATTTACAAATAGAAAAGGGGAAAATATGAAATACAATGATAACAGCGACTGATTATGTACTAAACACTAATGCAGGGAACATAAGAAGTTACCTTTGGATTGGAGGCAAGACGAAGGGTGCCGGGTTCGGTCTCGGTAAGCTAACATCCCTGATATACAAACACAAAGGAGAAAAATGAGATATAGTGATAACACAGCGATTGATAATCTCCTAAACATTGATGATCTCCTAAACATTGATGCAGGGAACATAAGAAGTTACCTTTAGATTGGAGGCAAGACGAAGGGTGCCGGGTTCGGTCTCGGTAAGCTAACATCCCTGATACAAACACAAAGGAGAAAAATGAGATACAGTGATAGCACAGCGATTGATAATCTACTAAACATTGATGCAGGGAATATAAGAAGTTGCCTCTGGATCGGAGGCAAGACGAAGGGAGCTGGGTTTGGTCTCGATGCCATCACCCTCTTTGAGCCATGGCGTCGGAGGCTGTACTATGTCACCATGATTCGAGCGTGTCCGGGTCAGGGTAAGATTGAGAGTGGCAGGGTCGAGGCAAAGCTTGAGTCTCATGGGATCTGGGTACATCTTATAGCCAGGGACGGGCGAGATTAGTGCAGCGTGAACCCAGGAAGCTTGGTTCCCGCGGGAGGTTAATTTGTTGGCCTGTGATAGCGTGATTGATTTTGATGCAGCGTTGATGGCCTGTAAAAGCGTGACGGATTTTGATGTTGCGTTGATTTGGCGGAGAGTTGAGGATATCGTGACCATGGTTTATAGGCAGAGCTGGTTACAGGCGTGCGTTGCTTGATTGGGGGAGCGTTGATCGAGGGAGCATTAAAACGAACGGGAGACAGATTAGTTGGGTCAGATGGGCTTGTGCGGGTAGAATTAGAGTGTTGGCCCAGTTGGGAGGAAGCGACGTATCGGTTGGAGGGAAAGCAACGTTGGAAGAAGAAGCGACGTATCGAGCGACGACGGAACAGGAGGTTCTTTTTAGGTAGTAGAGATAGAGATTAGAGAGCTTTATTTATACAAAAGCATTCACTTGGCAGTCACCCAAAGAGGCTGCTGGCCGGGTAATTGGCAGTCCTCATTACATGTTGAATACAGTAAAAGAAGTAAACAAGATACATTCAAATTTAGATAAATCTAAATCAACTAATATGGGTTGGAAGGGAGTAGTTAGCTCTCCAATGTTTACATGTACTACCTCCGTTTCAAAACATAAGATGTTTTAGCTTTGTCAAAGGAGTGTATCTAGACCTCTTTCAGTGTTTAGGTTAAATTAAAAGGAGCCTAGATACACTTTATTCATAAAGTTAAAACATCTTATATTTTGAAACAGAGGGAGTACATACATACGACTCGTCGTTGCCCTGCTTCTACGTATACGACCAATGTTTACTTACTCCCTCCGTTGGGAGGAAGCACTTGTTAAGCTCAAAAAATTGTTTTTACTTCTTTGCGCACGATTTTTCTAGAGTAGGATGGACGTGAGAAGTTTTTTTAAAAGGGCGTGTCTAGGCAGCCACCGGTGGCTGGTTAGCCTTAACCAGCCCTCGATTAAAAAAGGAAACTTCTCCCCGCGTTAGTACTACTTCAGGAAAGTCAGGAACACACGCACATTTAATTCCATGCTAGAGAGAATTGAAAAGGCATAACTTTTAAACTGTATGTCAGAATTGTTGTCTGTTTTCACAATTGGCCTTCTCGCGACGAGATCTTCAAAACTAGACCACATTTGTATACATTTCGACTTTTTTTCTTGAAAACCAACTACAGTGTTGTGGCAAAACAACTTCGTACAAACAGTTGCTTACACGGTTCTTTTCTATATTTTGTAGCCAACTTAGTTTTCAAGATACTAATTTAGCAACATCCAGCAGCTTCATAGTAATGAAACCCACAATTCTGCACAACTAGTTCAAACATTATGGCGCAACTTGACCGTAATGGCGTTACTTGGTGATCAATGGATGTAACTTAACTCTAGTTAGACAATTGACAAACAGAAAAAGGCTACCCAAAACACACTAAATAGAGATCAAATGCAATTGTGCATGTTACAACTATGTTGGACAATAGATGCAACTTAACCTTGGTGGGTATACAACTTAGCAATAATGTGTATTCAAGGTAGAGGAGGTAATCCTCTCTTCCTCTTTGCATCACCGTGTCTCACCCCTCGAGCATCTTCACCCGATGGAAATCCCTTCTATGTAAAAAAACAGTATAGTGATGTGGATTACTTGAAGTAGATCTTCCAAGAAACACACTTAAATCCGAGGAAAACCTCGTAGAGATATTCGTGCAGCAACTTAATCCTAGACTATGAGACCAAGAAAAACAGTCTTCAGTGGACAAAAAAGCACTCCCTCCGTTCAGAAATTTAAGACGGTTTAGCTTTGTGAAATGAATGTATCTAGACCCTTTTAGTGTATAGGTTCATTATGAACCTCTACGAACCTTTGCACTAAAAGACGTCTAGATACATTTAATTCACAAAGCTAAAACATCTTATATTTCTAAACGGAGGGAGTAGTAGGTTTCATATACCAGTTGGGAGTACCAAACCTAAATATGGATGTACAACAACTTAGTTGGATCATGGACACAACTAGCAAGACATTACTGGGACAACAAAGGCATAAAATTGCATGGGACAACCTGGACCTGGATATACAAAAACTTAGTTGTGTTGTGTAGCAACTTAGTTCAGTTGTAAATACAAACAAGATGCACGTTGCAGCAAATAATAGAAGAGGACAAATATTATACATGGAACCAGGATGGTAACAAAAGATAATATGAACCAGATGTGCTACAAACTTAGGTGACCGAGATTTCCAACATATCAAGTAGTTCAAGGCTATATGGAAGCACAAGCAAAAGGTCAACACTAGTTTACCGAACAACGACACCTAGTAGTTAAACAAACACCAAAACATCTCTCTTATCTACAATGTAGACCTAAGTTTCTGTTCACTTTGAGCATAGCGTGGTAGATTTGATATAGGCAAGAACATTTGCTTCGTTGGTTATGCTGATGCCCCGCACTGGTTATTGTTGCAGCAAGCTGGACAGTTGCAACCATATCAGTAAAAGTAGTAAACTTTTTGTTTTGTGCATGGAAATTGCATGAATTAGTTTCCATTTAGCTTGCATGACTTGGGTTTGAGAAAATATGTCAATCCTAAAATACAATTTATTATGAGGCAGATGAACATGAAGCTGTTGTTTTGCACTCAGTCTGACCAATAGAGATAGTCGGAGATGACAAAACTGAAAGCATGATGAACATAAAAAACATAACAACTTTCACTACCCAACTAAAGCATGATTCTAAACCAGTATCCAACTTATGTAGGTTGTTTAAAGGGAAAAGAAAGCTTAGATTGGCTATGTAGTACAAACTGAAAGCATGATTTACAAAAAGCAACTTAATAACTTTGTGTATCCAACTTAGGCATGCTTCTAAATGCAACTTAATTAAACCATTATCCAAACTGAGCATAAGGTGGGTTGTGTAATACAATCTGAAAGAATGATGAATAGAAAAGCAACTTAATTAATTTCAGTAGCACACTTAGGCATCTTGTAAATGCAACTTAATTAAAAAAGTATCCAACTTATGCAAGTTCCTCAAGGGAAAAGAACAAATTGGTAGGATGTGTAGTACACTAAAAGCATGAGGTGGAAGAAATCAACTTAACTACTTTCAGAAGCTAACTTAAACATATTAATAAAGCAACTTAATGAAACAAAAAGCACAAATCATGCAAGTGGGTTTATACCTCATTGGGAAAGAACTTAACAGTGACTTGTTTGGATCATTTCTTTCTAGCTTAGGATAATCTGGATAATTAACTTAGTTTTGTGCTGAAACAAACTTAACTATGGTGACAATTCAAGAAAAGGGGACATTTCAACTAGTACCACTCATGAGGACATTCACCATGATCCTACCACAAAAAGGAACACCTAGATAGATTGTACCAATACCCAACAACTTAAGCATGGTAGAGAAATCATTTCATGGAAGAGGACCAAGTAAAGTCAATCTCAGAGGTTGGCGATAACCGCACCTTTTGTAAATCACATTGCGTGTGTACATGCTAGAGAAATCAACTTAACTAATTTGACTACTCAACTTAAGCATGTTAAGAAGGCAACTAACTAAACCAGTGGACAAGTTATGCATGTTCCTGAAAAGGAACACCTAGATAGATTGTACCAATACCCAACAACTTAAGCATGCTAGAGAAATCAACTCAACTCTATAGAATGGGGTTATTTTCATGGATCTTGTATCAAAATCTGCATAGGTGATATTATACAATTAGTCCGATTCAGATACATGATATGGGAGGGAAAGTATAGCTTTTACTAACAGGTGTCTTCCCGCGTCCAGAGCTAGGAACAAAAGATCAGAAGTCAATCATTTCATGGAAGAAGACCAAGTAAAGTCAATCTCAGAGGTTGGCGATGACCGCACATTGCGTGTCTACATGCCGGAGAAATCAACTTAAATAATTAGACTACTCAACTTAAGCATGTTAGGAGGACAACTAATTAAAACAGTGGACAAGTTATGCATGTTGCTCAAAAAGAACACCTAGATAGATTGTACCAATACCCAAGCATGCTGGAAGAATCAACTTAATTTATTTCAGTACACAACTTAACCATAGTGACAAAACAACTTAATTAAACCGCTAACCACATAGAAGAAACTCCTAAAAAATTAGTATCCACATTTTCACTTGCCATTCCTTGTTTACTATATAGATAGACACACTACTACCATTCATCAAGTATGCGCGTAAGTAGCAATGTTCCTCCCATGAAGCAATCAATGACCACACCACCTCCATGCACCAAATGCATGGCATTAACATTAGCGGTACATGTGTGCAATCAGGAATGCTTAACTGAACGTGTTCTTCTATTAACATGGAATCAAAAGTTCAGAGATTCGGTGGACATCATAGTTGAGGTTCCCTTCAGAAATTCACCGTCAGAGATGTTCTTGCAATGGTTGAGCTCCCGACCTGCACAAAATTGATTGGCTAAGCACACCACACTCTTCTTCAAAACTAGCTAGAGAGTTTCAGAGTTGATCGATCGATACATGGCTAGTTAGTGAAATAGAAGGTAACGCACATCGAGCAGCATACTCACCTGCCCATGGCTAGACTGTAGCATGGCTAGAACTTGTACGCTAAATAGATTCAAAGCTTGTAAGGAACCTGATTCAAAGATTGTATATAAAAAGGATTTTTTTTGACAGATTCAAAGATTGTATATAAAAAGGGATTAAGGAACCTGTTCTTTAGGAGATTCAGTTAGAGAAGAGTTGAATTTGAGAACCTCCGCTGCTTCAGGAACAATCACGTACAGGGGTTATCAAAACTGTAGCTGCTCTTCTATGTTAAATTTTTGTTTCCCCAACAGAAAAAGCTGGCTGAGTTTGCAAACAAGAAGTAATTTCAATGTAAATCCATACGCTACAGTGCCTCTCATATGTCAACCATGAGCTAAGATTTATAGACAACCACAAAAACAACAAAGCTGAAATTTATAGACAACAAAGAACAGATCACTCCAAAAATTACAAACTGTTTACACAATCTCAAACTAAATTTGACGACCAATCAGGCTACATAAGCTGCGAAATCTAAACCACAAGCCAATGGAAATCATCTAAAAACTCAACCCAATAATTTGCAATGAAACCATCCTCGCTTCTCGGCAGAACTCAACAAAAGAATAACGAAATGTATATTTTTACAGATGGGGCTACAAGCCAGATTAAGGGAAAGGAGGATGTGGCAGAGTAAGACGAGGAGGAGAGCGGCAACGAGCACGAAGAGCCAGACGAAGTGGACGAGCAGCAGCACCTGCCCGGAGTCAGGCGTCGACCTGGCCCTAACCTCGCAGTACCCACGGCGCCGGAGCACACGGCCTTAGGGAAGCCGCACCAGTATGTGGCTCCGGGGAGGAAGCAGCGCACCGGGCACAGCGCTGCCTCTCTGGACTCCTCCGCGGCGGCGGCGGCGAGGGGACCCGCGCAGGGCTCAGCGGTAGCGTCGGATGCGGCAAAGGTCGGGGAGGAGAGGAGGAAGGTGAGGGCCGTGACGCAGAGGAGGAAGCGGGCGAGCGGGCGGGAAGGAGGGCGACATGGCGGGGTCGCCGACGTCCACCCGGCGGCTGACCTTGCCTTTTTGGGAGTGGATGGGAAGGAAGGGGGCACCGGTGGAGCAGAGGAAGGGCTGGAGGAGGCGCGTGGGGTGCGGCAGTTCACGTGATGGTGTGGTCGGAATGTCCAATTGTCAGAACGACTCGCTGCGCCGAAGCTGATCTGGTTGATCCGACGGACGATAATCGATGGCTCGGAGGAGCTAACTAGCCCCCGAGCACTATTTAGCACTTGGGTTTTAAAAAGAGAAATATAGACGAGAGGAGCTGGTTTTTTTTTAAAAAAAAGGGCCAAGAAGACCCGGAAGCTACTTATAGAAACACGTGGCAGGTACTTGATAACATGATGCCTTTTACATCGAGCACCCTAGCCAGGCTAGACAAAACAGAAAAAACGCCTCCAAAAAGCAGAAGGCACCCTAGGACTAAGAAATAAAATGCAATCAAGTCCTAGAGCACCTCCACCGCCACTCTCCGGAAACCTCCAACCAACGGCAAGATCTAGGGAGTCTCTTGCCCATGACGCCCCACGAACCGGAGAGGAAGCGACGTCGCCGGCCATCTCGATTGCAATCAGCGGGGACAAACCACTTGCCAACTACGAGCTGTCGAGCTCCAGCACCGCGCTTCAGAAAAGGGCCTCCAATGGAGGTTGAATCCCTTGGCCGCCATTCGGCCAGAACAGGCAACAACCCAGTAGCCCCGCTACCATAGGACCACTGCAACGGAGAACAGGTGGACGCAGCTTCAAAAGGTCCCCGCCGCACTTCCGCATCAAACATCCTCCCCCTCTCGATCCACGCCACCGCGGCGGTTCCAGGGAGGAGGGAGAAAGAGGATGCCGACGAAGAGGACAGAGACCAGCGACGCTCAAAAAAATCGCCCGCCTCACTCTCCGTCCAGAGGACAGAGCACAAGGACCGCCCGGCACCATGTCGGAGTACCGGAACGTACGAGCGTCGGGTTCTTGCAGCTGCCGAAGAAGCCAGGTCCCCGGAGCACTCCCTCCCCTCCCCCCCCCCCCCCCCGCCACCTCGGTCGGCCAGGAGAAAATTCGGGACAGAGCTGCTTCCAAACACGACGATGCACCTCCCCTCCTCGCCTCCACGGCCGGCCAGGGGAGTTGCCGCCGTCGGCAACGCCAGGAACCCAGGAGCACTAGCTCGCCGGCAGACAAGAACCTCGTTTCCTCCCCCGCCACCTCGGCCGACCGAAGAAAAGAGGAGCAGCCACCAGACAGAGCTCCACCCCGAGGGGGCCTTATTGGGGGTGTAGCAAGTCTTCCAACTCCGCTGCGCCGTCAGACGCACATCAGGGAGGAGGAAAGGTCGCCGTCGTCGGCTTCGGCCCAAGAAGCACGGCGAGATCCCCCCGGCATAGCGCCAACTACCGGCAACAAGCCAAATCCTACCACTACTATTCACAGGGGAGTCTTCGGCGCCGGTCCTCCGCCTCCCTCAACCGGCAACGCCGGCGAGGTCGGCTCCAGATCGGGCGGCGGCGGGCTCAGGTACTGTAGCAGGAGGGAGGGGGTGGGTTGGACGAAGTGTGAGACCCCCTTACTGTGCTTTGACGAGAGGAGTTGGTGCTGAGGATTTCCATCGTCACCTCCAATGTCGTTGAATGAAGGTCAGCCAGCAACTGGCCCACAGCCCGTGCTCTCACCGTACCCGGAGGTGCAATAGCGGTACCAGTAGCGTGTCTCTTTGCGCGGCCACGATAACTGCCCTGAATGCTCTCGCATCAGTCTCAGGCTCCCGTTTTTAGTCCCACACGGCTTGGGCAGATAGGAGCGGTCAGCCTGCAACCCTATAAGAAGGCACCCAGGTTGAACGGAGAGAAGCACGCAGCTGCGTGGCGAGCACAAAGCGAATTATTCTTTCGCCTTTTACTAAAGAATACCGTGTGCACGCCACTCTAAGCAACATACGCTTATTTTTGAAGAGTTTTCCTCCACAGGGAGGGGTCCCACAATTCAGTCTAAATTGTTTGTTTAATTTCCTGTTTGTTATGCTTGCCGATCAAATGGCCATAGGTCGCCTGCAAAGCAACACGTTCAGAAAATAAAAGGGGCCCAGTAGGGTTTAGCACTATTTACCTCGCCGGTGATCACCCAATATTTCAATCTAGACAAAAGTAAGGATTTGTAGGGATATCCAGGATTATCCCGGCCAAACCCGGCGTAGTAAACGGAGTACGGGGATTTTTCGAGAATTGGAATAATCCCCTCCGTTCACCGCAAATACACAATACTAGAGAAGTAAACAAGGCCTAAGGAAAACAAAAAATGGAATAAGCGTGTTATGAGACCTCACGTCGTGCAAAATCTTGCAGTAAATAAAATAACTGCCAAGAACACTTGCTCTGCACCATGAAAGGGAACACGAGGACATTCAGTTTGTTCCTCACGTGCTGGATGACTGATGACCTGAAAGCTGTATTGAGGGTATATAGAGTGAGGTCTAGTTTTGCTACAAATGCTACTATATGTAAAGGAAACTTGGATGAAGTTGCAAATTGCACAAACTCATCCTGCTGCAAATTGTACCGAGAAACTCACCCCCGGATTACGCGGGCATAGCTCAGATACATAGGCCTAACTGAAGCAAGCATACACGAGAACCTGTGCTAATGAAAATCCAAAGAGAAGGAACCAACTTAGTGACCAGCACTCGGCCCTTTTGGTTATATACTCCCACTATTCTAAATTAGGGCGCATATAGTTTTTGTCAAAATGTAACCAACTATGTAGAAAAAAGTGTCAACATCTATAATGTCAAAACAGTATTGTCAGAAAACCTTCACGAAATATATTTTTATCTTACGAGCATTTGGTATCGTAGATGTGTATATTTATTTTCTATATAATCGGTCAAACTTTGAATTTTTTTACTTTCACCTAATTTGGGATAGAGGGAGTATATACACTGTAGTTTTATTTCAACGTTGACCGAATCAAGAACCAGTCAATATCAAACGTAGGGTTTGGGCAATGGCTCGACACCCTAAACGGGATGCGGCTATCTCTTTATATAGGGGAACACAATATGTACAATACAGAATACAAGTCATGTACAGATACTACGTATATATACAGTCTAACACACTCTCTCAATCTTAACTATGGCCTGAGGTACAAAGCAAGTTAAGATTGCGCCTACAACCTACAAACTGAGGTTGCGGTAGAGATCTCGTAAAAATGTCAGCAAGTTCATCTTTGGAGAAGATGAACTTGATGTGAAGTAGCTTCTATGCAACGCGTTCCCTCACAAAATGATGATCAAGTTCGATGTGTTTCGTTCGGGCATGAAATACCGGATTCGATGAAAGGTATGTAGCACCGATGTTGTCACACCAAAGGACTGGTAGATGAGCTTGAGAGACTCCCAGTTCTCTCAATGGCGACTACACCTATATGGTCTCAGCTATACTATCAGCAATTGCCTTGTACTCAGCTTCAGTACTACTGCGAGAGACTATAGCTTGCTTGCGAGCATTCTGACGAGCAAATGGGGACCAAAGAAGACCGCATAGACCCCCTGGATTGCCTGTCATCACGACTGTGAGCCCAATCTGCATCTGAAAAGGCACAGAGATCACATGACGATGCAGGTTGGAGAAGCAATACGTACGAGGCAGTGAGACAGATATAGCGCAATATGCGCTTCACATCTGACCAATGTGAAGTCCTGGGAGCACGAAGATACTGGCACACACGATTAACTGCATAGGAGATATCAGGCCTGGTGATAGTCAAATACTGTAGACCACGAACAATGTTGTGATTCTCAGTGGCATCATCAGAAGTGAGAGAATCTCCATCAAAAGCGAACAATCGATCAGTGGCAGGCATAGGAGTAGTGGCATGTTTACACTTGAGCATACCTGCTCAACACAGAAGTCCATAGAATACTTGTGCTGAGTGAGAGACAACCCAGGAAAGGACCGCGAGACTTCCAATACAAGAAAATAATGCAAAACGCCCATGTCCTTCACAACAAAATCACCACTCAGAGCAGGGAGGAGATAATAAGAATAATGTCATCAACATAGACCAACAGGTACATCGTGACCTCAGGGAAATAAAGAAGAAACAAGGATGTGTCAGCAATGGATGGAACAAACCCATGAGCTCGAAGAACAGAGCCAAGGCGTGCATGCCAAGCACGAGGAGCGTCCTTCGGGCCATAGAGCGCCTTAACAAGGCGACATAGATGCTGAGGGCGAGCAGGATCAACAAAACCCGGGGGCTAATGTAACACCCTCAAATCGGCCTTATGCAAGCTTTAGCGCTTTCCGCCAAACCCGCATAGAAACGATTCAAGGACGCCCACCAGGCACTTTCGTGCGGGTGGAAAACGAAGTAATAACATTACACAACAGTCCTCGATGGGACCCACAGAATAGATATATACATCATCAACTCCATGAGTCAAGAATACAGATATATAATACAAAGATCCAAATCACCTTGAAAACGATAGAGCGTCCGACTACGGACAAGAGGCGAATGGGGCTAAGAGCCCTGAAGAATAACCAATGGCGTCCATAACCCTGCCCAGGCCAAGCCGGAAGGTTAACCCTGCTAACGACGTCGATCTCAAACCTGCTAAAACAAAAAGGGTGCCGACAAAGGGCAAAGGAAAAAGAGGAGCGTCAGTACTGAGGCCAGTACACGGCGAGGCTAGAATTCGGCGGCTCTCGCCTACATAGGTATGGTGGGCTGAAGCAGCAGCGCAGCGGCACTAAACAACCTATAGAGACTCGGTATCACTGGAGGCTATTAGAGAGGGGTAAGAAAGACTTATTCAGATCCAACCTGAAGCTAACACCAAACAAACCCATCCTGGTATTTCCCCCTCGAGACCAAACGAGGAAGTCGGACCAAGGAACTCACACAATTAGCAGTTTTATTCATTCCATTATAGTTGAAGCACTTACTAGTCAGATATAGTTAGCGTGGACCGTCCTGATAGCATAAGTAGTGGGCAGTTTAATTACCATTCTGTTGTAGTTGGGACATTTACTAGTCAGATATAATTGTCCTGAGGAATCCCAAAACCCAACAGTTGTTGACACTTTTATCACATTCCATTGGAGTTGTAATACTTACTAGGCATATAGCATGTCACAAAACAACCCAGATCCACCAGCTGTTGGCATTTTTAATATCCATTCCGTTATACTTGAGCTGATTACTAGTCACATATTAAGTCAAATTTATAGCACTACTTTAGTTATGCTTGTCTATGATCGAGATACTATGCTCCAAGTCGTCCATAACCGCGGACACGGCTTTCAGAAAGTTTTACCCTGCAGGGGTGCACAAATAGCACCACACACTCGATCAACCTCGGAAAACCAACTCAAAACCCAACGAGGCATTCACGACAAAGCGATCACAGGATTCAGAAATATTTTAGGGGGCCACCCCACTAAGCTACCCGCAACGAAGTTGGCCGGCTCCAGAACGGACCCAGGGTTTGCGACGACGGCTGTAAACGACTGGGAACCCGAAAATGTGACTGGGCTTGTCGATACCGCGAAAACATGGCGCGATCCAAAACAGTACAGGTGCTCCACGCACAATCTTAAATAAAGCAGTAACATGGCATAAGTACAGGATAATAATAAAGCTCCAAACTACTTTGTGGCCCCAAGAAATAGAAATGAATCAAGCTCTGGCTCAGGGGGGTCCATAAGGCCTCCCGGATGTGGATAGTGCGAAAAATCAAGGAACAGGTATCAAGTACTCGAGGTCCTATGGGACACAAGTGAGCGTGGAAGAACCAAATAACATCTATTGCCCACCGATGCCTCTGCATTAGTTATATCTAGCATTTTAATAGTTATATTTAAAGTCATGATCATCTCCACCATAAACATCTGCCAGCAATAAACATCTCCACCATTCCAACAACTGTGGTACTTGACAACACGAGATCGCACCTGAGCAAGCGACTACGACTCACAAGGCCAGCTAGTTACCAAACACAGGTAATTGGAGGTGTCCAAGGCAATATAGAGGCTGCACGGGATATAACTGGTGCACGGAAACTAAAGCATCGCGACACGGATAGCAATAGATCAACAGGAGGAAATAAAGACTATAAATGCAAAATAGGTAGAAAGAGGGAGGATGCTCGCCTGGGAAACACTGCCAAAGGATCATAACCGGAGAACTTGTCGATACTCACATCCACTCGTCGGTCTAATCCACGAAGAAGCAAAGCACTAAAAGAAACACCGGATGCAATATTTAATACTATGGCAGAAGATCCGGCATGATTATGATATGATGCAAATGCGGTGCAATTAGGCAGTATTAAGCGGAACCGGGGTCCCGACAATTAATTAAATGGTTCAAGTTGTTTAAAACCCCCGCAATTTAAATGTTGTTTTACAGGGCGAAACAAGGCATCGGTTCGCTACACAAATTTAAATGGGGGGCCATATGAGACAAAAATAGTCTGCATATGGTCTCTATATTTAATTTAGGTGAATCATCGAAAAAGCCCCAAACACCCACAATATGCATGCGAGAATGGACAGTTAATATGCAGCAAGTTATATAGATGGCATTTATAATATAGGGGCTCGGATCAGGGAGACACATCTGGGTCCGGAAGATCTTGAGTTCCGGGAGTTCGGGGTTCGACAGGGATCAGTCTCGGCGGAAGCGTTCTCGGACAACGGAGCAGATCTTGGCGTTCCAGGAAGAAGAACTTGGTTTGGCGTCGGCGGCTCATCGGATTCGCCCTGGTCGGGGTCGATCTTGTAGTCGATGGCGACCTTGAGTGGATCGGGTACCGGGGTCTTCAGATCCGTGATGTAGATCTTGGCGTGATCGGGTCATCAACTCCGGGAAGGAGATCTTGGAGCGGCGTCGGGTTCGGGTAGCAGTTCTCGGCGTTCCGTGACGAAGGTCTTGATGGTTCCGTCTTCGTCTGTCGATGTCGGACTTGGTTGCGGTGCTCGGGTCTTCGAAAGATCTTGTCAACGTCACTAATTCACTTGTCCAACATATCGTTCTCGTCCGTAGGAAGGCCTTGATTCGTGGGAGCACAACAATGCCATCTTCACTTCACCCCACCACATACATCATCAAAGAGCCACTACAGACTACGGTGCAAAACACAGGGACAAAAGATGTTAGGCTCGCGGGACGAGTCCGGCGCGTAGGGCGGGTTAACACGCAGGAGACGTGGACGAGGTTGCTGGCCGGCGGCGATTGGTTGCAGAGGTCGGCGAGGCGGACGGGGGCTCGGGCCCGGTCAGATGCGCGGCGACCGGTGGTGGAGTCGCGCGGACGAGCGGCCGCTGACGGCGGTGCTGCGTCAGGGAGGGAGGTAGATGGGCGACAGAGGACCCACGAGGAGGGCCTCGATGGGGCTGAAGGGGAGCGGCAGCAGAGGAGGGCTCGTTGTAGAATGGCGGCGACCGGGACCGGGTAGAGGCGGCGGAGGGCGCAGGGGCTTCGGGCGGCAGCGCGTCGGTGGGGGGCGCGGTCGAGGGGCCGACGGAGGAGGCGGTCGGCGACGTGGCCGGGGCGGGAGGCTGCACTGCGGCGGAGCTCGTAGAGGAAGGCGGGGAGGCGGATGCGCGTCGGCGCGGGTCGGCGCGGTGGCCTGCTCGAGCGGCGACGGCGCCCGCAGAGGAGGGAGCAGGGTCTGGCGGCGGGCGAACTCGGGGTGGAGGCGGAGGTGCTCGGGGCGCAGGTGGCGGCCGGAGATGCTCCGGGTGGCGACGGCCGGCGCCGGTGAGAGGGAAGCAGCGGCGGGAGGTTGGTGGGGGATCGAGAGGGGAGAGGCGGCGCTGTGGGGCGATACAGAGGCGGAGGGAATCGCGGCAGGGACGTCGCGGTCGTGGTGGGGCCGGAGCGTGGGGAAGGAAAACGAGGCGGGACTGGCGGGCCAGGGTGGGCCTGGGCGGTTGGTGGCGACCAGGTGGGGGTTGGAATGCGCGCCCAGGTTCGGTGGTCCGCGCGTTGGGGCGCGCGCGGGCGGGAAAAATTGGTGGCGTGCTGCTGCTGGCTGCTGGCGGCGGGGAGAAGGAGCTGGTGAGGAGTGGCTCGGCCTGCCCAGGGGCTGAGGTGGCGCACAGGGATTGGAGGGAGGATTGGGCTAGGGTGAGGTGGCGTCCGGTGATTGGCTGGGGTGAGGTGGCTGGGGATGGTTAGATTAGGTTTAGGTAGAGAAAGGTTTTGGGTAGGCTGGTTTGTGTACTGGGGTGGCCGACTGGGTCGGAACGGCCCGGTACGGCTGCCCCTAAAAATAAACTAAATGTTTTTATTATTTAAAATGGGGCTTTTGCAAACTGTTGGCAGACGAAACAAAATATTCCGGAGACCCGAGGTTTTGTATTTGAATAAAGACGGGGCGTTTAGAAAACAAAAACAGACTTTTTGAAAATAGTTTTATGCAAACAAATGCAAGATGACATGACGATGCTCAAATGCAAGGTGGCATGATGACACGAGCATGCGGTCATGATGATGCAATGCACAAAAACAATGCGATTTTCTAGTAGTGGTTTTTGCGGGATGCCACGGCTAACGCATATAGACATCCTCCTCCAAGACACCATGCGGAAAAGCATTATGTACATCTAGTTGGCGCAACGACCACCCTCGTGTAACTGACAAAGAGACGAGCAAACGAATGGTAGTAGGCTTAATAAATGGGTTGAACGCATCGTAATAATCAAGACCATACCTCTGTTTGAAGCCCTTGACCACTAATCGTGCCTTGTAGCATTCAACATAACCATCAGCATGTCTCTTGACCTTGAAGACCCACTTAGAATCAATAATGTTGATCCCAAAAATAGGAGGAACCAACTGCCAAGTATCATTTTTAAGAGCGCCTGAAACTCTTGTTCCATAGCATTACGCTAGTGAGGAATACGGAGAGCAACCTGAAAATGCCGAGGTTCTGCAATGGGATCATCCTTAGCCTATGCCACGCATGATGCAATCCATTCAACCATCCCGTAAGTGCGCTCTATCGGACGGAAGATACCGGCTTGGCTGCGCGTGCGAGGATGTAGAGCATCCGGTGGTGGATCAGGTGGCGACAATGCGTCCAATAACGCAGACGATGCTGGCGAGGCGCCCGAGCGAGGCGATGACGGCCCAGGGGTCGAGACCATGGGAGACGCTAGGTCGGCTGAAGGCGGCCTAGGAGGCGAGGACATAGGGGGAGGCGGGAACCTCGCGTGGCGTGGCAGGACCCAACACTGGGCCGGGCAGAGGTGGCCTGTCCGGATTCGAGTGTGTCCCACAAAGAAGACGACAACCCGACAGCAGCTACCGCCCGGGTACCGCGTCAAGGAACGTGCTCTTGTCAAAGGTGGGGCTGGAAGGGCCCTCACGACAGGGCCATGTCCTCCCATTTCGGTGGAAGGAGCCAGTGGACGGTGCGCCCCCACAAAGGACATCATCCATGACCGAAGCCACGCAAAACTGGGGCCATTTGGGAGCATAGGCCTAGTCCATCTAAAGTAGCCTTGTAGACCGGAGCTCCTTGGGGCGGCAGTGTGGAAACCCTCCCCGCCCAAAGATTGAGGGAAGAGGCCCGGCACCCCTATAAAAGGAGAGGTATCCCAACCTTAGAAGGGGATCGATCCATGCGATCTGAAACCCTAGACATTCATCTACCTTTGTACCCTCACGAAGCACCACGAGCAATACAGCCAAGAAGGAGTAGGGATTTTACCTCCTCACGAGGGTCCTGAACCTAGGTAAAAAACCCTGTGTTAATCTCTGTCATGTGCAAGATCTGTCGCCACCATCGTCGCCAGGAAGACCTGAACACGTGTTCAGCCCCCTCACGGACTCAGGGCACATCGGACCCCTTGTTCCTTCATGGGACGCTAGTCTCCGGTAGGAGTCTCACGACCATTGATGTTCTCACAGAGATTATCATAGTCGTTGTCCAGCCCGTTCAAGACATACGACGTGAAGTCCTCGGGGTGGAGTGGCTGTCGATGGAGGCAAGGGTGTCTACGAGGCTCGTGACCTTGTTGAAGTACTTGGTGACAGAGCGATCAAGCAGCTTGACCTCACCTAGCTAGGTGCGAATGGCATGAGCACGCACAAGAGACCGCGACACGAAACTCGTGTGGAGAGCACCCCACGCATCTCGGGACGTAGTAGCAAAGACGACCAGTGACGACACGCTCTACGTGAGCGAGGACTGGATAGTAGAGAGGATGGCATGATCCTGGGCCACCCAAGCATGATACGCCAGATCATACGCGAGGGGCACGGCAAGGTGCCGTCAACGTAGCCCTCCAGGTAGCGGCTGTGAAGAAGAGGAAGCACCTGCGCACGCCACACAAGATAGTTCTCCACCTTGAGCCTTACCAGTATGAGATGGGCAAAGTAGAAGGGCCGAGAAGAACCGCCAGTGTGCTCAGGAGGCGGAGGAGGGGGTGGCGCTGGCATGGCATATGTTGGCACGTAGAATCCTAGGTCCGTAGACGGGGTAACACCTGCAGATGGCGGGGCGGTCGGCCACACTCCATGAGCGTCGTAAGACGACGATGTATAACCGCTGTAAGCAGGGGCACCGTAGACAGATGGTGCGAGCGGGGCAGAGGCACTGTAGGTGGGCAGCACGGGCGGCCAGACCCCTTGGGCGCCATAGGCGGGCGGCCACCCTCCCTGAGCACCGTAGTTTGGCGATGCGGGCTGCCACCACCCGTGGGAGTCGTAGATCGGACCCGCAGCCGCCATATCGGGATGCGGCTCGGGGGAGCCAAGCGAGGCAGTGTTGATGGCAGGAACCGGGGCCGCACTACGGTAACCGTCACGGGAGCGGTCGAAGGAGGCGTCGAGGCCGACGGGGCGTCGGGTGCGGGCAGAGGCGCCGCCATGTAGGGCGGGCGCGGAGACCTCCAGGCTAGTGGCTGAGAGGCGAGGAACGGAGAGGCTGGCTCGGCGGCGGGGACCGCAGGCGATGACGCAACAACTAGGGGGGCGGCATGACAGAGGCAAGGGCAGCGGAAAACAGGATCGTAACTTGATATCAAATCTAACGTAGGGTTTGGGCAATTGCTCGACACCCTAAACGGGTGCGGCTATCTCTTTATATATGGTACATAAGGTGTACGGTACAGAATACAAGTCATGTTCAGATACTACGTATATATACTCCCTCCGTTCAGAAATATAATACGTTTTAGCTTTGTGAATCGAATGTATCTAGACATCTTTTAGTGTATAGGTTCGGAGTGAACATGTACACTAAAAAATGTCTAGATACACTCATTTCACAAAACTAAAATGTCTTATATTTCTGAACGAAGGGAGTATACAATATACCAGCCAAGATCTTTTTTTTTGCGAAATTCCACCGATCTATTAATAATCATCAACAATAGTAAAAGGAGCCTTAAAATTAATAGAAATTACAAAAAGTTCATTGGACCACCTAGCGACGACTACAGGCACTAGCACGAGCCGAAGGCGCGCCGTCGTCCTCGCCCCTCCATCACCGGAGCAGGGCAAAGCTTGTCGTAGTTGAGCTTGTTGTAGTAGACAGACGAGAAGTCGTCGTGCTAAGGTCCCGTAGGACCAGCGCACCAGAGCAGCAACCATCGCCGAAAATGACAACCGTAGATCGGAAGAGACTGACCTCAAACCACTCTGATGAATACTGAAAACGAATGGATCCCAAGAGATTCGCCGAACGCACAACTCCACGCGCCCTCCACTGGTGCTAGCCGCACCACCGGAGCGAGGATAGGACGGGGAGGACCTTATTCTAACGTCAGGATGTAGCCATTGTCTTACCATCCCCCAAAAGACACGAAAAAACAGTCTAAACGAAGAACAAAAACATCCCGCCGGCGAGAGCCGTGGTCCGTCACATCTCCAAGGCCCTAAGGTCACCGGAGATGAAACGGACCGACGAGATCGGCGGCGGAGGAAAGGAAACCCTAGATGGATTTTCTTGAGCAGCCGCCGCCTCCTAGGAACGACACACGTACGTACCGGTTGATATCTTTGTTCTGTACCGATGTCCAGCCAAGATCCTTGATCAAAATCCAACTAAGACAACTTTGGCCGAACTCTGCAAAGGTAACAATATTGTTCAAGTTTAGCCAAGACAAGATATCTTAACTGCAAGAAATAAACGCACATAGCACTTCCTCGGACCTATATTAGTTGATTTAGATTTATCTAGAAACGAATGTATCTACTCATATCTTAATATTAGATATATCCGAATTTAGATAAATTTGAGTCAACTAATATGGATCCGCGGGAGTATTAGTATTTAAACACTCATCTGAATCTGATCCCGTGCTCACCTGGTTCCTTTATCTTAGCCACCAGCTGCTCTGAGCAGACCGATCTCCTTTTTTCTGAAGAAAAAAAAAGTAGAAAGGAAGCAAAACCAACAATCCAGACCATGGATGGAGAAGTTACAAGTTTTCAAGTGGCTGAGGATTAAAACAAGCGACCGGGGCAGCTGTGTTTCCGTTTGGGACAAAATTCCAGCCCAGCAATTCAGTCTAGTCGCTTCGCATCCTGGCGATGACTGCGACCGATGAAGGCACGGCGGCGTCAGTGCTATCTGCCTCTGGGGAAGTAGGATTTTTTTTACAAATATGCCTGTCTGCAAATTATCATTGCTAAAACTGTCTACGTCGCAAAACAAATGTCAAAAGTACTCTGGCGGGAGGTAAAAAAACGACACGTGCCTTTTCCCGTCATAGTGCACGGTGGAGTAGACATCCAGCCACAGCGGCAGGCGGGAAGTGGATACCGCCACTGGAATTGGCGGGAGGAGGTGGGACCTGCAGCGGACAGTGGCGGGAGGGCGAGTCCCGCTGGCCGAAAACATCCCGCCCTAGGTGCTGGCGGGAGGAAGGGAGACTGCCTCGACACCAGACAGAGCCTGTTAAACCCGTGCAATGGAAAAAGGAGGGATTTTTTTTGTCATGAGGAGAGAGAGAGGGAATTAATTCACAAAAGAGCTCTCCCGTCTCGCTATAAAAAGGAATCTCGGGTCAGCGGAATCAATCGCATGCTCTCGCATGAATCAATCCCAAGGAGCAGCTGAATTAATCACATGCTCTTGTAAGATGACGCTAGGCATGCGGGTCAGCTGAATTAATCGCATGCTCTGGCATGAATCAATCCCACTCGACCTGTCTGTGCATGCGAGTCAGCCTCCCTTCCCGCCAATGGAGTTGCCTAGAAGACCATTCCGCCAACCCCTTGAGTGGGGATTTCCATCCGCCATGCACCACCAGGCCAGGACCACGTCCCGCCATTTCCTTGGGACAGTGTGCTCTTTCCGCCTCTCCCCACGGCGGGATGATAGGGCCGCCTTGCGCAGTGGCAGGAAGATCCACGTGGCAGCTTTTCTACTTCCCGTCGGGGTACTTTTGCCATTCCATCTACGACGTGGGCAATTTTGGCGATGCCGATTTGCAGACGGTCATATTTGTAAAAAAATCGGGAAGTAGGGAGCCAACAGATATGTACACCACGTTCGTCAGTACGGCCACGCGCAACGCAGCTGATTGTTCTGTTTTGCTGGAGTTGTTAGCAAAAACTACCACTTTTGTGGCAAAATTCCGGAAAACTACCACTTTACATTTTCGTAGCAAAAATCTACCAGATTTTGTGTCCGTTTTCTCAAATCGCACTGAACATAACTGGCCCACTTGTAAGGACCAAACTGTTGAGCTGGACGAGGCCCCACTTGTCAGCCCAATCTAGAAAATCTAGATATTCTAAAAGAACGGGAAAAAAACCACATGCCCGCTCCAACTGCCTGACCGATCCGCCCTGCCAGCCCCGCCCCCTCGGCGGAGTTCGCTGCTAGAGCTCGACGCCGCATCCGCCACCGGAGCTCGCCCCTGCTGTCCCGCCGCTCGGCATCCCGCTGCCTGCCTGAGCTTGCCCGGAATCCGCGCAGGAGGGCTCGATGGAGGTACTTTGGCGAGAGGCGAGCTCCGACGACGAGCTCTCCGGCGAGGGCGCGAGCTCCAGCGACGAGGGGACAAGCTCCGGTGGGGTGCGGGTGCGAGGAGCCGACGGTGCAGGGGTCGGGGCGTGGGCAGGCGCGCGTTCCGGCGGCCGGCAGGCGACATAGAGGCGCTTCGTCGCGGGGTCGCGGGGCCGGCGGTGGGCGGTGCTCCATCGCGGGGGCCAGCGGCGGCCGGCCGCCGGTGCAGTGGCCATAGGGAGAGAGGGCCAGCGGTGTGCGTCGCGTGGTCGTGGGCGGCGCTCCGTCGTGGGGGCCGGCGGCCGGCCGGCGGCACAGTGGCCATAGGGAGAGGAGGCCGGCGGTGGGCGTTGTGTGGTCGTGGGCGGCGCATGGTCGCGGGGGCCGGCGGTGGGCGTCGCATGGTCGCGGGCCAGCGGCGCAGTGGCCACAAGGAGAGGGAGTGGGATAGTGCTAGCTCTTTTTAGGAAATTAACTTTTTTATTTTTTATATAGTTTTGATTTTTCTTTAGATTTTAGATATTTCTAGCCTAAGGATTGCTCAGATTTTGCCACGTCAGCCTTACAGGTGGGCCAGTCTTGTCAGCTCCCATGTTAATTCGCGGTTAGGAGCGGTTCAATGCGATTTGAGAAAACAAACACAAAATCTGATAGATTTTTACTACGAACAGGTAAAGTGGTAGTTTTTTAGAATTTTCTCATAAAAGTGGTAGTTTTATGCTAACTGTGCTGAGAAATCCCTCTGGGTTTGCAGCTTTCGTGGCCAGCTCTTGATTGAATTTGGCTGCGATTGACATATGTAGCTCTTCCAATTGTTTGGTCGTTGTTGGGGCGACCGTACCTTGTTTCCCGTGCATGCTTGGCTCTGCTTTTGGCGACCTGTGGGTGTTGCTTTGCGCTAAAGGCTAAGCTTGGAGCTAACTAATCTACTCTGCCAGTATAATCCATAGTCCAAATATCGAAGATAAAACTAAATATGATGCCACTCTATCGTTCACGTGCCCCACATGCACAAGCACTGATTGTGTTTTGGTTTTGGCTGTGGAAGGAAGAAGCCAATCGATCCATCCAGGCGTACGGCTGATTGTTGGAATTCGATAAGTGTTGGCTATTGATTCATTAGACAAATTTTGAATATTTTTTGGTCTATTTTTGCGTGACAGCGTATGGTTGTGCTAGTGGTGTCAAAATTTATCTCACATTGCTAGTTGAGTGATTACACATCCTTATATATTAGCATGTTCCACCACTCAATAAGGTGTGAGAAGAAAAGCAGCTCTAGCGTACTACTCTTCCGACGCTGCCCACCTTGCCACGCCTCGTCACGACACGATGCGCGCCGTGGGTTGCGGAAATCTCGCAGAGCCGAACTTTATTTTTGCTAGTCGGAAAAATTAATCATAGATTAATTACGAGTCATTAACGGATGTGTTAATTAGTCAGTCGTTTCCAGTCTTTATAGGACGTGGGCTGTTACCGACTCGGACATGGGCTGAGTCCCATGATCTCCCTGGCATGCGCTATATAAGTGTCTGCGCTAAACCTAATCGGCACCGCTTACCACACGTGTCTCCTTCCAGTCTATTACACCGTCGTCTTCATCTTCCCCATGCCGGCTTGCGGCGTGCACCGCAGATCGGGATAGTAGGCCTCCGAAACTCCGCCTCCGGAACCCCGTCTCTTGTGAACCTGTACGGGTGAGGGGCGATCAGGCCTCCGAAACTCCGCCTCCGGAACCCCGCCTCTTGTGAACCTGTACGGGTGAGGAGTGATCAGGTTTTTGGGGAGCGCTTTCACGCGGCTACTTGCATCCACCACGTCTTCCGTCGACGAGTTCCCGAACGGCGACTTCTTCCTATACGTCATCGACCTCTTCGACAACCTCAACATGAGCGACGACGCTGCTGCCACTGCTGCTGCTACCGCCGCGGCTGCTGTTGCCGCCGTTATGTCGTATGTGCTCTTGAACTTTCTCTTTTAGATTTAACTAGAGTTCTTTATTCTAGCGTTTGGTGTAGATGTGATAAGTTTATCTTATTTAGATGTAATCTGTTCATCTACTATGTTAGTTTGCGTTAGCTATTTAATTACTATCTGTATGATCACACTTTATTAGTTTATTATTCGGATTAAATCATATGGATTATTTCTTATATTTTCAACAATCCAAAAAAACCTGATTATAAGCAACTGAATTCCACTGGTGTATCCACGACTACTAGGTCACCTTTGTTTGATGGTATGCATATAAGATATGGCGCACGAGAGAAATTCTATGGTTTAAAAAACCTAAACTACTATAGCTCAACTCTTGGCAAACCTGAAGGAGATCTTTCTGCTGAGCAGGAAGCGGCCTTTAAGAAAGCCGATACCATATTTATGGCAGCTCTATTCAGTATTCTTGGGGACAATATTGTTGACCCATATATGTTATTTGATAATGACAAAGACGCGTGGGATGCGCTTGAGACCAAGTTTGGGGTCTCGGACACTAGCACTGAGTTGTATGTCATGGAGCAATTCTATGACTACAAGATGGTTGATGAGCACTCTGTCGTTGAGAAACCTCATGAGATACAATCACTTGCCAAAGAACTCGAACAGTTCAAGTGTACCTTACCGGACAAGTTTGTGGCCGGAGGCATTATTGCCAAGGTTCCTCCCATGTGGAGGAACTTTGCTACTTCTCTGAAACATAAGAGACAAGAGTTTTCCATTACGGATCTCATTGAGTCTCTTCATGTGGAAGAGAAGGCGAGAGCAAAGGACACACATGCTCGAGGATTTGAGGGAGCTTCTAGTGCCAATTTGGTACAGAAGAAAAACTTCCAATCCCACAAGTTCAAGAACAAGAACAAATCTGATGGCAAAGGGAAGTTTGATGGCAAGAACAAGGCCACCCACTCAACCAACTTAAGAGGAAAAATGATAAGAAGAAAGGCTCTTGCCACGTCTATGATGATCCTGATCATTGGGCTCCTAGCTGCCGTAATCGCTTTGACAAGCGACAACATGGGAACAACGACAAGACCGCTAATGTTGTTATTAGCGATACTGAGATGAAGGATGCTGGGTACGGTATTTTACCTACTGTCCTTTCAGTATGTCATTCTCCTGAATGGTGGATTGACACGGGTGCTAATACACATGTATGTTTTGATATATCCATGTTCTCTTCTTATCAGGTTGCAAGGACTTTCTCTGTGCTGATGGTAAACGGCTCACGTGCTTCTGTTCATGGTGTCTGTACGGTAAATCTGAAGTTTACTTTGGGAAAGACTGTACAACTGAAGAATGTGCAGCACGTTTCATCCATCAATAAGAATCTCATCAGCGGATCGCTTCTATGTCGAGATGGCTTTAAGTTGGTCTTTGAGTCCAATAAAGTTGTAATTTCTAAATATATACAATTTGTTGGAAAGGGTTATGAGTGCGAAGGTCTGTTTCACCTATCTTTGTCAGACTCGTGTACTAAAGTTATTAATCATGTTTGCAATGATAATGAGTTCAATATTTTGCATTCACGACTTTGTCATATTAACTTTGGTTACATGACGTGGGTAGCCAATATGAGTTTAATTCTGAAATTTACCACTGTCAAAGGTTCTAAGTGCCAAGTTTGTGTGCAAGCAAAGCAACCCCGCAAGTCTCATACGACTGCGGAACCGAGGAACTTAGCACCACTAGAATTTATACATTCAGATCTTTGTGAGATGAATGGTGTATTAACAAGAGGTGGAAAAAGATACTTTATGATGTTGATCGATGACTCTACTAGATACTGCTACATTTATCTTTGAAATCTAAAGATGAAGCCTTGAGTTACTTCAAAACCTATAAAGCTGAAGCAGAAACCAACTTGATCTTAAAATCAAGCGGCTAAGGTCGGATCATGGTGGAGAGTACTTTTCAAATGAACTTGATATATTCTATACGGAACATGGAATTATTCATGAGAGGACGCCTCCCTACTCACCTTAGTCAAATGGGGTGGCTGAAAGAAAGAATCACACTCTAACTGATTTGGTTAACGCCATGTAGATACATTGGGTCTTTCCAATAAATGGTGAGGGGAGGCGCTAATGACTGCGTGTCATGTCCTAAACAGTGTTCTCGTAAAGGATAAAACCATGACTCTATTTGAGGAATGGGAGAAGAAAAGGCTTAAACTCTCTTACTTACGAACTTGGGGATCTTAACTAAGGGGGACATTGTCGGTTGGATCAGTGAAGTCCATTAGTTTTGGTTCTGCGTAGCTTTTCTGCCATCCTTATCCCGAAGTCGATGCTTTCACTGCTTTCTTCAGGTTCCGAGTTTGCTAGGCTTGTTCCACGTGGTGGAGTTATTTGAGAGTGTGATCCGAATGAGAGATTATCATAAATACCATCAAGGTCCCCCAAATCTGTCTCATCTTGCTTATTTTCTTTGGTTGCCTTGATCTGCACTATGACTACCACGGAGGATCCGACGGATGATGCTGGTATCACTGTACGCGCAGTTTTTTCCACAGACGGTTCTGATGTAATTAGGGTCGAGGGTGTGATTCTTGGGGGTCTTCTACTTGGGAGTGGAATCTTTCGATGATTAGATCGGATCTGCCATTGAAGTCAGCGAGTACTAGGGATGGGCGGGCATGGATCCGCTTTTATTGGGTTGCTGCTTGGACAAGAAAGATCCGCCGAATCCATGGTTCCAGCATTCAGGTTTCCCACATACGGTGCCAATTGACGAGGGGTGATCTCGACAATATCCATGTAGTAGGACTTAGGGTTTTGCAGAAAAGAGAACGCTGGGGATTTCCTCGGATATTAGGAGAATAATGGAGTCAAAGTCACCTGAATATTTGGTGAATCGCACTATTACATATTGCTTAGGGATTGTTCGGTGTCTCTGACTATGCTTCTCCCGTCCTATATATAATAGCTCGGGTCTCAAAGCTGTATGCGGATAGGTTACTGATACGTCCATTTTGCATCACTATTCTATGTCATAATTCACTGTTATTCATTGATATATTTCGTATTGAGAGGTGATACGTATGTTATTTTATCTATTTTTGCATGGTTGATGACTTTTGGAGCATGGACCGCTGCAGTCAGGATTCTGATGGAAAAGGTGCTGTCTGGAGGCAAAATTCGCGAAGATCAGAAAATCCGGGAAAATATTACCGAAAATCCTATTTTTCCAGAAGACGAAGGAAGCCAGAAGGGGGGCTGGAGATGGGCCACAGGGGGGCCACACCACCCCCTGGCACGGGTAGCCCTAGGCCGCGCCAGCAGGTGGTGTGGCCGCCCTGGCCCACTCTAGGCTCTCCCCTCTAGCGTATATTATCCTCCTGAAACCCTAAGACTCGGGGAGCGACCACAGAAAGATTTCGCCGCCTCTACGGGGCAGAAAACACCAAGAGAGAAAGATCTCTCCGGCAGACAGATTTCTGCCGGGGGAATTCCTTCCCGGAGAGGGGAGATCGTCGCCATCAACACCACCATCAAGCTGGACTTCATCGGGATCATCATCATCACCACCATCATCACCATCTCCATATTGCTGTAACAATTGAGTTGAATCTTGCATTAGTTCTTAGGGGAAACTTTCCCGGTGTTGATTACTCTTTGTAGTTGATGCTATTGAGTGAACCATTGAATTATTGTTTATGTTCAGATTGTTATACATCATTATTCCATCTCTGATCATGATCCATATGATGTCTTGTGAGTAGTTCGTTTTGTTCTTGAGGACATGGGAGAAGTCATGTTGTTATTAGTGGAGTTGTGTTGAGAAAGATTCAATAGTTTGATATTTAAGTTGTGGTGTACTTCTTGTAGTGGTGTCATCTGAACATCGACTACATGACACTTCACCTATATGGGCCTAGGGGAATGCATTGTGTATTTGGCTACTAATCGTAGGGGTTGCTGGAGTGACAGAAACCTGAACCCCCGTTAGGAAACCATTGCACAAGGGACGTAAGGGTCTTGGAGTTTAAAGTTGTGGTTAGGTTTCTACCTTAATTAATTTCTTGTACTTACGGATGTTTGCAAGGGGTATAATCACAAGTATGTA
Organism: Avena eriantha; assembly: GCA_910589775.1. Lineage (NCBI taxonomy): Eukaryota > Viridiplantae > Streptophyta > Magnoliopsida > Poales > Poaceae > Avena > Avena eriantha. The sequence goes on along the minus strand of OU342740.1, from coordinate 413,414,977 downwards.
TTAGTCCTAGGAAGGTCGGTACATTAGCATAGGTTCATCCACACAACACTTAGCAAGCTAAATAAGATTAATCAACTATATGAAGCGAAAGCACTTGGCAGTCTTCCCATGTGTCCTCGAGAACGTTTGGTCATCTTAAGTAATAAAACCGGCTTGTCCTTTGCTGCATAAAGGATTGGGCCACCTGCTGCATTTATTCCTACTATCTTTTATTTACTCGTACTTTGTTTACTTGGTTTATCAAAAACACCTAAAAATCCGCTTGCTAAGTATTTGCAGAGAATTCCTGATCCATACCACTAGCCAGCACCTTCTTCTCCTCGTTGGGTTCGACACTCTTACTTATCGAAAATACTGCGATACACCCCCTATACTTGTGGGTCATCAAGACTATTTTCTGGCGCCGTTGCCGGGGAGTGAAGCCCTATTGGAGAGTGGAACTGGTAAAGGAAACTTCTATTGTGAGTATTGTTTACTGCTGTTAGTTGCTTTATTTTCGTTATGGATAATTCGCTGAGTTTCTTATTTGGTAATGCTACTACCACTGCTAAGGTAGTAGATAAGCCACCACCTGCTGAGAATGATGTTTTAAAAATACCTACAAGAATTATTGATCGTGTTATGGATAACTATTATGTTGGGATGGAACTGTCCATCCCGGTGATCATTTACTCTTCATACACGAATTATGCAGGTTGTTCAAGTGTGCATGTATTACTACAGATCAAGTTAAGAAGAAGTTATTCTCATTATCGCTGAAAGGAAGAGCTGAGGAATGGTATAAGCTGCTGAAAAATGGTCAAGCTTTGGAATGGGAGGAAATAGTGCCTCTCTTTTATTCGAAGTTTTATCCTCCTAGTGAGATTCATAAAGATCGGAATCAAATATACAACTTTTGGCCTCTTGATGGAGAGAGTACAGCTCAAGCTTGGGGGAGATTGAAGTTACTAATGCTCAAATATCCCATTCATGAGCTCCCCAACAATATTATTATCAATAAATTTTATGCAAGGCTCCCTCTACATGACAAGGATTTATTGGATGCTTCTTGTGCTGGATCATTCACTCGCATGGAAGAAGAAGCTAAATGGGATCTTCTGGACCGTATTCAAGACAATGCTGAAGTTTGGGAGAATGACAAAGGTAGAAAGTCAGGTATAAATTATGATTATGAATGCATAGAATCTTTTATGGGAACTGATGACTTTCAAAATATTAAAAATGGTTATGGTCTAGACTCTCAAGCTATTCCTTCTTATTTTAAGGCTTTTGCTTCCTATACTGAAGTGCCTAAAAAGAAGTGGAATAAGTATCATGAACCTTATAAAGATATTGCTAAGAGTGTTCCTGCAAGAAATACTGAAGTTTATACTGCTAATCATGTCTTACCTAAACCTTACATTGAGAAAATGCATTTCCCAGTTAAGGTAAAGGAACATTCTATGATAGCTAATATGGTTAATGAAAGTACAAGTAAAGCTGTTGAACCTGATAAACGAATGGTTGATGAACCTATAATAGAAAATGTGAAAGACTTTGTTACTAAATATGAAGAAGAGGGACACACTATCCTTTGTAAGGATACCTCTAATATTGTTTCACAAAGTAGTGTTATGAGAGCTAGTATTCTTGTGTTTTCTGTTAGAATAAGTGATCATTGCTACGATGGTCCTTGTGATAGATATATTGTTAAGTTTATGCATGATACTGAAAGTTTTTAAGAGAGAGGTAAAAGTGTTTTTATGTATCTCAATAATATCAAGTTTCCTCGTTTTATGCTGAAAGTTTTTATGTTGCACTTCTTTTGCCTTCTTATGCAAGTAGCATCTGGTTTCAACAACTTGTTTGTTTAAAAAATTCCCTTGCATAGGAAGAGGGTTAGACTTAAACATGTGTATTTTTGCTTCTTAATGCTCTTTTTCACTTCAATTCATATTCCTGAGTGAGCATCTTCAAAATTATCATGCCCATCTTAATGGCTATAAAGAAAGAGCTTTTTGGGAGACAACCCAATTTTTTTGCTTTCAGTTTGTTTTTATTTATTTGAGTCTTGGAAGTTATACTTTGGTAATAACCGCTCCTTATCCGTTTTGTTTGGTTTTTGTGTCAAGATCAACCTCTAATGAGAGAGAAGTAATATTTGGGGAAGTTGCTGTCCCGAAACAGATTTTTTTGTGCTTCACCGTAAACATTCGTGAGACATCTCTGTATGTCGGATTGAGCTGTAATTTTTTGTGCTTATGACCTAGTTTGTTATTTAACTTTCGTTAGTTTTGCACTTTTTGATTTGAGCAACATAAGATGTTCGAAAAAATTGATCTTTACCTGCTGGTCTGTTTTGACAGATTTTGCCACTCTTGCATTTGCTTCTTTATTCGATTTCCTTTTTGAATTATTTTTGGGTTTTCGGAAGGAGTTGCTACAGTAGCTTATGTTTTGATGGTTTTCAGTTGAAGGTGAACTCAAAAGGCTTTATCACTTCACTTATACTAATGTTGCTAATGAGAACTGTGTGAAGTTTTGTGTGAAAGAAATTTCTAGGAAGTGGAGATAATGGTGTAATAAGGAAGAGAAAGGTTTTATGACTCAAGTAATAAGTGTATGAAGATGAAGATATTGATGTTATTCAAGTGATGACTCCGGAAGAATCTACTAGATACCAAATTCAGAGACCTGCAGAGTCAGTTTTCAAATAGGTAACAGTTCTGGTAAGAAAAGTTCCGCGAAAATACAATCCAACTATATTTTTGCAGTTTTCAGTCAATAAGGATAGCTACGAAGTGAAAGTGGGACGGAAACGGATCCAGGGTGGCTCACACCACCCCGTGGCGCGGTCCCACCCCTGGCCGCACCACTAGGTGGTGTGGCCACCCCAGACTCCGTCTCTGACCCGTTTTCTCCTAGTACCTTCCTTTCGTCATGAAACTTCGTAATATATAATCCCCCGGATCTCCCGAGGTTCGTATATCATGTTTTCGTCGTGTTTTCGTTTCGATCTGATTCTGACAGGTAGAGCCCCAGATTTGGAGCTACAATGTCTTCCTCTGGACCATCCAAGGAAGATTCTTTAGAGGATAACATCACCACCGAAGGAGTAATTCATCATCAGGTTTGGCATCCCCTTGGTTTGTTCCAAGCTTGGGGGAGTGCCGCGGTATCACATCACTATCTTCTATCTTTTTACCTTTTTAGTAGAGTCATATCATGAATAGAGGAGTTATTTTATAGTATGGTTTGCATTATGGAAGTGTCCCCTCTCTCGTTAGATATGTATCCCTTGGTGTGAGTTGCCGTTATGGAATATTAATGAGAAGTTCTATCATTCACACTTTTTCATAGCTTATATTAGTTTTCAATTCGGGGTTATATGATTGATCTTGTTGTTAGTATTGGTATCACTTTGGGATCATTGAGTTAATTTAGTTGGTTTTGGCAAACCTGGCTCGGTCAGTAGCAACACTATTTTTAAGAGTTGAATGAAAAGATAAAAGTACTCTAAAGAAAAACTATTTCATCATCTTTCTTTCTTGATTTGCTCATAAGTCTAGTATTCTCTAGTTAAGATCTTTTGTGCTTCCAAGGAAGATTGCATGTTTGTTTTTATCACTTGTATGTTTGTTTGTTTCCTTCAACTCTTGTACTTGCTACCTAGCCTTGCTAGCCAAAAACCTGTACTGAGAGGGAATTCTTCTCGTGCATCCACCTCCTTTAAACCAAAACCTTTGTCATTTGTGTCCACCATACCTACCTAGTAGCATTATTGCTATTCCAAGTAAATTCTTGTTTTATCTACCTTCCAAATTAAACTTGTTATGTGAAAATTAGTGATTAAAGCTCTCACGAACTTGATGGCACACTTTAATTTTCTTGCATTTAATAACTTGAACCATTGGGTTCTTCTTTGTTGCGTGTATGCTTGCGCTTTATGAGTTGAAGTTAGCAGAACCATGTATCATGGGGACCGCTTTCAACACTTCATTGGTACTTGTACCTAGTTGATATCATGTTCTTTTGCTTATGGATCCCGGCGGTCTGAAATAAATGTGGAACTTGTAGGATCATGGAGTTCATATGTGTGTTAGAGGAACGCCTAGCCCGCTAGCCTAAGCCATGCCTAATCATGGTGGAAACTTGCAGCATAACTATAGTGAGCATTCTATGAAGCATCCTCAATAAAAACCTATGCAAATAGCAAGTAAAAAGATCGCTGAGATGCTCACTGTCTGCTTGCCTTGTTATTTTGATTATGGGAAGCTCCTGTGTCATGTGCAAGGGGTACCCTATTGGCAGTTCTCAATGATACACATGTATTTACAATGACAAGAGCTTGCTCGTGACTAAAGTTGAGTAGCATGAGGTTCGGTACTCATAAGTAAAGGGCATGGGGCTTCAATTTATAACTTGTCAAGCATATCCTCTTAGTTGTGTCACTTTAACCTTAATCACCAAAAGATGCCTATGATAGGGGCAATGAGAGCTGAAAGCTAGTAAGTATCATAATTTTTGGGACCTTTTTATGAGACTTGCAATCCCTGCTTCCCTCTGCGAAGGGCCTTTCTTTTACTTTGTAGTTGAGTCAGTAAACCTACTCCCTTCTATCTCATCAAGTATTTTGAGTTGTTGTGTTTCATTCATTCATATGATGATTTATTCAAATCATGTTTCTTATGTTCCTTGTTTTGCACATTGCTCTTATCTTGATGTTTACTACTTTGAAAGCTATCTTTGAAAACCAGTTATTTGTGAACTTCAGCAAATTCCCAACTATTCTTCGACCAAGAGCTAAGTCCGCCATTACCAATTATGATTCACTTTATATATCTTTATTGTGTTTCCTTTACTTATTGCAAGTTGAGTTATATAATAGTGAGTTGTCTTCTATTATGATCTATGTATTGATGAATGTGATGCTTCTTGTCCGTATTCTTTTATCGACTCTTCACTCCATAAACCCGAGGCCATGTTTATTGAGCTCAGTTTCACTTGGGGACAAGCGAAGTCTAAGCTTGGGAGAGTTCATACGTCCATTTTGCATCACAATTCTATGTCATAATTCACTGTTATTCATTGATATATTTCGTATTGAGACGTGATACTTATGTTATTTCATCTGTTTTTGCATGGTTGATGACTTTTGGAGCATGGACCGGTGTAGTCAGGATTCTGATGGAAAAGGTGATGTTTGGAGGCAAAATTCGCGAAGATCAGAAAATCCGGGAAAATATACGGAAAATCCTATTTTTCTAGAAGACGAAGGAAGCTAGAAGGGGGGCTGGAGATGGGCCACGAGGGGCCCACACAACCCCCTAGCGCGGGCAGCCCTAGGCCGCGCCAGCAGGTGGTGTGGCCGCCCTGGCCCACTCCAGGCTCTCCCCTCTAGCGTATATTATCCTCCCGAAACCCTAAGACTCGGGGAGCGACCATAGAAAGATTCCACCGCCTCTGCGGGACGAAAAACACCGAGAGGGAAAGATCTCTCCGGCAGACAGATTTCTGCCGGGGGAATTCCTTCCCAGAGAGGGGAGATCGTCGCCATCAACACAACCATCAAGATGGACTTCATCGGGATCACCATCATCACCATCAACACCACCATCATCACCATCTCCATATTGCTGTAACAATTGAGTTGAATCTTGCATTAGTTCTTAGGGGAAACTTTCCCGGTGTTGATTACTCTTTGTAGTTAATGCTATTGAGTGAACCGTTGAATTATTGTTTATGTTCAGATTGTTATACATCATTATTCCATCTCTGATCATGATCCATATGATGTCTTGTGAGTAGTTCGTTTTGTTCTTGAGGACATGGGAGAAGTCATGTTGTTAGTAGTGGAGTTGTGTTGAGAAAGATTCAATAGTTTGATATTTAAGTTGTGGTGTACTTCTTCTAGTGGTGTAATGTGAACGTCGACTACATGACACTTCACCTATATGGGCCTAGGGAAATGCATTGTGTATTTGGCTACTAATCGTAGGGGTTGCTGGAGTGATAGAAACCTGAACCCCCGTTAGGAAACAATTACACAAGGGACGTAAGGGTTTAGAGTTTAAAGTTGTGGTTAGGTTTCTACCTTAATTACTTTCTTGTACTTACGGATGTTTGCAAGGGGTATAATCACAAGTATGTATTAGTCCTAGGAAGGTCGGTACATTAGCACAGGTTCACCCACACAACACTTAGCAAGCTAAAGAAGATTAATAAACTATATGAAGCGAAAGCACTTGACAGTCTTCCCATGTGTCCTCGAGAACATTTGGTCATCTTAAGTAATACAACCGGCTTATCCTTTGCTACATAAAGGATTGGGCCACTTGCTGCATTTATTCCTACTGTCTTTTATTTACTCATACTTTGTTTACTTGCTTTATCAGAAACCCCTAAAAATCCATTTGCTAAGTATTTGCAGAGAATTCCTGGTCCATACCACTAGCCAACACCTTCTGCTCCTCGTTGGGTTCGACACTCTTACTTATCGAAAATACTACGATACACCCACTATACTTGTGGGTCATCAGTTACATATTCGTAATTACAATACCAACACGATATCGGGCCTTTCCTAATACAACTAAAGCCTTTGTCAGTTGTTCCTTTTGGGCCATCATCTTAACTCTTCATGGGTCATAAGCCTTTTATCAGGCCTTGGTAGCGAAACATAGGTACCCGAGTAATCATACCTATGTCACCTGGCGCTACCGTCCGAGGTTGGCGTGATCTGAGGCGGACTGGCCTCATTTTTGTGACATTCACATGTGATGACGCTGGGTGCAGATTTGCACCGTTTGGCCTTTTTCTGCATCCTTTTGGAGTGAATTTTCTTCCGATTCTTGTTGTACCTGAGTAGAACTCAAAATGCTAGGAATTACTGAGACATTAGTTATTAGATCGGTGAATTGTTTTCCCCCTTCATGATCTAAAGTGGAAGGATTTTGGAGTGATTCGGACAGGAGTAAGATTTCTCGACGAAGAAGAGCCCCAGCATTGGGATAAAGCTTGGCAAATGGGAAGACAGTTTCATCAGATACAACATCACGTGAGATGTAAATTCTACCAGTGTTAATGTCAATTCATTTGACATCCTTGTGCATGTGACTATAACCATGAAAGATGCATGGCATAGATCAGAAAGCAAGTTTGCGTTTATTGTATAGGCGGAGTTTGGGCCAACATGCAAAACCAAAAATATGAGAGATGCATAATCTGGGATTTTATGATATAGACGTTCCATGGGTGTATCGTGATCAATGACTTTGGAAGGTAGTGATACGTCGTAAACGTATCTATAATTTTTGATGCTCCATGCTTGTTTAGTATCTACTTTCTTATGTTTTGTTCATACTTTGAGGTATTTTTATATATTTTCTAGAACTAACCTATTAACAAGATGCCACGGTGCTACTTGCCTGTTTTCTGCCATTTTTGGTTTCAGAAAAGCTCGAAAATAAATACTCTCGGAATTGGACCGGACAAAAGCCAAAGTCAATATTTTACCAGAAGACTCACGGAGCCAGAAGATGAGACGGAGAGGGGCCACGAGGTGGCCACACCACCTGGTGGCGTTGGCCAGCCCAGGCCGCGCCAGGGGGTGGTGTGGGCCCCTCGGGCGTCCACCGACCTTGCCCTTCCGCCTATAAAAGCCTCCCGGGACGAAAACCCTAAGTACGAGATCAGATTTCCACGAAAAGTTCCGCAGCACCGCCGCCACCGAAGAGGAGATTCGGGGGACAGAAGTCTCTGTTCCGGCACCCTGCCGAGACGGGTAAGTTCCCCCGGAGCCATCTCCATCGACTCTGCCGCCATCTCCATCGCCGTTGCTGACTCCCATGATGAGGAGGGAGTAGTTCTCTCTCGAGGCTAAGGGCTCTACTTTGTAATCTATATATCTATTCTGCTACTCAAGTGCTTTAATGAATCTCTGCTTATCCCCACGTGTGTGTGAAGTTGACAGTGTGCACACCATGTGGCACTTTGGCTAAGATTACATAAATACTTGTCATAAGTATAATTTGAGTTGGATGTCTCTATAAGATTGTGGTGTTTGTTGGAACCATCTAGCGCTCAAAGTGATAGTGAGAGGTTATCTAGATGGGGAATGCGAACTTTAAGGTGTGCTGTTATAATCCTACATCGTCCAACCGGAGAGTAGTTCAGGGTAGCATCATGAAGAGAAGATATTTATATGAGAGTGTCCACTAGTGAAAGTATGATCCCTAGGCCTTGTTTCTAAGCATTGAAACACTGTTTACAATCAGTCTTGTTACATGTTTGCTTGTTGCCACTCTTATTTCAGATTGCAATTACCACTTATAATCATCCATATTACTTGTATTTCACTATATCTTCGCCGAACTAGTGCACCTATACACCTGACAAGTGTATTGGGTGTGTTAGGGACACAAGAGACTTATTGTATCTTGATTGTAGGGTTGCTTGAGAGGGATACCTTTGACCACTTCCTCCCTGAGTTCGATAAACCTTGGGTGATCCACTTAAGGGAAACTTGTTGCTGTTCTACAAACCTCTGCACTTGGAGGCCCAACACTGTCTACAAGAATATAAGCGTGCGTAGACATCAAGCTATTTTCTAGCGCTGTTGCTGGGGAGGCAAGGTAAAAGGTACTCACATCCTCTGGCTACTAAGCTATCTTCTAGTACTGTTGCTGGTGTGTGAGTGCTCGAAGTTATTTCCTTTAGATTCTGCAATTATATCTTTTTGTTTCTTGTTTTTATTTTCACTAGTTTGGCTTAATGGAAAACAACAACAAAATTAGAGAGCTTTATAGTATTTATCTTGAGTTAGGACATGAAGTGTTTGAAGAGAAAATTTAAAAACCTATGGAACTTTATTTGCATGCTAATAGCAATGTTATTAGTATGAATTCTTTGAACACCATTATTGCTAATGCTATGGAAAATTCTAAGCTTGGGGAAGCTGGTTTTGATGAGCATGATATTTTTAGTCCCCCAAGCACCGAGGAGAAAATTTACTTTGATGATACTATACCTCCGATATATGATGATTACAATGATGAGAATGATATTTTCAGTCCACCTACTATTGAGGAGAAAATTAAGTATGATTACAATATGCCTACTATATTTTATGATTATTGTGATGAGAATAATACTGATAGCTATTGTGTTGAACTTGTTCCCACTACGATTAATAAGAATGACTATGCTTATAGGGAGAGTAATAATTATTTTATGCATGTGGCTCATGATAAGAATGTTCGAAAATAGTCTGCTGCCCCGAGGGATAGCTGCCCCCCCCCCCCCCCCGGTGGATGCCCGCCAGCGTGTGAACTGAGATACGTGCGAAACCAGCATAAGTTAGACAGTTTGATTAATCAGACTGTAATAAAGCTGACATGCTACAGCAACCATATTGTGAAAGCTGACACGCATGCAGCTGCAGAATATCTCGGGCAAACCTATTTGTCCGACCGACATATGTTTATTACTTGCTTGTGCTAGCTAACGCTTACTCGTCTCCGGCGTATTTTCATACAACGCAGAGACTGTAAAAAATAAGTTTTGGACTCCAAGATTCCCAAGTATGCCACCCGACAAGACCAAGTCTTATCCATGTGCAGCTAGCACTCTATACACACTAACAATAAATTTGCATGCACTATTTACCTGCCATAAGCCAACAAACAAGGCAGTACACGCGTTGCAGAGTATTGACAGACCTGGCAGCCAAAGCGTTGTTTAATCAGTGATTAACACCACTTCAAGACCACCACATCAAAAGACAGCAAGATGGAAGTGCAAACCTTGACAAGAATCATACGGTGCTGCTAGGGGGGGCAGTTATCCCCCTGGGCATCAAATCCACACTCTAAGAATGTTTTATGTGATATTTATATTTTTAATTTTATTCATGATGCTACTGAAAGTTATTATGAGAGAGTGAAACATGGTTTTATGTATCTCAACAATATTAAGTTTCTCCTCTTTATGTTGAAAATTTTGAAGTTGCAGTTGTTTAGCTTTCCTATGCTTGTTGCTTTGTGCTTTCATGACTTGTTTCTTTACAAGATTATATTTCACAGGAAGTGGGTTAGACTTACTTTTTTTCCTTATTTGCTTCTTAATGATCTATTTTACTCTAAATTCATATTTCTTATGTGAGCATCATTGAAATTCTAATGCCTAGCTCAAAGGCGTTAAAGAAAAGCACTTATTGGGAGATAACCCAAATTTTTAGTCAATAAATTTTTCTTTTGTTGAGTCTTGGAAGTTATTGATTCAATAATAACCTCTCCTTATCCTTTTTGTTTGGTTTTTGTGCCAAGAATAACCTCTAATAAGAGAGAAGTAAGACTTGGGTAAGTTGCTGTCCCGAGACAGATTTTTGTGCTTCACTATAAAAAATCATGAAAAATCTCTATACGTCGGATTGAGCTGTAAATGTGTGTTCTTCTTCTCTAGGTTGTTATATAATTTTCATTAGTTTAGCACTTTGAGCAACAGAAGGTCTTCGAAAAAATCATTTTTTACCTGCTGGTCTGGTTTGACTGATTTTTGCCATTATTTGCATTTGCTTCTTAATCTCTTTCTCTTTGAGTTCTATTTGATCACTTGAACTTTTAAAAGGAATTTCTACAGTGGCTTGTCTTTTAGTGGAAGTTTTACTTGTGTTGAAACTGAACCCAAAGACTTATTATCTTAAGTACACTAATGTTGCTAATGAAGATTGTGTGAAGTTCTGTATGAAGGAAATTTTCAAGTGTAGGGAGAGAATGATGTGACGAGATGAAGTATGGACAAAATCTCAAGCTTGGGAATGCCACCCGTGTCACCCCAAGAAACATTCAAGAAGTACAAGCGTCAAAACTTGGGGATGCCCAAGGCATCCCCTTCTTCATCAATAAAAATCTCAGGTTTTCTTCCAAACACTTCATTTTATTGTTTCATGCATAATTATATTGTTATTGGAGTGTCTTTGTTTTTGTTTTTATTTTTCTTTTCTTTGGTTTGCATAAATAAGTTGGTTGTATCACAACACACTTCTTTTGGAGAGAGACACACCCCGTTATTCATTGCCTAGAACACTCTAGTTTTCAATCTTATTGTCCTGTGAGTGTTCTCCTTTGCTAGCACTGCATTTAGCTTTAGTTTTTGATTGGTGTTGGAAAAGAGTAGGAAGTTTCATGCTTATAGTGGTACAAAAGGAGTCTTGTTTTGACTGTGGCCTAGACTTTAACATGTCATGTTTGATATTGCTTTGACTTTATGCTTGGTGATTATTGATGTAGCATGACTTGTTACAAACAATTAAGATTGCTTGATGTGCCTTGAAAGAATCATGCGTTGTTTTAGCATATAAAAGCATAATATTGTGGTATTCTCCTTTGATGCTTTATTTGGGTTGACTTGGTGCATGCTCACACCATGTTAAGACTATACCAAATCACCATAGCCTCTATGGTCATTTAGTTTTTGACTTGTAATATCACTTTATGCTTTAATTAATAATGTTTTGTCGCTTTGCATGATTATGGCTATTATTGCTCTCTTAGTTGGTCGCTCCCAGTCTTTTGCTAGCCTCCACATGTACCAAGTATGAGTTCCACTCATGCATCTAACTCCAAAAAAACCAAGTTATTCCAAAGAGTCCACCATACCTACCTATTAGCATTATTGTTATTCCAAGTATATTCATGTTTTTATCTACCTTTCGAATTAAAATTTTTACGTGAAAATTAGTGATTAAAGCTCTCACGAACTTGATGGCACACTTTACTTTCTTGCACTTAATAAACTTGAACAATTGTGCCCATCTATGTTGCGTATATGCTTGCGTTTTGTAAGTTGTGAATTAGCAGAATCATGTTACCATGGGGAACGCTTTCAACATTGCACTTTATTTAGTTGGTATCATGTTCTTTTGCTTATGGATCCCGGCGGTGTGAAATGAAAGGAGAGCTTGTAAGGCTCATGGATTTCGTATATGTGTTAGAGAAATGCCTGGGCGGCTAGTCTAAGTCACGCCTAATCATGATGGAAACGTGTAGCATAACCATAGTGACCAATCTGTGAAGCATTCAAAAAAGGGAAAACCCTATGCAAATAGCATATAAAAAGATCGCTGAGATGCTCATTGTCTAATTGCCTTGTCATTTTGATATGGTAAAGCTTCTGTACCATCGGGCAAGGGGTACCCTGTTGGCGGTTCTCTATGATACACATGTACTTACAATTACAAGAACTTACTTGTGACTAAAGTTGAGTAGCATGAGGAACAGTACTCGTAAGCAAGGGGCATGAGATTTTCAGCTTCTAACTTGTCAAGCATATCCTCATATTTGTTCACTTTAACCTTAATCACCTAAATATGCTTATGATAGGGGCAATGAGAGGTGAAAGCTAATAAGTACCATAATTTTTGGAAGCCCTTTATGATACTTGAATCCCTGCTTCCTTCTATGAAGGGCCTTTCTTTTACTTTTATGTTGAGTCTCCGTCTTCTATCTTTATGCACCTATTGAGAGAGCATAGTGGTCATTCTTAGTTTAATGTGCATTGTCCCAAAAGTTGTTGATTGATTCATAACTTTGATATTGCTTGTTCTTAAACTATTTGTATCTAGTCACCCTTATGAACTTTGAAGGTGTCCTATGCATTTTTGTTTTGCTACACCATGAGGGACAAGCTGAATACCATTCTCATTATGTTTTCTATATGTGAAACAAACAAACGTCTTTCAAAGCATTATTATTCATGAATCTTTTGTTTGTACCTTTTCATGTTACAACATAGTTGCTATAAATTATTGTTAGAACTATATCTTTCATGTGTATGTTAGAGTACTATGATCCTAGCTATCAATATTTTACAAATACCTTGATCAAGATTGTGATGGCGCATGTTCCCTCAAAAAATATTCTTTTTTATCACTTACCTACTCGAGGACGAGCAGGAGTTAAGCTTGGGGATGTTGATATGTTGTAAACGTATCTATAATTTTTGATGTTTCATGGTTGTTTAGTATCTACTTTCTTATGTTTTCTTCATACTTTGAGGTATTTTTATACATTTTCAAGAACTAACCTATTAACAAGATGCCACACTGCCAATTGCCTGTTTTCTATTGTTTTTGGTTCCAGAAAATCTGGAAAATAAATATTCTCGGAATTGGACCAGACAAAAGCCAAAGTCAATATTTTACCAGAAGACTCACGGAGCCAGAAGACGAGACGGAGAGGGGCCACGAGGTGGCCACACAACCTGGTGGCGCGGGCTAGCCCAGGTTGCGCTAGGGGGTGGTGTGGGCCCCTTGGGCGTCCACCGACCTTGCCCTTCCGCCTATAAAAGCTTCCCGGGACGAAAACCCTAAGTACGAGATCAGATTTCCACGAAAAGTTCTGCAGCGCCGCCGCCACCGAAGAGGAGATTTGGGGGACATAAGTCTTTGTTTCGGCACCCTGCCGGGATGGGGAAGTGCCCCCGGAGCCATCTCCATCGACTCCATCGCCATCTCCATCGCTGTTGCTGACTCCCATGATGGGAGGGAGTAGTTCTCTATCGAGGCTAAGGGCTCTACCGGTAGCTATGTGTTTATCTCTCTCTCTCTATGCATGATCACATTGAGATCGTGAGCTTTGTAATTTATAGATCTATTATGCTACTCAAGTGCTTTAATGAATCTGTGCTTATCCCCACGTGTGTGAAGTTGACAGTATGCACACCGTGTGGCACTTTGGCTAAGATTACATAAATACTTGTCATGAGTATAATTTGAGTTGGATGTCTCTATGAGATTGTGGTGTTTGTTGGAACCATCTAGTGCTCAAGGTGATAGTGAGGGGTTATCCATATGGGGAATGCGAACTTTAAGTATGCTGTTATAACCCTACATTGTCCAACCGGAGAGTAGTTTAGGGTAACATCATGAAGAGAAGATATTTATATGAGAGTGTCCACTAGTGAAAGTATGATCCCTAGGACTTGTTTCTAAGCATTGAAATACCGTTTACAATCAGTCATGTTACATGCTTGCTTGTTGCTACTCTTATTTTAGATTGCAATTACCACTTATAATCATCCATATTACTTGTATTTCACTATCTCTTCGCCGAACTAGTGCACCTATACACCTGACAAGTGTATTGGGTGTGTTGGGGACACAAGAGACTTCTTGTATCTCGATTGCAGGGTTGCTTGAGAGGAATACCTTTGACCACTTCCTCCTAGAGTTCGATAAACCTTGGGTGATCCACTTAAGAGAAACGTGATGCTGTTCTACAAACCTCTCTGCACTTGGAGGCCCAACACTGTCTACAAGAATAGAAGCGTGGGTAGACATCAGGTAGCATATTTATGAGATATGTGGCAGTTAGAAAGGCTTCATCCCAAAATTTTAATGGCATGGATGCATTGGCAAGAAGATAAAGCCCTATTTCTACAATGTGATGGTGCTTGCGTTCGACGGAACCATTTTGTTGGTGTCCATGTGACATGACACATGATGCTAAATGCGAATTTTCTGAAAGAAAGAGTTGAGTTTCTCATATTCTCCTCCCTAGTCATATTGCAAGGCTATATTTTGTATCAAATTGTCGTTCAACAAGTTGCTAAAAATTATGAAATATCTGAAAGCCATCGGATTTTTTTCTTGGGAAGATAAACCGAAACATACTTGCTAAAATCATCAATTAATCTTACATAATATGTGTATCTTCCAACTAAGCTAGGTGATGATCCTCGAACATCTGAGAACACAAGTTGGAGGGGAGTAGTGGATACACTAGTGGACCTCTCATAGGGTAATTGATGACTTTTTGCTTTTTGACAAGAATCACAAATAGACTCATTACTAGACTTATGAGAGCAAGGAAGATGATGTTTACTAAGAACTTGTTGAACTATTCGAAAGGAAGGATGACCTAAACGACTGTGTCATCTCGAAGCTAGAGGGTTGGTGGCACTAAGGACTTGTTTATTCTTGATGGATGATGAAGAAATCAAGGGGTAGAGGCCCCCATGCATCGACCTTTAATAAGTACCCTCTTCGTTGCCTGATCCTTAACATAAAAATTCCATGGATGAAATGCAAAGGAAGACATCATTATCTTTAGTGAAACGATGAACAAAGACAAGATTTTGTGTAGCATGTGGAACGTGAAGGGCATTTTTAAGATGCAAATTTGTTGAGGGGTATTAACAATTGCATGACCAACATGACTAATGCTCATACATTTTCCATTGGCGGCATGGACTTGCTCGTGGCCCTTGTACTTATCCTTCATGGTGATGAAGGAGATATGCCCTAGAGGCAAATAATAAATAGGTTTTTATTGTCATATCTCAATTAGTTTATAATAGTTTCATATTGTGCTAGAACTGTGCCAAGAAGAAACATTGGTACAGGTGTGGTATGAAACAACCAAGTCCCTAGTAGCCTCTATTCATACTAGTTCGTTGGTCACGAAGATGATCTGGGTTTCAAGATCATGGGCATTTATGCCGACGGACAACAAGATCATATCATTGGAGAATGATGTGATTGGACATTCCTCGAAGGATTGCAACACGATCAAGTCATATAGTTCATTGTTGCAATAGCTATACCTAGACTCCTTCTCCTTAGACCGTGAGCTCATATTACTCACTGTTTCCCGAGGCTGCTTAGACTGCATCAACCATCATCTGGTAATACGGTGGCCATAAAGGTGTACGTTGGGTATTCTGAAGGAACAGTAGATGACATGTGACTACAAGACCGGGATTTGTTCACCCACATGACGGGTAAAGATACATACGGCCGGCTTGGTGAAATTACATCCATAAATATTGCAACATGTGACTAGGTCACGAGGATGTAATATCACGGTAATAAGAAAACAGAACTTGTTGTGAACGAGATTGAACAAGGTATGGGATACCAGTGATCGGATCTCGGATAAGTTGTATCGAGAAACAAAAGGAAGAGGATGCTACATTTTGACGGATAAAACGACATTGTCATCAGGAATGCATAGGGGTCACATGGACATCCCTGGTCCCTTTGTTGATCATTGATACAGATCATGTCTAGAGCATTCCCGAGCCATGAGAGGATACACTTAAGGGTATGATGAGAGCGATCATTCGTAAGACGGAATCACAGTAGAGAAAGAGAGAAAGCCGGAATCATTCCACGGAGAGATCCAAAGTTGTTCGGAGAAAGAGTAAAGAAAAAGACCGGAAAAGTGTTTTTGGATAAATGGGAATTTAAATATATATTTATTATATGTTAATTATGAATTAATATATTCTAAATAATATTTAAGTTAAGATTTATAAAGGCAACTTTTATATTAGGCCAAATCCCGGAGGGAAAAGGCCTAGAAATAAAACTGCAGAAAAATAAAGGAATAAAAGAAAACAGCCAGCCCACGTGGGCGGCAGATAGTTGCCGCCGCACAGGGCGAGCGCCAACTGGCCGCCATCGCAGCCAGGCCAGCTCGACCCGGCCCAAGTGGGGCTCGCGGGGAGCTACCTAGCGGGCAGGCCGCCGCTGGGCCGTGGGGGCACCGGCCCACCCGGACGCCTCGATGCAGGTCGCCGCCGCGGGTGCTGCTGGGCCGCAGGAGGCAAAGCCGGCCCACCCGGTGGTGGGCACCTAGCCGCCTGGCCGCTGGCACAGGGCGCTGCTGGGCCGCGGAGTGGGCACGCCAGCCCACTCGCGCTGGCTGAAAGCAGCCTTAGCTGCTGGCCATCGTGGGTTGCTGGCTGGGTCCGGCCACCTATTGGCCTAGCCGGCTGCCCCCTTTCTTTTTGCCCCTTTTCCCTTAGTTTTAGTCCCACATGGGGCACCTAATGGAGAGGGCACGCCCCCTCCGCCTATATAAAGGGGTGCCCATGGGAGGACTAAACACACACAATTGGAGAAGTCCTTTGGTTGACTTTCTCCTTCTCTCTCCCTCTCTAGCCCTTGCGACCATGGCCCCAAGTCTAGGCTATGCGATCAAGGCGCACCTGTAGTACGCCGTTGCGCTGCAGGGATTCCTAGCCAGATATCAACTTCCGCACTCCCGGCGGGATCGGGGAGCCAGAGGTCTCATCGTGCACCGGATGTGCACGAAGACACGAGGCGCAACACTTGGGGCGCTTAAATGTCGTGAGCCGGAGCTATTGCACGATGAAGATGAAGAAAGAGCAAGGGGTGACCTGTGAGGAGCTTCGCGACCTTGAGGTCAGCTACGAGTACGACTACTTCAACCACGTTCCCCGCGGAACATTAACCGCGTACGGTCTACAAGGGTATATATTTTATACGCATCGGCCGTTACCACATTACTACATAGATAGATCCTAGGCAAGTTTTGGGGTTCCATCGTAGGAATTTTTTTGTTTTCTGCACCGATCCCCAACAGTGGTATCAGAGTCGGTCTATGCGTAGGAGTGTTGTACGGCTAGTACGCACAAGTATTGTGCGGGCATTGATCCCTTAGTTGTTACCCTCTAACGTGTACTTGTTTATATCGCAGTATTGTTTGATGAAGCCCCCCGGACCGACCTGACGCGTATTCGTACGCGAGACTGGTTCCACGCTCAACATATGGCTTGTACCGTATAAGTGGCTAGCGGGTGTCTGTCTCTCATTCGATAGTTGATATGGCATTTACAACGGAGGGCCCCGAAAGGGGTGTAGTAGAGACAACTATCGGATCCATGTTGTGGTTGGAAAGTTCATAGATTAGAAACGGTTCTAGTGCGAAAGCCCTAACAACCACGTAAAACTTGCAATAGATAAAGTAGAGGCGTCTCACTTTATTTTGCAGGGGGGATGTGATTATGATATGGCATTGGTCGTTACAAAGATAAAGTAGTTTACTTTTCTATTACTAAGTAGTATAGTGATAATCATCATTCTGATGAACGTCCTGGTGGAGGCGTCGTGGACTTGGCATCAAACCATGGGCAAGATGGAGATCATTCCGGAGCACTCGATGGCGATCAAGGCGCAAGAAAGACCATATCATATCACATTATACATATGATGTTGATACCAATTTTTACATCTTATTGTGTGTTAGTATTTAGATACTCAACGGTAGCAAATAAGATAATCCCTATTGAATTCCAATGTTCCGTGTTCCCCTTGTGTGTGCACCACCAAGAAAGTTCTTCAGTATGAGGCGATCCAGGGTTACAAGCCTGGGTGTCATACATATCTATGTTCGCATACAGTGGGTGTAAGCCATGTTGCACTACGAATACACACAAGTTAGATTTGGCGAGCCTAGCACGCCACAGAAGCGTGGCCTCGTAACACAAGAGATCAAAAGATCGAGCATGAGTCACATGGATGATGTGATTGGCATTAGTGAATGTCTACCTTTGATAATGCACTGATGGCTGTGTAACACGGGGGAGGTGCAGAGGATAGGGATTATGTGATCACTGAAATCGTCTAGGGGATGACTATTTTAGTGGAGACCAATTATAAATTGATCTCTTATTATAATCTTAGTCTAGATGTTTGTTTGCAAATATCTTATTAGATCTTAGCCTATCCCATTGAGGTCCTTTGCAACCATGGGAATATATTGCTTAATTTGGAACTTAGCAAACGGGTCCAACTTCATAGATTAATACCCATGCCTGAGGGATATCCTCGTAAAAGGTGATCTTCTCTTCTTGGTATAATAACCATTAGGAGATAGTTCGATGACTCCAGATTGTTTGCAAAAACACTTAGTGATCTTGCATTAGAGTTAAGAACTCTTAGAAGGGCTTGATTGCAAAATGAGGTCATGGATGAAAAGGTATATGTAAGATATACAAATTATAAATGTGGTTCTTGCAAACCTCATTGCAGTTCGCAAAGTATTTGATGCTTGTCCCATTTTGTGAAAACGGGATGATCTGATTGAGAATTGCTGGATTTGAGGCAACATGACTTGATGACGGCAAACAAAACAGTGGATGGCCGACATCACCTCTTTCCTCAAAGTTTGTCATTTGGATTAGTGAACTTGAATATAATTTGTAATCCTTGTTTGTGTGTCTTGCTTTTGGCGAGACAATTATTCATATGAACAAGTTACAAGCCAGTTTGTACTATTCTTATGAACAATACCGTTATGGTCACATTAGATTACAAACAACTTATTCTCATCACTATGTTAATGATAATAGTTTAAACATTTATAAAAGGATTAGAATGCTAAATGATATCCAAAGTTTAATAATGAAAAGACACTACAGTTTAAGTCATTTTGGTTATTGCAGGTTCTTTATGAAAGATAGGGGTCCTAGATGCTTAATCTAGAGAATTTGCAAAACCATGCCTCTTGGGCAGAATGACTAAAACTCCGCATTCTGGTAAAATGGTGATATGCGAAGAAATGTTGAACTTTATACATAGTGATGTATCATATTTTCAACAAATAGTGGAAATCATTAGTTAATTGTGGACTTAAGTGAATAAGTGTATTTACTCAACGAAACATGAAGTTTGAAATGATTTGAATTGTTCAAATGAGTTCATAACTAAATGGGATATTGAAATTAACAAGAATACGAAGTCTCTTCGATTTGATCGACACGACTAAAGTATTCAAGTGAAATTTAGCATAAAAGGGACTTGTGAAAAATGTTTCATAAATTATGATAATTGGATGAATTCAAACTGTATTGAAATGTCTAAACATCATAATCATTTTGTATTAGATACATATTATCTCTTATCGGGTTATAGTTATCATTTAGAGTTGGAGACCAAAATAAGCAAACACTCATTTGAAATACAAAGGAACATCTAAAAGATTCGTGGAAACAACACCATAAGTGTTATGGCAAGTTTGAGTTTCTAGAGATTTCGATAAGTCGAAATCATGGCAAATAAACAAGTCTTTGTAGAGCATTCTTAGGAAGTTATGAATGCATCTTCCACAAGGGACAAACCTACTGTTGTCCTAAGTTGATGTGTCTTGATGAAGATACAGGTGGAAGAAAGTAAAAGATCAAAACAAGGTATTTGACCTTACCTCTGGATTGTAGAGTGGCGCAGTGGAATTTGTTTCATGAATCCAAACTCTACAAATAGAGAAGAAACTATTGATAATGATCATAAAGTTTCAAGTGAATACTTTTACTAAAAGAAAGTAGGATTCAACTATATATTCCACAAGTTTGTGGAATTATATTGTTGATTCACTTGTCATGTTTTGAACAAAACATACCTACGAATTACAAAGAAGCGTGATGGACCTAAGTACGAGAAATGAATGGTCATTGAAATCTCGTTAGTGGAATTCTCGATTTGATGGTGATCAAGGAATTTTGGAATGTCCAAGATTATCTAGAGGACCTAGATTTGAGTGGGAGCAAATCATCTTGGCTAATTCATAATATGTAGCTAACATATTTTGAGTGGGAGCTAAGTGAAATCCCTAGATCTCAAATATAAATGTCACATTTGAGTGGGAGCGTGAAATCATTTTGTGATATGTGGACGACATATGTGAATGATGCGATTGGTGTTTAAGTCAGGATGAAGTTGAAGTTATTGAACAATAAGATCTATCGAGGTAGATTGGTGAGTTTAATAAACACTAAATGTCGAATGCTTCCTGAACTTGATTTTGAAAGATGTTCAGAATGTCCTAAGCAAGATTCTGAAGAAGCTCAGAATGGAACATGTGAGAAAGGAGTTCTTACTATATGAAGCATTGAGTATTGCAACTATGGTTGAAAAAAAGATATGCGTTGCCTCTCCTATGCCTCAGTCATAGGTTCTTCCATATAACCATGTTGTATACTTGACATAAAGTGACCCGAGGTTCTGGTTGGTAGGACAAAGTCTTAACAGTAAGAACATGTCTTTAAGTAATTCCTGAGTTGATCACTGAACCAGAATTAAGTTTGTACATAATTAGCAAGAAGCAATGTAAGTGGCATAGTTGCATTTCATGCACTAGGATCTACATAGATATAGAAGTATAAAAGCTCCATTTGATGTGATGTATAATGTTGTGGCGGGGCTAGTTCGCTTTTAACATAGAATGATGTGTCCCAGGGCCCAGTGCCCATGAGAAAGCCCTCGAGGTTGATCTAAAGTCACTGTAAGCTCCTGGAATCCGGCCTCGTTCTGCTGCCATGACTATAGTATATACACAAAGGATAACAAAGTGTGTTTCGAAGTTTAGATGACAATGGTGAAAATGACCGTCATCATAAACACTAGAAACAAAAGTCTCACTTTGTCGCCAAACAAATGCTTCGACCCATTATAAGATAATGGTGTGAATGTCAGATTAGGAAGACATTAATGATTTGCAAAAGACATAATGATCTGGTAAAACAGAACATGGACATGACGTTTCACATGAGCATGCGTGATCTATAAACGCATATGGTTTATATGAGTAAAATGCGAGCTAGTTTTTTTGTACTCTAGTGCAAGTGGGAGACTGAAGGAGATATGCCCTAGAGGCAAATAATAAATAGGTTTTTATTGTCATATCTCAATTAGTTTATAATAGTTTCATATTGTGCTAGAACTGTGCCAAGAAGAAACATTGGTACAGGTGTGGTATGAAACAACCAAGTCTCTGGTAGCCTCTATTCATACTAGTTCGTTGGTCACGAAGATGATCTGGGTTTCAAGATCATGGGCATTTATGCCGACTAACAACGAGATCATATCATTGGAGAATGATGTGATTGGACATTCCTCGAAGGATTGCAACACGATCAAGTCATATAGTTCATTGTTGCAACAACTATACCTAGACTCCTTCTCCTTAGACCGTGAGCTCATATTACTCACTGTTTCCTGAGGCTGCTTAGACTACATCAACCGTCATCTGGTAATACAGTGGCCATAAGGTGTACGTTGGATATTCCGAAGGAACAGTAGATGACATTGATACATTGCAAATGTATCTATAATTTTTGATGCTCCATGCTTGGTTTTATCCACTTTCTTGTGTTTTGTCCACACTTTGGAGTACTTTTCATATGATTTCTTGGACTAACCTATTAACAAGTGCCACACTGCCATCTGCCTGTTTTCTGCTGTTTTTGGTTCCAGGAAAGTCAGAAAATGAATATTCTCGGAATTGGATGGGACAAAAGCCAAAGTGCCTATTTTTCCAGAAGACTCACGGAGCCAGAATACGAGACGGAGGAGGGCCAGGGCCTGGCCACAAAACCCCCAGGCGCGGGCTGGCCCTGGCCGCGCCAGGGCATGGTGTGGTGGCCCCAGGCACCCCCTCGGTCTCCCTCTTCGCCTATAAGAAGCCTTCTGACCGAAAAACTCCGGGGGGTTTGACGTTTTTCCAGAAGGAGTTCCGCTCCATTGCCACCACCAGATTCCACGAAACAGCACTAGAAACTCCGTTCTGGCACCCTGCCGGGACGGGGAATTGGAAGAGATCATCGCCATCATCATCACCATCGCTTCTCCATCGACCATCCATGTTTCCCCCATCTATGAGTGAGTAATCCCCCGCTGTAGGCTATGGGGATGGTAGGGATTGGATGAGATTGTTCATGTAATGGCATCAGATTGTTAGGGCATGGTGCCTAGTATCTTTTATTAGTGCTTTATGACTTTGTTGCGACTTGTTGTGCTTAATGCTTGTCACTAGGGCCCGAGTGCCATGATTTCAGATCTGAGCTTATTATTGATTCATTATGATAGTATTGTTTTTGGTCTTATCTGCAAGTTGTATACACACGTTGTTGTCCGGAACCTATGGCCCCGAAGTGACAGAAATCGGGATAACCGGAAGGGAATGGCTTTGATGTGAGGATCACATGTGTTCACGGAGTGTTAATGCTTTGCTCCGGTGCTCTATTAAAAGGATCACCTTACTTGCCAGTAGTTCCCTAGAGGCCCCGCTGCAAACGGGCTGGCAGGACAAAAGATGTTGTGCAAGTTCTCATTGCGAGCACGTATGACTATATATGGAATACATGCCTAGGATTGTCTAGTACTTGGGTGCTTTATCTTATTTATCTGCAATTGTCCTATGTTCTGATTGCTATGTGAATTGTCTTGTCCATGCAACGCCCATCCATCCCTATGCCTACCGCACTCGAATCCCACTGTTACTGCTTTTGTTACTACTGTCTTTGCTTTGCTACTGCTGTTACCTTACTTTTCCGACTACAAAACTGTTGCTACTGATAAACTGCTGTGAGAAAGATTGTTTCCAGGTGCAGCTGAATTGACAACTCAGTTGTTAAGGCTTATAAATATTCTTTGGCTCCCCTTGTGTCGAATCAATAAATTGGATTTCACTTCCCTCGAAAATACTGCGATACACCCCCTATACTTGTGGGTCATCAAGTCTATTTTCTGGCGCTGTTGCCGGGGAGCATAGCTTTATTTATCAAGTTCACTTGGATTCACTATTGTTCTAGCTAAGTTTATTTCTACCTTGTTTGCTTCTTCCTTTATTGAAAATACAAAAAATAGTTCCTACTCTAGTTGTTATTTTTGTTGGTTTGTTGTTGTCTTGCCTTATCATGCTTGTTGTCAATGGTTGGTTTCTTTGAAACTGAAGCTTATTGGCAAGGTGGGTTCACGGAAGATCAAGAATATTATTATAAGGAACACCGCTTGTCATAAAAAGGGAAACACTTATGGGAAACAAATTGATAGATTGTATACCATTGCTAGAAATGTGTGCTCTACTTATAATGTTACTTATTGCTGTGATGAATCTCGTTGCAGAAAGAGGTATAAACACCTCCCTTTTCAATGTGAGTATAATGATAATGATACCATATCTTCCTATGCTAAAGGAATTTATGACTTTTATGATGCAGAACAAATTGAAGAATTTATTGCTTGGAAGGGTGCTTTTGAACTTGCTAGTTTGCTTGAAAATATTGATGATTCACCTTATAAGTATGAGGTTTATGGTATACTTAAATTTTTCTTTGATAATTACAAGGATGAAAATGGCAATATTCTTGAATATTTTAATAGATGCTCTCAACAAATGGAAGAGACTAATGCCTTGCAGGATCCTATGGAAGAAGAAATTTATGAACCTGAAATCTCATTATATGAAAAAGAGGAGGAGAGTGATGAACAAAAGGAGGAAGAATGGATTAGCTACCCATGCCTACCTTCTAATGAGAGTAACTCTTTATCTCTTACATTATTTGATTGTCCTCCATGCTTACTAATGGAGGATGATTGTTATGTTCCTGATGATTCTTTTGAAAATGTTTATAATAAAGCTCTAGTGCTTGTAGATCATGAAAAGCATGCTTTATGTGATAGCTATATTGTTGAGTTTATTCATGAGGCTACTGAAAATTATTATGAGAGAGGAAAATATGGTTGTAGAAGTTTTCATGGTATTGAAACATCTCTCTATGTGCTGAAAGTTTTGAAGTTACTCTTGTTTTATCTTCCTATGCTTGTCACTTTGTTCTTTGCGAATTTATTTGCGTACACGATTCCTATGCATAGGAAGTGGGTTAGACTTAAATTTGTTTTGGATTTTCTTCTTGATGCTCTCTTTTACTTCACTTCATATTTCTTATGAGAGCATCCTCTCAAACTTTTATGCCTGAAGATGATAATATGTCTATTATTCTTGGGAGGCCTTTTCTAAATACTGCAGGAGCTGTTATTAATTGTAATCAAGGGAAGGTGACCTTCAATGTCAATGACAAGGAATATACTATCTATTTCCCCAAGAAGATTGATAGGAGTTATGGTTTTGAATTCAATTGAACATGTTGAGGGCATTCAAGTTGGACAAATATATTGTCCCATACCAAGAGAAAAAATTTGAAACTATTATGATTGGGACCATTGCTATCAAGGTTGAGGTAACATAATCATTAGTGGAATACAAAGTTTTGTCTCATATGAAATTGTTTTGGTAACAAGACTTGATCAACCTTGTTAACAAAAGGATTTCATTGAACAAAACAATGTTTTCACCACGATTATCTCCGCTTACTTCTATTCTATCCATTTTAGTTTTTGCTAATGCCTAACTTAAAGGCGTTAAAGAAAAGTACTTATTGGGAGATAACCTAAAAGTTTTAGATAAGTCTTGGAAGTTATTACTTAAGTAATAACCGCTCCTTATCCTTTTTATTTTCTTTTTGTGCCAAGAGTAACCTCTAATGAGAGAGAAGTATTGATTAGGAAAGTTGTTGTCCCGAAACATATTTCTATGCTTCACCGTAAAAATTCGTGAGAGCTCTGTATGTCGGATTGAGCTGTAATTGTTTGTGCTTATGCCCCAGGTTGTTATCTAACTTTCGTTAGTTCAACACTTTTTGATTTGAGCAACAAAAGGTCTTCTAAAAAATTCGTCTTTACCTGCTGGTATGTTTTGACAGATTTCTTCCATTTTCTGCATTTGCTTCTTGTTAGTTCCTTCTTGAGTTCTTTTGGGGAATTGAGATTTTTGAGGGAAGTGATACAGTATCTAGTGTTCTAATGGAAGTTTATTTGGTGTTAGAACTAAACCTTAAGACTTATTTATCTTAAGTGCACTAATGTTGCTAATAAAGATTGTGTGAAGGAAAAATTTTAGGTGTATGGAAGGAATGAGTAATGAGATGAAGAATGGACTAAAGCTCAAGATTGGGGATGCCACGCGTGTCACCCCAAGAAATATACAATAATTACAAGCGTCAAAGCTTGGGGATGCCCAAGGCATCCCCTTCTTCATCAATAAAAATCCCAGGTTTCTTCCAAACGCTTCATTTTTATTGTTTCATGCACAGTTGTGTTCTTCTTGGAGCGTCTTCTTTTTCATTTTCGTTTTGGTTTTTAGTTTGCGTGGTTTGCTTAGTTTGCTAAATAAATTGGTTGGACCCCCCCTCTTTCATACATTGGTATTCAAATGGTTTGGTTTGGTTTGGTTTGGTTTGGAAAAGAGTAGGAAAGCTCATGCTTAAGTGGTAAAGAGAGCTTGTTTTTGACGGTGGCCTATGCTTTGTCATGCCATGCTTGATATTGTTTTGGCTTTATGCTTAGTATTCTTTGTTGTAGCATGACTTGTTATAAACAATTGAGATTG
Source organism: Avena eriantha (assembly GCA_910589775.1). Classification (NCBI taxonomy): domain Eukaryota; kingdom Viridiplantae; phylum Streptophyta; class Magnoliopsida; order Poales; family Poaceae; genus Avena; species Avena eriantha. The sequence goes on along the minus strand of OU342740.1, from coordinate 413,388,968 downwards.
CTTAATGTGCCTTGGATGAATCATGCGTTGTTTTAGCATATTAAAGCATAGTATAGTGGTATTCTCCTTTGATGCTTTATTTGGGTTGACTTGGCGCATGCTCACACCATGTTATGACTATCTCAAGTCACCATAAACCTTTATGATCCTTTAGTTTTCAACTTGTAGTATCACTGTATGCTTTGATCAATGATGTTTTGTCGCTCTGCATGATTATGGCCATTATTGCTCTCTCGTTTGTCGCTCCCTTACTATTGCTAGCCTTCACTTACACTAAGTGTTTTACTCATGTTTGCAACTCCCTTAAACCAAATATTTCCAAAGTGTCCACCATACCTACCTATTAGCATCATTTGCTACTTCCGTGCATATTCAATATGCCTTGTTTCCTTCCGAATAAAATGTTTGCTTGTTTTGAGAAAGTTAGTTAGTAAAGCTCTCACGAACTTGATGGCACACTTTATTTCCTGCACTTAATAAACCTGAACCATTGTGAACTCTCCATGAAAGTTATATGCTTGCAAATTATAGGCTAGGGATTAGCAGAACTGTGCTGTCACGGGGAACGCTTTCAACACTTGTAAATATATACCCAGTTGATACCTTGCTCTTTTGTTTGCGGATGTCGTCGGTGTGAAATAAAAGAGGAGCTTGTAAGTCCATGGAGTTATGTATGTGTGTTAGAGAAACGCCTGGGCCGATGGTCTAATCCATGCTGACATGGTGGAAACCTGCAGCGTAACCATAATGATATCTATGAAGCATTCTTCTTATAAAAAAAGAGAGAGATAGCTCTTGAGAAAAAGAAAAAAAAGAGTTTTATGAAAAGAGTAAAGAGAGAAAAAAGCACCATTTTCCCATGGAAAATAAGAAGATTGGTGAGATACTCATTGTCTGCTTGCCTTGTCATTTTGATATGGGGATTCTTCCGTATCATCGGGCAAGGGGTACCCCGTTGGCGGTTCTCAATGATACGCACATACTTACGATGACAAGAACTTACCGGTAACTAAAGTTGAGTAGCATGAAGAGCGGCCCTCGTACTCAAGGGACTTGGGATTTTCAGTTTATAGTCTGTCAAGCATATAACTTAGATTGGACCTCACTTTCACCTTAACCACTTTAAAGATGCTTATGATAGGGCAATGAGAGATCAAAGCTAATGAGTACCATTCTTTCAGCATTTGGAAGCCTTTCAAACTATGCAAAACCTTTTCTTTTACTTGTTGAGTCTCCACTTATTCTTTGAGCACTTTCTTGAGAGCATAGTGGTCATTCTAAGTTCTATGTGCATTGTCCCAAGACTTGTTGATTGATGCATACCTTGATATTGCTTGTTTTAAACTATTTGTATCTAGTCACTCTTGTGAACTTTGAAGGTGTCCTATGCATTTACATTTGCTACTCTATGAGGGACAAGTTGATTACCACTATGCTATGTTTTCTTTATGTGAAACAAACAAACGTCTTACAAAGCATTGTTATTCATGAATCTTTTGTTTGTGCCTTTTTATGTTGCATCATAGTTTCTTTGTCTTATTGCTAGAACTTTGTCTTTATGTTATGATTGAAGTACTATGATCCCAACTTTGAATGTTTTATGAATACTTTGATCAAGTCTTTGATGGTGCATGTCACCTCAAAAATTATTCTTTCTTTTTATCACTTACCTACTCAAGGACGAGCAGGAGTTAAGCTTGGGGATGTTGATACATTGCAAATGTATCTATAATTTTTGATGCTCCATGCTTGGTTTTATCCACTTTCTTGTGTTTTGTACACACTTTGGAGTACTTTTCATATAACTTCTTGGACCAACCTATTAACAAGAGCCACAGTGCCAGCTTCCTGTTTTCTGCTGTTTTTGGTTCCAGGAAAGTCAGAAAATGAATATTCTCGGAATTGGACGGGACAAAAGCCAAAGTGCCTATTTTTCTAGAAGACTCATGGAGCCAGAATACGAGACGAAGGAGGGCCAGGGCCTGACCACACCACCCCTAGGCGCGGGCTGGGCCTGGCCGCGCCAGGGCATGGTGTGGTGGCCTCAGGCACCCCCTCGGTCTCCCTCTTCGCCTATAAGAAGCCTTCTGACCTAAAAACTCCAGGGGGTTCGACATTTTTCCAGAAGGAGTTCCGCTCCGCCGCCACCACCAGATTCCACGAAACAGCACCAGAAACTCCGTTCTGGCACCCTGCTAGGACGGGGAATTGGAGGAGATCATCGCCATCATAATCACCATCGCTTCGCCATCGACCATCCATGTTTCCCCCATCTATGAGTGAGTAATCCCCCGTTGTAGGCTATGGGGATGGTAGGTATTGGATGAGATCGTTCATGTAATGGCATTAGATTGTTAGGGCATGGTGCCTAGTATCTTTTATTAGTGCTTTATGACTTTGTTGCGACTTGTTGTGCTTAATGCTTGTCACTAGGGCCCGAGTGCCATGATTTCAGATCTGAACTTATTATTGATTCATTATGATAGTATTGTTTTTGGTCTTACCTGCAAGTTGTATACACACGTTGTTGTCCAGAACCTATGGCCCCGAAGTGACAGAAATCGGGATAACCGGAAGGGAATGGCTTTCATGTGAGGATCACATGTATTCACAGAGTGTTAATGCTTTGCTCCGGTGCTCTATTAAAAGGAGCACCTTAATTGCCAGTAGTTCCCTAGAGGCCCCGCTGCAAACGGGCTGACAGGACAAAATATGTTATGCAAGTTCTCATTGCGAGCACATATGACTATATATGGAACACGTGCCTAGGATTGTCTAGTTCATGGGTGCTTTATCTTATTTATCTGCAATTGCCCTATGTTCTGATTGCTATGTGAATTGTCTTATCCATGCAACGCCCGTCCATCCATCCCTATGCCTACTGCACTCGAATCCAACTGTTACTTCTTTTGTTACTACTGTCTTTGCTTTGCTACTGCTGTTACCTTACTTTTCCGACTACAAAACTGTTGCTACTGATAAACTGCTGTGAGCAAGATTGTTTCCAGGTGCAGCTGAATTGACAACTCAGTTGTCAAGGCTTATAAATATTCTTTGGCTCTCCTTGTGTCGAATCAATAAATTGGGTTTCACTTCCCTCGAAAATACTGTGATACACCCCCTATACTTGTGGGTCATCAGACATGTGACTGCAAGACCGGGATTTGTTCACCCACATGATGGATAAAGATACATACGGCTAGCTTGGTGAAATTACATCCATAAATGTTGCAACATGTGACTAGGTCACGGGGATGTAATCTCACGGTAACAAGAAAACATAACTTGTTGTGAACGAGATTGAACAAGGTATGGGATACCAGTGATCGGATCTCGGATAAGTTGTATCGAGAAACAAAAGGAAGAGGATGCTACATTTAGACGGTTCAAACGACATTGTCATCAGGAATGCATAGGGGTCACATGGACATCCCTAGTCCCTCTGTTGATCATTGATACAGATCATGTCTAGAGCATTCCCGAGCCGTGAGAGGATACACTTAAGGGTACGTGAGAGCGATCATTCGTAAGACGGAATCACAGTAGAGAAAGAGAGAAAGCCGGAATCGTTCCGCGGAGAGATCCGAAGTTGTTCGGAGAAAGAATAAAGGAAAAGACCGGAAAAGTGTTTTCGGATAAATGGGAATTTAAATATATATTTATTATATGTTAATTATGAATTAATATATTCTAAATAATATTTAAGTTAAGATTTATAAAGGAAAATTTTATATTAGGCCAAATCCCGGAGGGAAAAGGCCTAGAAATAAAAGTGCAGAAAAATAAAGGAATAAAAGAAAATAGCCAGCCCACGTGGGCGGCAGATAGTTGTCGCCGCACAGGGCGAGCGCCAGCTGGCCGCCGCCGCAGCCAAGCCAGCTCGACCCGGCCCAAGTGGGGCTCGCGGGGAGCTGCCTGGCGGGCAGGCCGCCGCTGGGCCATGTGGGGGCACCGGCCCACCCGGGCGCCCCGATGCAGGTGATGCGCTCGACTTTCGACGTAGAGCTCGTTGGGAACCCCAAGAGGAAGGTACGATGAATACAGCAGCAAGTCTTCCCTCAGTTATGAAACCAAGGTTTAATCGAACCAGTAGGAGCAAGGAAACACTCCAAAGGTGTTACTAGCTGAGCTTTGGCAGGGCGCACTACCGGTGCTAGTAGCAACGTGGAGACCTGCACAATACAACCACAGAACTTTGTCCCCAACTTGCGATGAGGTTGTCAATCTCACCGTGTTTTGCGGAAAACAAAGGATTAAAGGTATCGAATGAAAAGAAGTAAAATGTTGCAGAAAGTAAACACAAAGCATTAAACAGTTTGTAGATTGAATGTAAAAGACAAGGACCGGGATCCATAGTTCACTAGAGGTGGCTCTCCTTAAGATAGATAACATGCTGGGTGAACAAATTACAGCGGGGCAATTGACAAATATCGAGAAAGCAATACATGCATATACTAATCATCTTGACTCCTCTGAGACTTGATTGGGCATTACAACATAATACATAGACCGCCATCCAATTGCATCTATGACTAATAATCCACCTTCAGGTTATCATCCGAACCCCCTCCAGTATTAAGTTGCAAGCAACAGATTATTGCTTTACGAACTCCGTGTAAAGTAAACAATAAGATTGTTCTATGAACAAAGGATTGTTGTTTTCTCCCTAGTAGCAACATCATATCTAGTACCTTAGAGATTTCTGCCAGTTCCCCAGATTACCAGAGGCATGAACCCACTATCGAGCATAAATACTAACTCTTGGAGTTGCTAGCATCTACTTGGCCAAGATAGCTACTAACAACGAAAAGCATGCAAGATCTCAAATAACAAAGACATGATAGAATCAATAATCAATCTGAAATAGCATCTCAATATCCATCGGATCCCCGCAAACACAACATGTATGAATTACAAATAGATGATCTTGATCATGAATGGAGCTCACAAGATCTAAACATGAAAGCACAAAGGAGGAGAAATCAGCCATCTAGCTACTACATGGATCCGTAGTCCAAGAATGAACTACTCACGCATCACACCGGAGGCTTGCATGGTGATGAAGAAGGCCTCCAGGGTGAATTCCCCTCTCCGGCAGGGTGCCGGGAAGAGCTTCAGATCCCCCCCGATCTAGGGACAGAGATGACGGCGGCTACAGACTCTTTCGTGGATTTTTGATCGGGTACTTAGGGTTTTCGTCTCGAGGGCAACTTATAGGCAGAAGGAGAGGCCGAGGGGGTGCTGGGGTCGGCCAGACCAGCCCTGGCGCGGGCCAGGCCTGGCCGCGCGGCCAGGTGGTGTGGCTGGCCCCAGCCCTTCTCCATCTCGTATTCTGGCACTTGATCCCTTCTGGAAAAATAGGCACTTTGGCTTTTGTCCCGTCCAATTCCAAGAATATTCATTTTCTGACTTTCTTGGAACCAAAAATAGCAGAAAACAGGCAGCTAGCACTGTGGCTCTTGTTAATAGGTTAGTCCAAGAAATCATAATAAAAGTACTCCAAAGTTGGAACAAAACACAAGAAAGTGGATAAAACCAAGCATGGAATATAAAAAATTATAGATACATTTGCAATGTATCAGCAGGCCGCCGCCTTGGGCGCTGCTAGGCCGCGGGAGGCAAAGGCGGCCCACCTGGTGTTGGGCACCTGGCCGCTGGCGCAGGGCGCTTCTGGGCAACGGAGTGGGCACGCTGGCCCACTCGTGTTGGCTGAGAGCAGCCTCAGCTGCTGGCCACCGTGGGCTGCAGGCTGGGTCCGGCGAGGTGGCCCATCCGGCCACCTATTGGCCTAGCTGGCTGCCCCCTTTCTTTTTGCCTTTTTTCCCTTAGTTTTAGTCCCACATGGGGCACCTAATTGAGAGGGCATGCCCCCCTCCGCCTATATAAAGGGGTGCCCATGGGAGCACTAAACACACACAATTGGAGAAGTCCTTTGGTTGACTTTATCCTTCTCTCTCCCTCTCTAGCCCTTGTGACCATGGCCCCAAGTCTGGGCTGTGCGATCAAGGCGCACCTGCAGTCCGCCGTTGCGCTGCAGGGATTCCTAGCCGGATATCAACTTCCGCACTCCCGGCGGGATCGGGGAGCCGGAGGTCTCATCGTGCACTAGATGTGTATGAAGACACGAGGCGCAACACTTGGGGCTCTTAAATGTCGTGATCTGGAGCTGTTGCACGATGAAGATGAAGAAGGAGCAAGGAGTGACCTGCGAGGAGCTTCGCGACCTTGAGGTCGGCTACGAGTACGACTACTTCAACCACGTTTCCCGCGGAACGTTAACCGCGTACGGTCTACAAGAGTATGTATTCTATACGCATCGGCCGTTACCGCATTACTACATAGATAGATGTTAGGCAAGTTTTGGGGTTCCATCGTAGGAATTTTTTTGTTTTGCACCGATCCCCAATAGGTGAGCCTATCAAGATCACCGGTGATGTGGTCGGTGGCGCCAGTGTCGCAGTTCCAGTTGGTGTCCACTCCATAGGAGGTCACTCCATTGGCGCCCTTCTCCTCCTCTTCATCTTCATCGTCGGAGTAGCGGTGCTAGCATTTCCAGGCTTCGTGGCCTGACTTCCCGCAGATTTGGTAGGTGATGTCGTGACCCTTGCAGTCGCGTCCTCCACCACGACGAGCATTGCCGTTGCCACCGCCGCCACGCTGTTGGGGGCGTCCCTGGCCACGGCCGTATCCACGGCCTCCTCGGTGCCCTACAATATGACCACGTCCATGCATGGCAGAGTTGATGGAGGAGCCTCTGCCGATGCCATCAAGGAGCAGCTCCATCCGATTGTCGTAGGCGGTAACCTGGGCATACAGGTGGCCCACGGTGAGATCCTCGGAGCCATTGAATTTGATGGCGGCGAAGAGAGGGTTGTACGTGTCGTCGAGGCCGACAAGAAGATATTCGACGAGTTCTTTCTTATCGATTTGCCGCCCTGCCACCGCAAGCTCGTCTGTGAGTGTCTTCATCTTGGTGAAGTAGGCGGTGGTCGTCATGTTCTCCTTCCTCGTCTTGGCGAGGGCTACGCGCAGGATCGAGACCCGCGTCCTGGACTAGGAGGCAAACATTGCCTTGATTACCCCCCAGACTTCAGCAGCCGACTCCATCCCGATGGTGGAGACGAGGATGTCCTTGGATAGCGTACTCAACATGAAGGAGAGAACTTGCTGGTCAGTGGCCAACCACGCATCGTAGGCGGGATTGGGTTCCTTGGTCATCTTGTCAACCTTTTCAACCTCAATGGTCTCGGACGGCACCTTCTTGGGGTCGAGGAAGCCTATGAGCCGAGCTCCACGGATCAGTGAAAGAACTTGAGATTGCCAAAGGAGATAGTTCTCCCTCGTCAACTTCTCGCTCACGGTGATGCCTGCAAAAGGGTTAGAGTGGCTATAGAGGTAGAGCTGGATGGTGCGAGGCACATAGATGAGTTTAGGAAGCAGACTCCGATACCATATAATAGCTAGAGATTTTGGCTTGAATGATGCCCTTTATCGCAGGCTCGTCTACGTGTTAATATAGGCTGGATCTCAGCAGGAGATCGATACAGGAGAGGTTACAAACACACGCCAGAAATCACGGGATAAAGGGATAGGAAGAGGTCGATATTATCAATACGATCGATCGTTACATTGCTACAACTCTATCTCTATCTAGAGTCCCTGGCACATACGTGCACGTGTACACCTTCTTTGTATTGTAGCGCTAAAAATTTGTTCGTCGTGAACTTGGCGCGTGCATGCACTTGCTGAGAGATGTTGTCGTCCTGATGGCACGCTGCTTATGTTTCTTTCATGTGTTGGAGCGACGAGGATGTACGTCGTTGGTATCTCGTCGAACTCAGGATATACGGTTTTGTCCCCGTGCAGACTATTCTTCTCCTATTTTGTTTTCTTCTTCTTCGCTGTGATATTTGGGACAAAAGAGGATCGATCGTTAATAGGGATGGATATCTGGGGGTGCTGATATTTAACGATTGGGATGGACTGAAAATCACGGGTGTGTGAGTGGACTTTTGTGAAGCATAGTATCGTTTTAAAATGCGACTTGGAGTAGTAGCAAGGCACCTTCCAAGCAATTTTAACTTAAGGCCATCTGTCCGCGCGCGCGTTTCTAGCCGTTTGATCTTCACTCTGAGTGATCTTAGCCGTGCAATTTCCGATGCTGACCGAAATCTTACGAGCTGGTCTCTCTCGTCCCCCCACCCCCATCTCGACCTTGTTCCCCTCCAACCGAGCTCTCGAGTCCCAAGCTTCCACCCATCCCAGTCCCTCCTCCGTCTCCCCAGCAACTTGCGTCGCTCCCTCCGCTCCTGAGCTCTTCCTCTCACATCCGCCCCCTCCACTCATGAGGCCACCACCTCCTGTCTAGCTCCCGCATCCAGCATCCTCCACCTGAGCTTCCCCGCCTCGAACCTTCCCAGTACTGATTCAACATCGCCACCGACTTCGTACACCCGCCCGCCGCCACGCTTTGCCGCTGGTGATGAAGATAAGGAGGAGGTGAGCACGTGAGACGGTGGGGGTGAGAGAGGGGAGACGCAGGTAGAGACGCTCGTATGCGGGGCTACGCGAAGATGTTGTATCATCATCACCGCTTTGACTGGAAAAATCAGGGACGAATGGTGGAAAAAAAGGAATTGAAAAGGAGAAAGCCCTTCCGCTCCCTCTGCCCCCTCCACTCACGAGGCCATTGTCTCCTGTCCAGCTCCCGCATCTAGCGTCGGCCACATCTGCTTCCCCGCCTTGAACCTGCCCAGTACCGATTTAACATCGCCCCCGATCTCGTGCACACGTCCGTCGCCACGCTTTGCTGGTGGTGAGGAAGATAAGGAGTAGGTGAGCACGTGGGACGGTGGGGGTGAGAGAGAGAGAGGGGCGGCATGGGTAGAGACGCTCATATGCGATACTACGCGAAGATGTCGCATCATCCTCGCCGCCTTGACTAGAAAAATCAGGAACGGCTGGCAGAAGAAAAAGGAATTGAAAAGGAGAAGGCCCTCCGCTCCTGAGCTCTCTCTCTCTCTCTCACCTTCGCTCCCTTTGCCCCCTCCACTCACGAGGCCTCTGCCTCCTGTCCAGCTCCTGCATCCAGCGTCGGCCGCCTTTGCTTCCTCGCCTCGAACCTACCCAGCACCGATTCAACATCGCCCCCGACCTCGCGCACCCGTCTGCCGCCACGCTTTGCTGGTAGTGAGGAAGAAAAGGAGGAGGTGAGCACGTGAGACGGTGGGGGTAAGAGAGGGGGCAGCGCGGGTATAGGCACTCCTATGCAGGACTACGCGGAGATGTCGCATCATCCTCACCGCTTTGACTGGAAAAATAACGGACAGATGGTAGGAAAAAAGGAATTGAAAAGAAGAAGGCGCATGAGGTATGCGATGACGCGGCGCACAGCAATCGGCCGAACCCTAAATCTACAGTAACCGAACGGAAGAATTGCTAAACAGAAAGTGTGGAGCGCTAACATGGCGAGAAATGGCCGCGTCTTGTGAGAAAAGGTCGTGTTTTATGTCACTTCAACAATTAACATATATGTATTCCTGAAATAAAGCAGAATAAACTGATTTTGGCCCCTCTTAGGCTCTGCTACTGAATTTGCTTTTGAATATATTATCATATCTCAAGAATAGATGAGATGCTTGTTTAAATTGATACATATTCTACGTTGTTCTACAATTTCTACACGAGTTAACAAAATTTTCAGTGCCCTTGACTTGGATCATGTTCTATGATTAATAAACAAACGGATTCCATCGACTAAGTGGGTCCAAAAGAAATGTCATAACTTTTATTTTCATTTTGATGTATAGAAATTATCAAACTTGATTACATATTAGATATTTCTTTTATGTAAATATTCGTGGCAACTTCTAGCCATACATTCTCTTTTAAATTTTATTCAACTAGTGAATAATTCGGAATATATCAAGTATAACTCTTGTATAGAATTAGTATATATGTAATCTGGTTGTTTATATTGACTAAACTAATCATTTAATAATCTAGCCACTTATAAGTGTTAAATACAAAGTTACGCCTTCCCTTACAGCTCTATAATCCAAATAGTTGCAAGCATCGGTTTTGAGGCAGTCGAACAAGGTTACCGTGTGATTTTCATAAGTTAGCTTGTTTTGACATTATTAGGTTTCTATCTTGATCATGTAACATGTTTCTTGTGGTACTGAACTTGGTCTATTTCTCGATGTACCTTTTTGTTTACTTGAAGAAACATTGGTACCCCTATTTGCTTATGAGCTTCAATATGATTTTTTTCTCGAAATGGAGCTTCAATATGAAATAAGGGCCCGCTTCTTGCGTCTAAGGTCAGATCTCTCAGTTTCAGATATGTCTAACAAGTAAATGAATATTTTTCTACCGATTAAAACACTCAACCCGCACATCTCATAATTTACGGTAACACAGACAAAATAAAATGTGTTATCAGTAGTGAATACAACATACCTATCACACTCTGCCAAATAGAGTGTAGGCGGCGCGGCAAAGCACTTTTTGTAGACTGTGTTGTACGTAATTCAGGGTTTGCACGGAGGCCTTGTACATACAGAGATTATAGTACACCAATAAAATTAGCTGTCATTGCATACGTCGCCCCGGCACAACTGTCCCATGGGTCACAGTCTCACAGACCACTGAGACCCACCAGGAGGGGCCACAGACGCAGGTTAGGTAGCGTGTCGGTGTCTGTATGAAGCTACGTACGAGAGCAATGTCTCTTGCATCCATCCAATCCAATCCAACCCAATCCGATCCAATACGCGCGTAGAGTAGCAATCTACCAGGCGATGCATTTTGGAAGCCAAGCGAGTCTGAACGCTGAATCCATCGCCTTCGTGAGTAGCTCAACATCCATTGTCCGGAAGTGGCCACAGGCGCCAAACTCTTCGCTGGACACCAGACCGAACGTGCACTCGGAAGTCCAACGCCGTCGAAAATCGATACTCTCCCACTTAATAAATAATCCAATGCATTGTCGATTTCTCTTTCCGAAATAGAAGTATCACCTTGAGACCCACTCCAACGATTCATGCACACATCTATGGGAGATTTGAAACTGGGACGTGGGACTTTTTTATATGAAAAAAAGTTTAAAACAACTATGAGAGGCCAGACAAAATATTCTCGAAACAGAATTTCACCCTATTTATTAGTAACGACTTCTGCTTAGGTGTCCCCCGTCCCCCTATCCAAACTTATGAAACTGAAGACAGAAAATTGGCCGGGATTCGCTAATACCTCCTCGGTTCGGAATGCATGAAGGGGTATCGGCCGTGTCCTCATGTATTTAGTTTCGTAAGTTTGGGTGAGAGGAGGAGGGACCGAAGCACACCTCGTTAGTAACTAAAACCACACGGTCCGGCCGATACAGAGCGAAGAGTGATCCGTCTTATGAAGGAGATCAAAGATAAAAGATAGGAATAGCCACACCCTCCAAGAAACACCTGAGACTACTGACTAGAGGTGTAACCACACCTTCTCGTGAAACCACAGGACATCGTCGCTCATTCCCACAAAGATGTTGTCGGAGAGGACCGCATGCGCTCTCGTTCCAGCACATGGAGTGTCGATCCTGTAAGCAGTACTAAGAATAGTGAAAACTAAATTTTGTTTATAAGATAAGAGGACGTCAAGGTTGCCCCATGCCAGGGCCTGAGTGCTTCGATATAGCATCCCGACATGCCAAACGATGTCAAAGTAACGGGACCGAGAGGTACCGGTGCTCCACGTACGATGACGCCCCCAAGAGGGTAACAACGGAAAGCATCGCCGAGACGGAGAACAGTCAAGGGTTTTCACTCGGAGGCCTGGCGCGAGGAAGATAACCACAACGACGCCTCGGGGAGGTCATGACAACCATAGGAATCATGGTCGTTGGCATCGACGCTCTGGTTTTTGCTCAAAATCACTTCTGTGTCAGACCTAGATACGACGGTCCGCCTGCTGGTAGTAAAACATACATCGAGGATACGACCTAAGAGCAGCCACTACAGAAGCACCACACCAACATCAGTATCCCCTACCACCAGCTCCTTGCGATCCACATAACCTAAGAGAGAAGCCATCACTACTGCAACGCCACTTGCTAGAGAGCCGAGTGCGTAGTCCACCTTCTTGTAGGCAGGGTCACCGCCTCGACATCCAAAATATTGTGGCCACCAAGCGGCGGACACCAGCATATCGAGCCTAACTAGTGAGAAGGCCGGCGTCAGATCCAAGACCTCTAGTGAACATGTGGGTGACTAAGATGTGGCGATCACGACGGTCATGACGACCTCCGTGTCTCCTTTAGGTCACACCACGTAGAAATGGATGCCACATCTAAACCCCTGATGCAGATCTAGTCTACTGGTCGCACTGTAGCTAGGAGGGGAGCACCCAGCCGCATCCTGCCGATCTAACCCGTACCTCACACATACTCGTCAGATCCAAGACTAAGATGACCAAATCTTGACGAATTAGAGCCAGCACCGCCACTGGAGAGCAAACCAGCTATCATGCATCGCATGCAGGCCGCGGAAGGTCAGCACCATGCAACCGCCGAGATCTAGCAACCCTAGCGGCTGACTAAACCCTAGCTAGTGTTTTTCCACATGAGCAGATGAGGTGGAGAGAGAAAAAAGGGGATACGAAATATTATTTCACGTATTTAAAAAAAATTAAATTATGATTTTTTAGGCAAGTTTAACCATTTGATTTACAAGTTTTCAGGCGGCTATATATTCAAAATAACATAGTTTCAATGAAATTTGGCTTAGAACATGTCCAAAGCGAAATCTAGAGTAAATACAAGTTTCTATGTTTTCTCAAGGAAAGTTACAACCAACCATTTACTGCCTAGATCATTTCGAGAGATCGGCAGAAATATTGCAAAAAAAGATACACGGGAGCGTGGTGGGAAGTCTGTCAAAAAAAAGGATTGTAGAGAGTGAGCATGTGGATCATCTAGAGGATACAAAAGGCTGTGTGTATCAATTGACGCAGAGACCGGATGCCCCGTTTTAAAAAAAAACTAGAGAATACAAGACATTGAGTGATAAATTAAGCTCGAGTCGTCCCCTTTATGGATACCTGTTACAGCTCGCTCAGTTGTTCAGTAGATTTGTTACTACAACCTGCTAGCTATAACATAGTAAAATCAGTACTCCATCTACTACTTTAGATGCTTCTCATAATGCGCATTGCAAAAAATTGGCCATGCTAGCTGATCAATGATCACGCATAAGGGATCGGACAAGGTACCATTATTGTTTCTGAGCAGTCTCTCTCTGGTACGTGTACAAAATCGAGAGTTACGCTTCTGGATGTTACACACGTTGGATCCGTATGTAGGCTGGTCCAACAACCGTAGGCTTAAATAGAAATTAACAGCTTCGCTTGATTACTACAGTAGTAGTGTCAGGTACTGTACAGACATCCTTGCCTCTTTTTCCTCAGATTTTTCATGTGAAGATTTTATTGCCTCTCTGCATCCAGTGAGTGGGTGCACACAGTTCGCGAACCTCTGTTTCATATTCTTGGTAAACTAATTCGCATATCCTCTGTTCCCTATTAGTAGTATAGTAAAACATTTGGGCATCCGAGTTCTAACTATTCATGAGAACAGGGCCACATGTCAGTGATATGTTTGCTTCGCTATGACAAACAGGATATGTTTCCTTGACACCGAGCAGTATATAAGAGCATCTCCACGGAAAAACCCTAAAGCCCACCCAATAGGCCTGTTGGGGTGGTAGCCAGAAAACAGGCTCACAACGGCGTCCCTCACAGCTAGCCGGCCCGAACGAACAACCGGCACGCCCACGCCGGCCCCGACCCACAGGGATCGGCAAGGGAGCACCGACACGCCACGCTACGTTGGATCGGTCCAACTGGCCCCACTTGGCATAGATACACCGACATGTCAACATGATGAATGACCGCTACCGACACCTCGCATGTTCCCCATGCGACAAACAACCGTCCACTCCATGCATCGACGGTCACGAGACGGCTCGTTTCCCCACGCCGATGTTAATGACGTTCACGGCTCTCCACCTATTGGGCCTCGCCGTTGTTCCATTGCCCGCGCACACCACTCGCCTCCGCCGCCTTCTATTCCCAATTCTACCCTCCACCACCTCCCCTTCTGCCCGTGCTCCACCACAATGGAGTACAACAACGGCGATGGTAGTAGCGGCAACGCCTGGCGCACCAGCCTCACTATTGACAAGGCCATTGTCTTCACCGACAATAGCTTGCTTGTCCTGCCGGACACCCCCTTGCGGAGCAGGTGGAATATCGGCGCTGGCGGCCTAGCCATGTCTCCGGTGCCGGAAGGGGACCGGCTCGCGGCACTGATCAAACAGCCATGCGCCAACCTATCCCCCGAACAACTCGACGACCCCAACTGGGGTCCCAACATCGAGGTGTGGCCGGCATTGTTTCACGGAGGAGCGCGATGCCCCCCATCACTCGCGCTTTCCTACTCCCTACAAAGGTAAGATGGTCTAGATCACCACTTGACCAATGTACCACAAGCTAATGCAATCGAGACCACTTGGTTTAAGTAGGTTGGGGGTGATAACTTTTTAAAAGTAACACCTTCCAAAAACTTTTAATCGTTATCTATTCTTTTCCTCTACCAAGCTAATGCAACTACATGACCAACACATAAGGTGGAGAACAGATATTCCTCAACGACACCAAATCGTCAATAGTTGACCGTTTGCATTACAATATACGTACCAGCATGTAGCTCTTATTACCTGGAAGATAAGCTGGCAGGACACGATCACATGGGCTTTTCAAAAATTGACAGTACGCGGAAAGATAGAATATCTGATACGGAGAGGTGATCTCATAATTAATCCCAGCAGTCTCCAGTCCTTCCTCAAAAAAAAATCCCCAATTTTTTGTTGGAGTTTTTTTTTGCGGAAAAGACTTCTGACATTTATTAAATTAAAAGAAACAAACAACAGTATGAAGAACCACAAGCAAAACGAAAATTACAACGAAATCCTCAAGATGTCCTTCGTCTTCAAACTCCAGACCGTGTCGACGGCGCACCGCCGCTGCCGCCGCTCCTCCCTGAGCCAGCATGACGTTATTGGTTGCGGACGGGAAGTCGCCGAACGGTTCTGGAGACGAAGAGGAAGAAGTAACCGTCGACGAAGCTCCCTGACGATCCGTAGATCCCCACGGATAGAGGAAATCCCCTTAATAGACACACCAATTGCCAAGATCCGAAGAGAATCAACAGATCTGGCGACGCTAACCCTCATGGGCCCTTCGTTGACTCTGAATGAAGCCCACGGGGTAGGGAGACACTGGAGAGATCTTATTCCAACACACCATCGTCGCCTCCACCTCGCCGATGCCGCTAGGGAGACAAAACCAAGAGAAAATAGACCTACAAGAAAGCAAATGATGAAGAGGACGGGTCCCCACTCCTCTATCCGCCGGCGTGGCCGCCGGACAAAGGGAAGGAGGGGGGTGGAAGGTTGGATCTGGGAGGACAGCGGCGGCTGGCGGCGTGAGAAGGAAAGAAGGAATTTATTTGATTGTTGATTACGTAGGTGCCTGTATACCCGTGCCCAATCTCGTATCTTTATTTTTTTAGCATTACTCGCCACATCTGTTGGTACTTGGTACTCAATCTTGGACGCTATGTTTGCTCTTGAATGTTGGAATTCAGTTCCAGCATGTGGCTTTGATGCTGAAAATCGTACTGCGTACTGTGATGTGCGAGAGACGCTTGGGACCCACCTGTTGCAGGGGCCTGCATTATGACGTGGCACGTGGGCACGGAATATGAGTGCCAAAAGGACATGTAGATTCTTGCTGTCTCGCATCTTGTTCTTGATGAACTTGATGCGCGAGTGGCCGGGGTCTTTCTCATTTCTGGACACTGTTTGTTTAGAATTCATGGTTCCATCAAAAAAAAAAGGAAAAAGGGGTTGAGGATTGGAGTTTGTTGAAATAGGAAAAAAAAAAGCTTCGCAAGAGGAGCGACAGGGCGAAGCCTACCTTCCCCTAGTCCTCCTTTCCACCACCCACTCCCCCCTATCGATGCGGCCGGTGGGGGGCAGACTGCATATACCCACCTGTTGGAAGGGAGGTGCGGAGTCTCCTGGTCTGTGGCGGTGAGGTCCTGGCGGCGGTGATAGAGGGCGGTTGGTGCGACGCGGCGAGGGAGACGGTGTGCACAACAACGTCCGAGCAACGCATGCCGGAACTGGATCGGTGAGGGCTCGATCTAGGCTTGGCGAGCCGCGAACACCATGTCCTCGCCTCTGGCCAGGAGTTGCGAGCATTTCCCCTCGGCCGCGCATGGCTGAGAGCAAGATCAGGACCGGGAGGGCCTCGATATGGTGTCCTTCGTCAAATCCCTCTAGGATTTGCGAGGACGCGACTTGCAGGCATCCTAGAGGCATCATGGTTGTCGTGGTCGTCGACCTTTTTTCTGATGAGTGCTGGCTCGCGCCAACCTCCATCGTCTGTGTCGTTGGACTTGTCATGGTGGTGGCTACCGCTGAGCAGGTGTGAGATCGTGGATGCCAGGTCGACGACTCTGGAAGGTGGACCGCGCGGGCTACTCTCTGACAAACAACGTGATGGTTCCCTTTTTTGTCCATGAGGGTGGTGAATAGGGAACGAAAAGGGATCTGGTGTTGGCGGCGCTTCGGCAAATGAGGCTCCCTGATCGTGCTCTAGAGGCCTGGCTTTGTGGGAGTGGGCTGTCCGAGGTACGAGGTTGTGGTGCGAAAGTTTTTTTTACGACGAAAGCTTGGTGCTTCGACGCCAACGGTGGTGAGGCTTGCGGGCATCGTAACCCACTTAGGGACACCGTTGTGGTTACCTTCCCCATGTTCGGGCTCCGTGTGAAAACACTTGACCGTCTCGATCTCGACGCCAACATAATGCTACGTTATTACCCTATTAGGGGCGTTGTTGTGGAGCTCTAGTACCTCTTGGTCTGGTTCTGTTGTCATCGGCAGGCAAGTTCGTGTCCAATTTCGATGCACTTTCAGCGCTGACGTGGGGCGATCTCGGCATCCTATTCTACACGCTTGATGACTTAGTTTTCACCGTTCTCCGTCCACATTGTCCCCTAGTAGGATCAGCGCTCCACGGCCTGGAGTGAGAAGGCATGCGGCCCTCTCCGGCAATAACTTGACGGGTATGGTGTGACATCCGGTGGTGGTTTCACGAGGAGGTGTGGCGGTACCTCCTTGTACAATTGCAATAGTACTCCAATCTTATTTGTTCATTTTCGCGTATTCTTATCCTTCATGTAGCCCATAAATGAATATATTTATTCATGATATTTTCTACTCCCTCCGATCTATACTAATTGTCGCTGAATCGGATGTATCTAGCACTATACATCGGATTCAGCGACAATTAATATGAATCGGAGGGGTAGTAGTTAGAACATACTTCCGGAAAGATGTCATAGATTTCTCTAAATTTACATGTATCTACACGTCAAGTCACGGCTTGATACATATAAATTTAAACAAATCTTCGATATCCTTTTTGGATGGGGAGTAGTAAACTCTTTCTACATGTACTTGTTACAAAATACTGTTTTACTGAAACTAAAAAAAAAAGTGATTCTCATTCAAAGAAAAAAAAAGGCTCCAATTGATTGATTCTACAAAAACCATAAAAGTTGTTTTGCGAAAATAGGAACCATGCGCTCGGTCATGCATAAACGCCAAGCTTACCAGGACCGGCAGTACCAGTCCGGACGCTGACGCCCCCACCAGTTCTTTTCCTTTCAGATGCCTGGACCCCTGGACTGGCTCCATTTTGTCACACGCTTTTGACACCAAACTTTTCGGCAGTTTCTTTAATAATCTCTTTATTATTGTGCATCCGCAACACACCTGCCACGCACATACACACCCAACAATCGTATAGTATACTACTAGTACCTACTCCCTCCGATTTCATAATATAAGATGTTTTAGATTTGTAAAGGTAATGTATCTACACATATCTTAGTGTGTGGATCCAGAGTGAACCACTCCGAACCTACACACTAAAAGACGTTTAGATATATTATCTTCACAAAACTATAACATATTATATTTTGAAACGGATGGAGTACAATTTCACCATGGAAGAAATCAGCATCAGTCGTTCGGAGAAATAAAATATAAAATAAACAGATATGAATTCCTTGAATGAAAAAACAAGTCCTTCCAGAAAGAAATCTCCAGCTCTGACGCCGCCATGTCACCACCATCCTCGCTTTTCTCTCTTCTCAGTTAGGTTCCATGTTCCAATCCCCTACCAAACTCAGAGGCGTCCTCTCCATCTCAAAAACGGCTCCCTTTGGCTTAAAGTTAAGTTCAGCAGTGGATCAGGTTTAGAGGCGTATTAAAAGGGGGATGCATGCAAAAGCTGCAGCTCACCTAATATTCTTCTGGGGAGCAAATACTGGACCGATCTGGGGGCCTGCTGAAAAATGCCAATCCGAATTGGCATCCAATAAGCAGGCTGCAAATCTCAAAAAACAAATGGAATGCAGAGTACTATACTACTGTATTGGGAGCACTATAGAGGTACTGGCAGAGGTAGAGACAGACAGCGCTGCGATTGAATTGGGATATTACCCTGAGAGGTTGCTGTTAGCCGTTTGGAGGGTGATGGGGTTTGTTCGGCAGCTTCTTTGGTTGCTTGCTCTGAATTTCCGGCCATGGAATCAGTAGCCAAATGTACTTGTCCAACAAGCTTAATTTGCGTAAATTCTTGCCGAAATTGGGTGCCAGGTGTTGCCATCTCGCCTCAGATTCTGTGTCGGTAGGCAAAACATGTCTGAACTCTCAAGGAATATACGGCTACGCACGCTGAGACAAGTGCTGGTAAAAATGCAGTAGTAGTAGCTGTTGAGGGAGGGACAGGCAAGTGTCACCACTCGCCACCCTCCTCCTCCCGCCTCTCCTTTAAACCAACGGAAGCCACCCTCACCAACCACCACGCCCCCAACGCCATTTTCACCTCCACCTCAACCTCAACCTCAGGTGGAAGCACAGTTCCACCCCTCCATCCTCGTCTCCCACTCCTCCTCCTTCCCCAGGCGGCACATTCCACCACCCCCACCAAATCTTGGTGCTGATCTAGTGCCACTGCATCCACATTAACTCCCTTCCCCAATTACTACTTCTTGCTCCGTCCACATTGATTCAGCAGCTCTCCTGCATTTCTCCCTCTCCGCCGCTCCAATCCTCTGGCCGGCGTTGAGCTTCGTGTCGCGCTGATCTGGGTGGAGGACCCGGCTCGTGGTTCTTGATCTGGGGAGGAGGGGTTCGCTGGTTTCTCTGGGTCTTGATCTAAAAGAGCTCGAGTTTTGGGAGGACTTCTTGGTAGCCCCCCCGGATTCGTGTCGGGCCTCATGGGGACGACGGGGGCGGTGGCGCCGGAGCGGCTCCCGAAGCAGCGGCGGGGGGGCCACCTCTGGAAGAAGGCGCTGCTCCACTTCTCCCTCTGCTTCGTCATGGGCTTCTTTACCGGCTTCGCGCCCTCCTCCTCCTCCTCCTGGAGGGCCAACGGCGCCGGCGGCGCCGGCGACACGGCGCCGCACCGCGCGGCCGACCAGCAGGCAGCATCCCGCGTCGCCGTTGGCGCTAACCAGCACATCCACCTGGCGCCGCCCTCGCCGGACGGCGCCGGCGGGGGCGGCGCGACGGTGGACGTGGACGACGACGGCGAGGAGGGAGCCGGGCCGCGCCGGATGCTCATAGTGGTCACCACCACGCGGTCGGGAGCAGGGGAGCGGCGGCGGCGCAGGCCGGAGCTGCTGCGGCTCGCCCACACGCTGCGGCTCGTGCGCCCGCCGGTCGTCTGGGTCGTGGTGGAGCCGGCGGCGGACGCGCCCGCGACCGCCGAGGTGCTGCGGGGCACCGGGGTCATGTACCGCCACCTGGCCTTCCGCCCCGAGGAGAACTTCACCTCCGCCGACGCCGAGGCCCACGCGCAGCGGAACGCCGCGCTGGCACACGTCGAGAAGCACCGCCTCTCCGGGGTCCTCCACTTCGCCGACGCCGCAGGGGTCTACGACGCACGATTCTTCGACGAGATCCGCCAGATCGAGTGAGTCCACTGCATCCCCCTTTCCTCCTCTCTTTCTTACTTTCTAGATTCTAGATTGGAAAAATTAGTAGATTGTGCAAAACATCAAGAATTCGTGACCATTTCCCCTTGCTGATTCTGAAGCACAAATGCCCCCTATTCAATTCCAATGGATGCCCATTTCTGGTTTGCATTCTGTTCTTCCAGGGGTGTCGAATCTAGATGATTATTTTTACTCTACTTGAAATTGCACCTGTAGCTAAACAATAAATTTCAGATTCCTGTAGCTGTAGGCTGTAGGTGGCCACCGACTAGGGTTCCTCATTACTACTAACCTCCACTTCCTTAATTAAGTACTACTTTCTAGCTAAGAAAGGTTTTAGTAGCCGTGTAGTTTGGTGTGAGTATAATTGAAGCCACAAAGCTGTCACTAGCTGTGGCCGAATAGGGGTTACAATAAAATTATTGGCCCCTTACATCACATTCATGACATTGCAAAATGCTGTGAGAGACTATGGTGGCTCTAATGATGATGCAAGGAGTCAATTATTGGATCTAGCTTTTCCTCTTCCTAATCCCCTTTCCTCCAGCAAACCATGCTTCTGCTGCAGATTTTAAAATTTACAATCTTTTACCTTTGCTTTTTTGCTCACCTCCCAACGACCAAATTGTGTGGCAACCACTCCAATCAGTAGTTTAATTAAGATTTTTTAACGTGGTGGCTCGTGAGTCATGACCATAGCAAAGCTTTAAAAACAGCAGCAATCATTTACTACTAGTATTACTTAATGGTAGCACTAATTAGCTGTTTGCTCGCCGACATGTGGGACCGCCCTACTCTGCTAACTAACAAAGCACACTTTGAATGAACTTAAAGCATGCATTGAATGTTGCGATGTTGATGCTCCTCCTAAGATTGGTTGCGAGATGCAGGCAGAAATTGGCTAAAAATACTGAAAGTAGTAGTAGTAGAAGATAGTAACCGTTAGGCCATGGCAGCATTGAACCCCATTAAACCCCATTAAAAGAATGCCCCATCTGTTGCTACCTGTGGCCACATGTGTGGACATTTGAAATGCACAGCCAAATTTGCCCACTATTTTTGGAAGAGTTTCAACAATGGTGAGGCGGCCAGCTGTTCACGGAGACCGCACATGTGGAATTGGTGCTCGAGTTCTTGCGAAGAAGCATGGGCCAGTTTTGAACTTGACGCCGATCATTGATTTTCTTGACCGGAGTACCTAATATGGTCATACATTTCCGCCTTAGCTGTACTCCAGTATTGTGATTCTGGTATCTATCAGCAGCAACAGAATGTGACTAGTTTGTTTGCTCTGACCCTCCTCAATTCCAGGTCAAACATGCCGTCTTTGTTCTATCAAAAAGGCCTAACATTTGACCTCCCCTTTAGCCTTTGCTTGTCAAGTGGAACGATGTTTACTGATGCTATTAGACCTGTAGATGCCACTGGATGCAACTTAAGTCCTTTCAACCTTTGGTCTTTCAGCAAGAAAATAAAAAACTCAAAGTAAATCCTTTACTTTTGAAACAGTAGTATTTTGACTTTCATGAGTACTTTTTTTTCCATAATGAGAAGAAATAAATCCTTGCTAGTAGTACTGTGTCATGTGAGAGCATAGTGTTGGTATTCCCACGAAGAACAATCTTTTTGTTGAGGGGAACATGATGAGATCAAAGCACTCCACTTCCTTTTCTAATCATACTTTTGCTGCATCTCGCCACCCCACATTGTTTTTATTTGGGTATAGTTCCTCGTGCTGCGCGCACATGTGGCCCCCGAATCCCTGATGCTTTTCTGGGCGCTGGAGCACAAAACACAACAGAGCTAGCTGTTTTTAGCATCAAACCCCACATATTCATCCTGCATCTGATCTGGCGTTCATGTCCTAGAATCTGCCAGTTCAAATACTGCAGATGAAGTATATATAGTAGTTCGCCTTGGGTTTTGACAATGGTTAAGTCTCCCTGTGTTTAACTTTGGATTAGAGTTAAGGGTTATTTTAATCCTAGAGGACTAAAATATTAAAACTTGTTTACTGTCTTCCTGAGTACTGGGACAAGAGTACTTAACCTAAGTTGAGTACTGCATTATTTACTGTGGTGTTTGACCATACATTGCATTGTGAAAATATGTGCACAATAAAATCTTCTGTTCGTGGTCAACGATTGTCTCATCCCCTAGTTTGTTCAAGGCATTTCAAACTTCGAAGTTATTAATATATTCATTAATTATGCTATTCGTCACTCATCCACATGTGTGGGCATGTGGAGGATGTAGTCTACTCCCACGTATTCTTGGACAGTTGCATGCAATAACTCACTCGCCTTGTATTGTGTTCCTTGCCTAGTGTCTAGTGTTGAGATGAGTGAGAGGAAGTTTTAGAATACTAGCTTTTGTCATGATGCTTTCAACAAGGAAGCATGTGGAAGGTGTGCCAACGGAGTAATGGTATCATGCCTTTTCTCCTTCATATATCTTAGTTTGAGAAAATCCTCCAATTTTCAAACTCAACTGGCCCATGCATGTTGGTGTCGGTGGATCCTAATTCTACGCAAGGTTTTGCTTACAATTCTCTATCGATCTCAAGTCTTAATTACTTACCGATCAAGATGAGGTTGATATGATCACAGCTGGCTCTTGATTGCATGTTTGCAAATGACTATATGATGATATTTACTGAATGCATGTTTTGATGTTCCTTCTAATGGCTGAAATGGACAGGGCGTTTGGCACATGGCCAGTGGCAACGATGTCCGCGGGTGAGAAGAAAGTAGTGGTGGAGGGCCCACTGTGCAGTGCCTCGAAGGTAGTCGGTTGGTTCTCGAGAAACTTCAATGATGGTACCACCCGATCAGTGACATATAACACAGAGGCTGACTTGAATCCTGCCGGTGCTGCTGGCACGCGAGCCCACACGATTGACGTATCAGGGTTTGCGTTTAACAGTTCTATTTTGTGGGACCCTGAGCGGTGGGGACGGCCAACGTCATTACCGGACACTTCACAGGTTAGTTCACTCTCAGTAATGCTGTCAACTTAATGCTTGTCACACTTTACAAATGTAGAAAACAGGTTATTTAATCTCTGAGTGGTATGCATGTTTGGTGTCGGTGGATCCTAAATTAACTTTTTCTTTCGTCATGACCAGAAGTATTAAGCCAAGATTTGATCTCTGAGTGGCAGACCACAGTTGTTGATCAGGCCACACACTACATTTAAGTAATAGGACCACACATTCTGCAACTACTTATCTGGACATGACATTCTAAAAAACTAAGTGTGGAATTTGCAGACGATTTGATTAATTGAAGGACGAGTCTAGCACTAAATAAGTTCTAATTTGTCAATTTCCTGATCTCATGGTAGCCAAATAACAAACCTCCTAAAACAGTGGACCCACTAGGATCCTCAGAAGTGTGGAGTGCATGTTCATCTTAAAGGATTTGTTTTTATCCCTTCCTCTAGCAATTATTAAGTGAAATAATTTCAGCATGAAATTGAGTAATTTTTATCCCTTTTTAACTCAAAACTTCACAAGTCAATATGATAAAAAATATATCATCCTATCAATTGGTGGAAGGCCACTAGCAATTCCAAAACAATGTAATATTTGACAAACTGATGCAAATAGTTTTGAAATCTTGTTTGGGCAAGCAACTAAATTGCGTACTCACTGCCAAGGACTTGAGAATGTAACTATTGCCTGCCAGTCATGACCATGTTTCAGTCATTCCTAACGACAGTACTATTATCAGAGGAATCATCTTGAGCCGCCGACAACTATCCAGTTAAAACGACTGCTAAATGCATCCTTGTAGTACTACAGTAGCTTTCAAGGTAACAAACACTAAACTTAGCTGGGTGGTTTCTGCTTCCTGATCTCCTCCTTGCCCCGGAGATATTATCTCACTATTGGAATTCACTGGCCGACTTACACAAATATCAACTTTGCTTTCCAAGTTGACTGACCTAGCGTCACACAAATATCAGCTTCCCCTTTCAACGGAACATGGCTAAGAACAGTTGGCAATTATTTGTCCCACCATCACTATCACACACTCATTTCTTAAATTTGGGACTTTGGAGTTTGTTCATCTCACCGGCTCACGTACCTATCGCATCATCCAAGAGCTTCATCCCACTACTTGTACTAAAATCTGCGCAGGCCACTATAACCAACATACTGGTTGCTTGTGGAAACAAGATATCAGAGCAACCTTGGTCCCCAACCAAACCCCTTGCTTCATCTGTGTCTCCATGCCAGCTTGGTAGTTGCACCAGAAAAATCCTAGTTGTCTAACCACCACAATGTCCAATCCCTACGTAGCCTAGCGTTACAACACGATAATGCATCCATCCGCGAGCTGATGCTGACGGCACTCTAGACTTGGCATATGCAAGGAGCTAATAATTCGTGTAGCACTCGTACTACCAATGGTCCAATGCTAATCTTTGTTTTGGTTGTTCACCTGAACTGCTTCTTCTCCCAGCTAATAATAATGTCCTTAGCACACCTGCCCAGTGGCCCAGCGCTAACGTCTCCATCTGACACGGTTGCAGGATTCGATCAAGTTTGTGCAGGAGGTGGTGCTGGAGGACAGGACGAAGCTGAAGGGGATCCCCTCGGACTGCTCCGAGATCATGGTGTGGCAGTACACCATGCCGAGCCCCGCTCCCCTCAAAACCTCGCCCCCGAAAACTCACCATAGAAGGTAGGGACGACATGGAGAAGAAGAGGAGGAAATCTTTGTCCAGGAACGGACAATGTTGGCTGGGAGGTTGATGTAAATGTGGCGAAAACGAAAAGGAAAGGGGGAAGAAAGGCTGCTTACACTGAGTTCTTTTTTTTTTGGTTTTTGGTTTTTGGGGGGTCATGAATTATCCCCAGGGAGATCTCCCCCCAGGCGATAGTGAGTATTATTTATTCAGATTTTACCTGCGATTCTTTGACTCTGGTCGGGGCTCCTCCTCGCTTCCGGGTAAAATCTCTTTCTGGAGTGCAATAAGACGCTGCTGTAGCAAGTGTGGAAGAAACAAACCTGGCGAATGACATGATGAATCAATACTACTCTTTTAATAAAGGGTTGTGTTCATCGATTGATGCAGAAGCCGGGGTGATCATCCCCCATTTTGAAGAAAAAAATGATGAATCAATACTACTGTAGCATATGGGTTTCCAGCAAATTCCTGCTCCCAAATTAAAGAGCACACGATGCAAATAGCCCTTTTTTTTGTCAGGATCCCTGTGAAATTGTACTACTATCTTGTTCGAAATTGCTGGAAAATCAAGGATGGTTTCTTTGTCTGAGGGAATTGAACAGAGAGCACGTGGCAGTGGCAGGGAGAGGGATGAGGAGGATCTGCCCTGCCAGTGCCGGCAGTGATGAGTGAGATCTGCAGCGATGAACTGGAATGAATGAATGCGTCGCCCAGATCTACTCCTCCATTATTGGAGCCCTGGAGTTAGGGAGCTCGAGCTTTTGGTAGGCATCGTACTGCACACATGGCTGGCTGGCTGGCTGCTCGTGCAGGTGCAGATCTCGCTCACTCCAAGGCAGCAGCCGACAGCAACCTTTCGTGTGTACTGTGTCGGCAGACAAGCAGTCCCTGCGTAGAGCAAGACTGGTGGTGCATCAACATTCGCGCAATGATGACCATGGAAGGAAAAGACGATAGCCCTGTGTCCGGCCGAATGATGCGGCTTGCCGGGGAGCTCTATATGATGCTTCAGGCGTCGGTTTACCGGCTGACGCCTCAAGGGAAGACTTGGCCCAGTTTAGAACTGCTTTTCTTTTTTGCTGTGTTTTTGTTTTTTACTTTTTTCTGGGTTTTCCAAATTTTAAAAACTTCAGATATCAAAAACATTAAGATTTAAAAAATGTTTAGATTCAAAAAAAAATCAAAAATTAAGAAGTTCAAAATTTGAAATGTTCATCTAAAAAAAATCAAGCAGAAAAAAAGAGAAGAAAAATGAAAAAAAAGGGACGCACCTGGGCCGACCCTCGAAGGAGGCTCCTGTGAGCGTCCGGGTGGTAACCGACGCTTGAAGCGTCATATAGGAATCACGAGCTTGCCGCTTGCGCATGCTTGATACGATTTAGGGCATCTGCAACGAACCGGTCCATTTTAGAGACCAAATGTGTTCGCTTTGGTCTGGTTGGGTCGGTTCGTGGACGTCGTTTGGGTTGGAACTTACATGGAGTGTGCCAATGGCTAGACCAAAAAAAATATTTACAGATTTCATGGGTTATAATAGGCATTACATGGATACAATAAAAGTAAAATACATAGTAGATACACTAGGCTAAGCCCAATCGTCTTCCTCTCATCGTCGCCTAGACCTAGTCCTTGTTGTCGATATGGTAGTACCTGCGGCACATGGTCCCGACGAATATCTTGACGGTGAGCATGATGTGTCCATCAAAGTGGAAGACGAGGAAGTGGCTGACTTGCATGATGTGCGCGTGGGCAAGCCGTTCCCAGCCATAGTGGAGGTACATGTGACCTTCGTCGTCAAACAACACCTCCACGGACTAGACGTGGAACTCGCCACTGGCCTCCCACACCTTGACGCGCGCTGGCTCCTGTCCATCGAGCACTCATGCAAACTTGTCTAGGAGTCGTTGTTTCTCGCATGTCCCAGAAGGATGGTCACACGGAACTCGAAGCCAGAGAGTTTGACGACGAAGGGCAATGACAACGGTGAGATGGTGATGTGCACGGCAATGGAGGTGGCGATGGAGACGGGGAGGACGATGCGCGATGACCTCACCACGCCCTCCATGTTAGCTTCGACCTTGGCATCTCCCATAGCTCGGTGGGCATCCCGGCTGCTCTCCCCTAGATCCTATGTCTCCGACCATGGCTGGAGGTGTTGTGGTATGGGGAAACAAGAGCGGCTCGAAGTGGAAATGGAGGAGGTGTGGGAGAAGGTGGCTGCAGACGCCCTCATTAAAAAGGCTTAGTAGGCATGGCATTGGATGCCAACGCAAAGACCGAGAGGTCGACATTGATAGGCAAAGGAGAAGTTGAATGGCCGACATTCATGCCAGTGCACAAAGTCACTTCCTTTGATGGTCATGGTAGAAGGCCAACAATCATTGGGTCGCTGTCAGGTAGGCCCGATGTGGGCAAGTGTAATGACCCAGTGACTTATATTATAGGAAGGATAGATATGTGATTTGATATTGTTGCATTGCATGCATATAGAAATGGAGGGTCAATTTGAAAAAATATAACTTGTTTCAATTTGGTTCTAGTGAGGTTGACTGCAACCAAATGGTCACTACAAATTGGAACCTCATTCAAATTTAAACTAAAACAAATTAAAAGAATTCAGAATGGAGGTTTGACCTTAGTCAAACTTTAATTCAAATTCAAACCACACATATACACTTGAGCATAAGTAAAGGAATTGAAACATTCCACCCAAACTCATGATTCAAACCACTAACACAAATATAGAAGAAGAATCTGATCTTTATTCATATCCAAATATGAGAACATGATTCCAGAATTACATCAGTTGCAAAACAAAAGAAGAAACTAATCTAAAGCCCTACACGAAACTATCTATCTTCTCAACCTTGCTCCAAACCATTGATCTCCAACCCGTTAAACAAAAAACACAAAAGAACACATGTAAGTGTTAAAATGTAGGTTTTTCCTAAGGCAAAATCCTTTAATAATCCTTTAATATAAGAATCCATTTATATGAGTCTAGGAGTGACATGGGTATACCCAATAGGCACTCGACTACAGCCTACCTGGTGCGGCTCAACGGAAGGCCCACTCGACGAATTGCCAAGGTCCATGACGCCTATGACGGTTCGAGTGGTATGAAGCTCATATGGACACGGACTCCCAAACACACAAGACAAGGAAGTCTCAAGACTAGAGTTTGAATCTAACTTGTAACCAACTCGTATTGGTACCTGAGACCTAGCCTCCCCATATATAAAGGCTAGGAGGGTCCAACGAGAAGGCATCCTCTCCCCCAACAGGCAATCTCTCAATCGCAACACGTTACGCCACAATAGATCTAGACATCACGACTCCCCCAATAGACAGATCTACGATCGCCACAATAGATAGAACACAATAGATCTAGACATATGCCAGATCCAATCTGCGCGACACCGCCAACGACGACCTTGTAATCCTTCGGATCATCATCAATCAAGAGCAGACAAGCAGGATGTAGGGTCCTCTATGAGGCCTGAACCTGGGTAAAACCTCGTGTCACCTGTGTGCTTGTTTGCTAGCCGATCGAGACTTCCATCGTTTCCTCCTTCTCCAAAACCCAAGTCCATAACAATGGGCATTGATGAGTTAAACCCTCGTCAATTGGCGCCGTCCGTGGGGACTGGGAGCGCTGATGTTGCGATCTCGACGGCCCCATCATAGCAATCTATGATTCGTCGGCTCCTGCAAAACAGGTTTATTTCGGCTCCCTCAACGTCAACAATGGCTGGATCCCGTCCAGTTAATTCGTCATCGTCGACATGCTCACTTCTTCATCAACAAATCCGCCGGTGCATCTGGTTTTCACCGTGGGCACATGGCTGAACCGCCATCAGCGATAAAAGGCACGTATTCATGGATCGCCAGGAGAGCCAGAGCCGCTTCATAGTAGCAACAGATTGATAGGTTAATATATTTGGCGGTAGCCGGTCCATCCGTTCTCATGAACCGTCAACTAGTCCGCCAGATTCTGCTCACAGCACCCGAGTTCAGGCGTCATGAAGACCACAGAACCTTGATCGATCAACACTACCAGCGGTAATTTTCCAATTTGTTGCATAAGTTGATCGGAAGCAGCTCGGGAATCTATCCCAATTCCAACTAAGCTGGACCACTCCAGATGGAATCCTCCATAGTTCTAGACAGACACGCGCAGAATTCCAATCAAAATCAAATCAGTGGACAATGCGGTAAAGAAAAATAAACCCATCGGTCCATCAGCCGGATGGTTCGTGAGGAGTCAGCTAGCTAAAGTATTCAAACCTTCACGTGGGAATCATGGTAGTAGCGGGCTGATCAAGACAAAATTTCCATCACGATCGATCAACGGGAGCACGTGCAGGCCGGCTGAGTGAAATTTAGTTGCGTTACGCGACTGTGAAAACCAATCGGGTATCATGGAAAGTGCCACCGTGTCCTTCGCTACTTCTGGTGCAAATCTTACATGAAATATCAATTGACGTTGGTACTAGCAATGTAGCCGACTTCGCTATGTCTACTCTAGTCCGCCGTGTCGATTACGTGTCCACCGCGTGACCTCACCCACACGAGACTCGCCACCGCGTCGACTACGTCCGCCATGCAACTCTGTCGACCTCGACTACACATCCGTCGTCGGCTCTGTCCGATCGCATCGATTCTACACCCGGGGGTTGCGCTGACTCCGTCGTGTGACCTGCTATGGTCTTCAATTGCGGTGACCCGCTACGGTCTTCGATTGCGGTGACCCGCTACGGTCTTCGATTGCTGTGACCCACTACGGTCTTCGGCTGCGTCGACCCACCGCCACCATCGTCTCTGGCGACTCGGCGGCTCCATCGACATGGGCAACCCGCTACGGTCTTCAACTCTGGTGATACACTACTATCAGGCTACAACAACACTCTACCGCCATCGCCTTCGGCGACTCGCTGTCGCGTTGACTCCGGTCCATCGCATCAACTCCCGACCGCCGCGTCAACTACTAATCCGCCGCATCGAGTACGCGTCCGATACATCAACTTCATCAAATAAATATTTGACGACTTCGCCGCGTCGACAACGTCCGCCGTGCGACTCCATCCGCCACACGACTCCAGCCCGCCGCGTCGACTACGTCTGCCACGTGACCTGTGGCCGCACCGGCTCTGTGCCTGGAGGTTGCGCCGGCTTCACCGCGACCCACCACGGTCTTTGGTTCCGACGACTCGAGGGATCCTTCGGCTCCAGTGACCCGCTACGATCTTCATCTCCGTCCACTCGCCATGGTCTTCGACTCCACTGAGAGTCACATTGATGCCTTCGGCTGCGGTGACCCGCTACGATCTTGATCTCCATCCACTCGCCATGGTCTTCGACTCCAGCAACTCCGGCGACTCGGGGGCTCTTTCGGCTCTAGCGACCCGCTGTGGCCTTCGACTCCGGCAACTCGAGGACTTCTTCGACTCCGGCAACTCGAGGACTTCTTCGACTCATTTGATGTGTGGTCCTCGACTCCGGCGGCCCGGGGAGGGCTCCCTCAGCATTGGTGATCCAGCGACTCGCTATGGTCCTCGACTCCGCCGACCTATTGAGTCTTCGACTCCATCACGCAACCTGCTGCCGTCTTCGACTCCATCAACAATCCGCTACGATCTTCGGTTCCAGCGACTCGGGGGCTCCCTTTGCTTCGGTGACCGCCGCAGTCTTCAACTTCAACGACTGGCTGTGGTCTTCATATCGGGTGACTCGAGGACTTCCTCGACAGCGAGCCGCTATAATCTTCGACTCCAGCACGCGACCTGATGCAGTCTTCGGCTGCGGTAACGCGCTGTGGTCTTCGACTTCGCCGACCTGATGTGTCTTCGACTCCTTCACGCGACCCGCTGCCGCGTCGACTACGTCCGCGATTGCATCGACTTCGTCCACAACGACTACCAATAAAGCTAAGTTACCCTCTATTAGAGATGCTTTCTTTCTTACTTTAATCGCACTCGAAACACTCGGGGGCTGCGCCCTCTTCGAGTAACCTAATATGCCATCGACTCCACGCACTCGAGCACCTCATACGCGACAGCCCGAGTAGCTGATTCTGCCTGATCGTCGAATCCTTGAACTCCGAGCACCTCGGCAAGGCACTGAGACTAAGGGTAATCAGGCTAACGAAAAGGCCTAGCTTACAGTGCAAAAGTGTCGACTCGATTGGCACCAGAATTTTACTTTACAAGCTAACAAGCAAATACTCTTTACAAGATACATATACTTCATAATTCTTAATGTTTTATGCAGCTTATAAGGATGTCGACTGCGTCGAGCTATTCTATCGGGTCCTCCAACAGGAGTCGACAAAACAACTGGCTATGACATACATCAAGACCCGAGTCGAGTCCCTCCTCGGATGGTTGCATCGCTTGATGCTACACACATGCGACGTTGGCCACGCACCCGACAAAAGTGACTGCATCGTCGACTCACCCATGTTTTCTTCTCGCATGATTGGCGACTACATCTACAAAGATACAAGACTCGAGTCTCTGCCCAAGTCTACGACTCCGCCAGACACTCGGGGGCTACTCCAAACTGGAGCGCTGGTGGCGCATATACAAGATCCTCGAGTGACACGCTCTGAGTCCTCACTCGAATCCACGATTCGACTAAGGACTCGGGGGCTACTCCCATAGGGAGCGCTGGCTGTGCACCCAAAGAAATTTGTGGAAATATCCAAGCATCATGAAAACCCTTCACTCGAATCTACGATTCGATTGTGGACTTCGGGTTACTCCCATAGGGAGCGCTGAAAGCATATTCGACTGAAACAAGCAACAAAAGACGACAACAGTCGCAAATGTGTTTTAGTCTCTACCTGAGTCTTTGACTGAAACAAGCAACAAAAGACGACAGCAGTCACAAAAGTTATTTAGTCCCTGCCTGAATCTTCGACTGAAACAAGCAACAAAAGACGACAGCAGTCGCAAAAGTTATTTAGTCACTGCTTGAGTCTGCGACTCAACCAGGCACTCGGGGGCTACTCCCATAGGGAGCGCTGGCCGCGCACCCTATGATTATTTTCTTCCTCGTACATCGTACTGTGTGTCGATAAC
The DNA here is from genome assembly GCA_910589775.1 of Avena eriantha. Lineage (NCBI taxonomy): Eukaryota > Viridiplantae > Streptophyta > Magnoliopsida > Poales > Poaceae > Avena > Avena eriantha. Next base: position 413,357,069 of record OU342740.1, on the reverse strand, counting down.
ATCCACACTCGAATGATATGGCGACTCCGCCTCATATTTTCCCTGCAAAGAGATTATGTCTCTTGGGCCACCCGAATCATCTCTGCGATGACAAAATTCGGATGCCGCGCTTACAGCGTGAAGATAAGACCTGAATAAGGCCTGGCAACGCATCTGCTACGCACTACCAGAGATATATCCGTGCCTGCAGGTACGATGAACATGCCTTGACGGACGCGTCGAGTGCTCACATTTATACACTGGAATTCGACTCTGTAAGGCCTCCGCGGCATGAGTCGAATTACGCCAGCAATTTCCGGATTCGAGTCCGGGGACTCGAGTTTGAGTAGGTAGCGTTGTTTTTTCCCTAGAGCAATTAACTGGTCCCGATCCATCGAGCGCACCAGGCACGTTTACCAACATCCCTATGAACTACTACAAATTCGACTGACCCGATGAACTTCCGGGTGAGTGCTTTGCACTCGACACAATTGTCGACTCCGACATCCTAATGCAAAGATCAAGACCTCTAAGTCTCCATCCGAATCTATGATTCACATGGACACTCGGGGGCTACTGACATGAGTATACCCAATAGGCACTCGACTACAGCCTACCTGGTGCGGCTCGACGGAAGGCCCACTCGATGAATTGCCAAGGTCCATGACGCCTATGACGGTTCGAGTGGTATGAAGCTCATATGGACACGGACTCCCAAACGCACAAGACAAGGAAGTCTCAAGAATAGAGTTTGAATCTAACTTGTAACCAACTCGTATTGGTACTTGAGACCTAGCCTCCCCATATATAAAGGCTAGGAGGGTCCAACGAGAAGGCATCCTCTCCCCCAACAGGCAATCTCTCAATTGCAACACGTTACGCCACAATAGATCTAGACATCGCGACTCCCCAATAGACAGATCTACGATCGCCACAATAGATAGAACACAATAGATCTAGACATATGCCAGATCCAATCTACGCGACATCGCCAATGACGACCTTGTAATCCTTCGGATCATCATTAATCAAGAGCAGACAAGCATGATGTAGGGTCCTCTACGAGGCCTGGACCTGGGTAAAACCTCGTGTCACCTGTGTGCTTGTTTGCTAGCCGATCGATACTTCCAGCGTTCCCTCCTTCTCCAAAACCCAAGTCCATAACAATGGGCATTGATGAGTTAAACCCTCGTCAAGGAGTAAATCCTAAACTCTGAGCCTGAGAAGCAAACTAGCAAACCGAAGAATACTTGGAAGAGTAGAGTCAAAAAGCTTCACAATAAACATTTGGAACCAGTCAGATCAACTTAAGACCTGTAGCATAGATCACTGACAGTTCCTAAGAACTGTTACCACATTCAATTAAACCAAATGATAACCTAGTAGTCATCTACCAGAAATTTCAAATAGATCGAGTAGGAAAACTAAACAAATAGGAATGATGGAAATCACAATACAAGGTATTCAACCAAAGGAAAACTCTAGGCTCGGGATTCTATCAAGAACAGGTAGAAATCCAGAACACTAAATCATCAAAGTGGAAATTATAAACCAATGGAAACATTAGTAACTACTAAATAAGAACAATCACCACATGAATCATCAACGTATTAGACTTTGCAAAGAACCGTATAACAAGAATTTAAAACATGATCAATTAAAATTCTAAACCTATCAAACTTCACACCAATGGAAACTATGAACAATCATCCAAACAGAAATACAAGGAGCCATAGATGAAAACTAAATCAAAATCACCACAAATCAAATAATAAACATGTTGGGGTTCCGCGCATGAAAACAATAAAATTTTACCCTACGCCCTTGAACCCCTAAAGCTACCAGGACCTATCTATTAGTAATACAGTAACGGGAGGGGCTTTTCGTGAACTTACCCTTGAAGACTGAAAATCGTTGTCAACGCTCAGGAGAGCGTGGTTGATGTAGATGAGCCGAAGCCGACCTCAAGGTCGTGATGAAGTCCTCGCGCTCCTTTGGCTCCAACGACTTGAGTGCCTCAAGTGCAACACCTCGCGGGGAGTTACACACGTCCGGTGCCTGACGATGACTCCTGCTTCCCCGATCCAGCAGCAGTTGCGGAAGTAGAGCTCCTGGATCCGAATCCCACAGCGTGACGGCGCTCTGCGGTGAAGATGTCTCTCGTTCGCGCAATCCAGACTAGGGACCACGGTCACAAGAGAGAGAGAGGAGGAGAGAGAAAATATCAATTAGAGGTCCTCCCAAAAGTGAGAAGACCTTTATTAATTATTGGTGTGTTTAATTTGGCCAAATACCCCCACTATATATAGGGGGAGGGGGGTACTACCTCCCTCAAAGTCCCGGGGTGGGACTAAAGGAGAGGAGGGGGAGGAGAGGCCGCCGGCCACCTAGTGGGCCCCGCGTGAGGGGGCGGGGGCTAGGCCCAGCCGGCCACCCCCTTGGCCCCTTCTTCCTCTCTCCTTTCCCTAATGGGCCCTCTCCCCTCCGGGAATTGGCCCATTAAACCTTTGACCATTTAATTGATTTTTATATTTATTAAATAATTACGAATAAATGATTAAATCAATATTTAACATTCATTCACATATTATTCAACCTCCATGGCTATGGAACACTTCCACCTCCACTCCGGACATCCTCCGGACTTACCGAAACCCTTACGGTTTTCTCTCTACTATTCTTCGACGATTCTTCCAATCCTATAAACACTCTCTAAGCATCATCAAGCCCTTAAGCGTGATACCCCATAGTTTGGGAACACTCCAGACATGGTCGGGACACTCCCGCACCAATGATCGACAGAGGGACCTCGATGGCCATGTGACCCTTGTGCGTTCCACGAAGATCTTTCGTCGTTTGAATCGGGACAGTCGTGTCTTATTCCCTTTGTCTCTTGATACTTGCATTGCCCGAGATTTGATCAATGACATCACCATGTCGTGTTCAATCTCGTTACTGAACAACGCTACTTGACTCATTCCGACAAGTGATATCCTCGTGATTAAATCACACGCTGCGCAGCTATTGGATATAACCTCTCCGAGTGGGCCCTTGAGTATCTTCCCGTCACATGGACAGACAAATCCCGCTCTTGACATTTATTGCCTCTACGGTTTCCTCTGAGTACCTAAAGACACCTTTATAACCACTGTATTACCAAGTGGCGCTTGATGCTATCTAAGCACTCTCGGGAGACAGTGATTGATATAGCCTCACGGTCTAAGGAATAGTTTACGAGGATCCATTTCTAATCATCGTAACTTGAACTTCGTGACATGATCGGGTCACGATGTTTAGGTTGGATATTGGTTCATCATCTCATTCTCAGAATGAGATGACTTCATTTCCAACTGGCATAAATGCCACATGATTAGGAAACATGATCATCTGTTGACCAATGAACCAGTGACTAGAGTTTCACTGGGAACCCCTGGTTGTTTCTATATCACACGTGTATTGATGTTTCCACTCAATACAGTTATAGCATGATATAAAACTTAATCATAAACTATATGAAATATGATAATAGTCCTTACTACTATTTGTCTCCAGGGCATATTTCCAACAGTCTCCCACTTGCACTAGAGTACAAATACACCAGCTGCATTTGTTCTCAATCTTTGGCACCATATCCGGTACCCTGAACATGCTTGCTCATGGAAGAGGTTGAGTCTTGGGTTTGTACTTTACAGTCCCAAATCCTTTGCAACTTACTAATGTCACCTTGATTGACATTAATACTTTATCATCACATGATAACATCTGTGTGTATGCATCGTCGCTATGGCAGCAGAACGAGGCCTGATTCCAGGAGCCTATAGTGACGTTAGATCAACCTCGAGGGCTTTCTCATGGGCACTGTGCCCTGGGACACATTATTCTACGTTAAAAGCGAACTAGCTACGCCATAACATTATACAACACTTTAGATGGTACCCTTATCTTTTATTATAAATGTATTCATCGAAACACCAGTGCACTCTGTGCAACTTTCGATGTCTTTGTTCACCTCACTTTCTACTTGACTTTAATCGGTATCTACAGGAGTTTCCAACATATTCCCTTATAACATAACCCTTTATGTTTTAAGATATGCCATCATTTATGGATTTGGAAAACATGTCTGCAGTTCTCTACTAGACACTGCGGACAAACTTAGCTCAACATTCTGTGATTCGAACTTAATCACTTTCAAACGTTCCTTATTGGATTACATATTATGTTAAGTTATCATCATGGTTTTCTAAGATAGAACCTATGTTACAACATAGCGGATGATGATTATCCTTTTCTTTCTTTCAACCATCGATGTTAAACTTAATACTATTCCTAATTTAAGTTATTAAGGACCAGTTCCTTAATTAACTTCTATTCTGAAACCCTTTTCAGAACCCCTTAAGGAATACTACATAATATCATAATACACCTATTATCAACTTCTACATCTTATAAATCATTATTTATAAGTATTTGCGCTTTTATTCTTAACATACTTAAGAATTACTCCTATAAGCTCCCACTCAAAAATATGTCAATCACATATTGTTTCAGGAAGACTTACATAGCTCCCACTCAATTTTATGCAAATTGCATATCCACTCACTATTTTGAACAACTTCAAAATCCTTTGATCAAATATCAAACTTGGAGATTTACTATGAGATACTAGTACTGTTACTAGTTTTAAATCCACTAGACATTTAGCACACATGAATTAAATTCATTTGAAATTTGTCCAAAACTTGACAAATTGTGCTTTTGTCATTCACCCCCTTTTCCACTATGGCTTTGCAGTCATTTGGGAAAATGCAAGCAACTCATTTTACTTGTGAGATTCAACAACAAATTGCTTTCTAATCTCAAGGGAAGTTTGCTTCTAGGATTTCTCATAATTTAGTTTACCATTATTTCCTTAGCAGTTCGTAGGTATGTCATATTCCAATAATCATGACAAATGATTCTCAAATGTCTCCATACTAGATATGGATTTCATTTTGAATCCTACTTCATGTAGTGAAAACACTAGTGGGGAAAATACAATGATCAATATCATTGATTCTTTCCTTCTGTGAAGAGAATCATTTAGGAGCGTTGTCCGTTGGGCTTCTCAGCACTCTGATGCAGGGTTTTGAATCCTCATCATGTTTTACACTATTTTCCATTTGCCCCATAATTGAGAAACATCACTAGAAGTGAGCTTTCTCAAGAATGCACCAAAATCCAAGCAGTACGAATCTTTCTTTCCTTTTGGTTTCAGCTATGGATTCCGTATTCAAAGTTTCCAATGAATACTCTACAAAGAATTATTTGCTATTGTTTTGGTTATATTGAATAATCCCAAAACTTTCATGAATTCAAATGGTTCACTACATTCTAATTGAGTGCTAACTATTTCTAACTAATGGTCTCTACATCTACAATACAACGATTTATTTGGTGCCTTCTATTCACCCACTTTGATATCTAATATCACATTGTGATGCTTTGCATTTTGACGTTTCAAAATGCTTTGCATTCCAGAATTTCTTTTATGCCATTCTTATAAAGTTGAATTTCATTACTATTGATCAAATCATAGTAATTAGATTCTCTTTTATCTTTAGTACCCGTTGATCAAATCAAATAGTTTCATATTCATGTTTTCTTTGGTAAACTTCTTTACACATTTAAACAATCATATTATGATAATTACCATTTTTTGTTAAAAACGCAATACATCGAATATGTATTTACTTTTAACAATTCATTAACCACTTTGTATTCAAGTAATAGACGGTGTTCAAGTTATTTGGCCGAACTTAGGCATGATTTATATGTGATAAAAAATCGAATGACTTTCACATATTATCACATAACTTTGAATTTAAACAATGGTTTTCATTCCGTAATGAAATATCATTTAAGTTGGGTATTTTTAAGGCATTTCAATATTTTACAAATGTTCATGCATTATCAATTAGTTTCAAACAACAAGGATAATTCACATATAATCAAACAAGATATGAACACGAATAGAAATCATTCATAAAAGTGGAACAACTGTTTGTTACAAACTGATATGAATAACCGTCTCACAAAATGTGAGACACACTAAAGAAGTTCACAACATTTTCATTAGAATAATCATCCTAAAACATAAACTAAGTGATAAACATCGAGGGAGAGTGTCGTTGGCCATCATCATCATGCTCGCCATCAACACGCAACGTCACCTCCTCTCCAGCAAGCACCTCTCATGCAGAAGGACCTGTTTTTAGCAAAACAGAACAAGTATCAGATATACTTAACACTGCAAATGTGTTTGCAAGATTATAACATTTATAAAACTGTATATCAAATATATACCTTTTTCATCGATGACCCCAGCGACACCGGGTTCAGCCACCACACTTCTGAAATGTGATATGAACTCGTGAAAATCCAGTGTTTCCGTGTCACCTCTCATAATGCAAATCCTGACTTATGCTTGGAAGCTTGGTGGTAGCGACCGCAACACAACTCCCATTGCAAAAGAGCTTGCGAACCAGTTGTCCAGGTAGTATGCCAGACTCATGTATGCATCGTACATGCTCAATAAGTGCTCGTCCAGTGAGGAGCCCTCCTCCATCTTTATGGAGAGGAAATCCCCCATCAGCTCATGCTCCCAAATGCGCACTTGTTCCACGAAATGTGATCTCAAATGTGCCATGACCATTCGGGGATTAAGACTTCCCACCATTGGCCACAGCCCATCCTCCATCCCAAGGCGCATTGTCACTGATATGAATGTGGCCATCACACGACGACGGCTGCGGAGTTCCCGCTGCTCCTGGGTCTCATGACAATAGGGTGGCTCCAAGTACATCTCGTAGAGCATGTAGTCAGCCACTTTGTTCTCACCAACGAGATTGAAAAGGCACATGACCCATGCAGAGAAGTTGGATCCATCTAACTTGAGATTTTCTCCTTTTAATCAATCGTCAATAGGGAAGGTAATCTCAGGGAGAACCATTTTCTACATTTATAATTGCAAAAGGAATTTAGACTAAGTTTATAATTAAATGAGTTAATAATAACTCCACTCAGAAACACCTATCCCCACAAGGGTTCCTAGTGATAACACGACCCCTATCAGCCACATCTCCCCCGATTGACACGGCCATCGATGTGGGTTCAAAGTTGGACACTAAACGTTGGTCACATCATTCATGCGACTCGTGCGGGATCTTTCGACCATCCGTGTTCAAAGGCCACACTTCTATGGCGTGCTAGGCTCGCCAACTCAACCTTAGTATATTCGTTGTGCAACATGGCTTACACCCACTGTATGCGAATGTAGATATGTCTGACACCCAGGCCTGTACCCTGGATTGCCTCATACCGAAGAACTTTCTTGGTGGTGCACACTAAGGGGGAACACAAGCGTTGGTAATTTTAACAGGGATCATCTTATTAGGATACCGTCGAGTATCTAATACTAGCACACAATAAGATATACAAACAATAATATTGAATGTAAATGCGATGTGATATGGTCCTTGACGTCGTGATCTCCATCCGTCGTCACCGGATTCCGGCGCCAGGGTTCCGGCGCCGTAGACACCAGGGTACCGGTGTCATTCCGGCGTGGTAGTCTGTCACCTCCGTGACTATCTACTACTACGTAACAAAAGGTAATCATTTTACCTTTGCCACAACAATATCACAAAGCAACGCCCCCCCTGCAAAACAAAGTTAGACGCCTCTACTTTATCTTTGCATGTTTTACGTGGCTGAATGGGCTTTCGCACAAGAACCGTTCTTACCTACGAACTTTCAGCACAACGTTGATCAAGTAGTTGTCTCTACTACACCCCTTTTGGGGCCCTCCGTTGAAAATGGTATACCAACTAATGCAAGAGAGACAGACACCCACCTAAGCCACTTTATACGGTACAAGCTGTATGTCAAGCATGGACCAGTCCCGCGAATGAACGCGTAAAATCGGTTGGGGGCGCTTCATCAAGCATTACTGCGGTATATACAAGTACACGTGGGAGGGTAACAACTAAAAGATCAATGCCCACACGCTACATCTCGTGTGTTTTACCCGTACTAGCATTACTACACATAGATCTAGCTCTGATACCACTGTTGGGGTTCCACGCATGAAAACAATAAAATTTTACCCTACGCCCCTGAACCCCTGAAGCTGCCAGGACCTATCTATTAGGAATACAGTAACGGGAGGGGCTTTTCACGAACTTACCCTTGAAGACTGAAAAGCATTGTCAACGCTCAGGAGAGCGTGGTTGATGTAGACGAGCCGAAGCCGACCTCAAGGTCGTGATAAAGTCCTCGCGCTCCTTTGGCTCCAACGACTTGAGTGCCTCAAATGCGACATCTCGCGGGGAGTTACACGCATTCGGTGCCTGACGATGACTCCCGCTTCCCTGATCCAGCATCAGTTGCGGAAGTAGAGCTCCCGGATCCGAATCCCGCAGGACGATGGCGCTCTGCGGTGAAGATGTCTCCCGTTCGCGCAATCCAGACTTGGGACCACGGTCACGAGAGAGAGGGGGAGAGAGAAAATATAAATTAGAGGTCCTCCCAAAAGTAAGAAGACCTTTATTGATTATTGGTGTGTTTAATTTGGCCAAATACCCCCACTATATATAGGGGAGGGGAGGTACTACCTTCCTCAAAGTCCCGGGGTGGGACTAAAGGAGAGGAGGGGGAGGGGAGGCCGCCGGCCACCTAGTGGGCCCACGTGGGGGGGGGGGGGGGCTAGGCCCAGCCGGCCACCCCTTGGCCCCTTCTCCCTCTCTCCTTTCCCTAATGGGCCCTCTCCCCTCCGGGAATTGGCCCATTAAGCCTTTGACCATTTAATTGATTTTTCTCTTTATTAAATAATTACGAATAAATGATTAAATCAATATTTAACATTTATTCACATATTATTCAACCTCCATGGCTATGGAATACTTCCACCTCCACTCCGGACATCCTCCGGACTTACCGAAACCCTTCCGGTTTTCTCTCTACTATTCTTCGGTGATTCTTCCGATCCTATAAATACTCTCTAAGCATCATCAAGCCCTTAAGCGTGATACCCCATGGTTCGGGAACACTCCAGACATGGTCGGGACACTCCCGCACCAATGATCGACAGAGGGACCTAGATGGCCATGTGACCCCTGTGCGTTCCACGAAGATCTTTCGTCGTTTGAACCGGGACAGTCATGTCTTATTCCCTTTGTCTCTCGATACTTGCATTGCCCGAAATCTGATCAATGACATCACCATGTTGTGTTCAATCTCGTTACTGAACAACGCTACTTGACTCGTTCCGACAAGTGATATCCCCGTGATCAAATCACACGATGTGCAGCTATTGGATATAACCTCTCCGAGTGGGCCCTTGAGTATCTTCCCGTCACATGGACGGACAAATCCCGCTCTTGATATATATTGCCTCTACCGTTTCCTCTGAGTACCTGAACACACCTTTATAACCACTGTATTACCAAGTGGTGCTTGATGCTATCTAAGCACTCTCGGGAGACAGTGATTGATATAGCCTCACGGTCTAAGGAATAGTCTACGAGGATCCATTTCTAATCATCGTAACTTGAACTTCGTGACATGATCGGGTCACGATGTTTAGGTTGGGTATTGGTTCATCATCTCATTCTCGGAATGAGATGACTCCATTTCCAATTGGCATAAATGCCACATGATCAGGAAACATGATCATCTGTTGACCAATGAACTAGTAACTAGAGTTTCACTAGAAACCCCTGGTTGTTTGCATATCACACGTGTATTGATGTTTCCACTCAATACAGTTATAGCATGATATAAAACTTAATCATAAACTATATAAAATATGATAATAGTCCTTACTACTATTTGTCTCTAGGGCATATTTCCAACAAAACACATATCATGTTCCAAAACCAGAACAAGACAAAGACCTCCATTCTGTCACTGATGGAGTCGGATTCCAGTTCAGGTGCACTTCACCGCATCACAGGAGGAAGGTTGTGGTTTGTCATTTCTTTGAGCAACACCAACTACTCTTGCACCCCGAATGACTGAGATATTCTGTTTAAGTCACTGTCATAGTTGTCAAATCGTGTGAAGCTTCCATGAACGGTAGTGACGATGTTGGGTCCTGACAACTTCATCAGGAGGTAGGCGCAATGAGGTACCGCCGTGAACCGAGCGAACGCGGGTCATCCCAGTATGACATGGTACTGTGAGGGCCAGTAGAACACTTCAAAGTCGAGTTTCTCGCGCGTGAAGTTGTCAGGTTTGCCAAATATCACGTCCATAGCAACCTTACCTAGGGGAAGACCGGTTTCCCTTGGATGATGTCGTCGAAAGTGGTGTCGGATGGTGCGAGATTTTCTAGGGACAAGTTCATAGCCCGTAAAGTGCTAGCAAAGATGAGGTTGATGACACTGCCACCATCCATGAAGACTTTGCTCATCTCATACCTGCCGATCTAAGCTTCAAGTACCAGGGCAATGTGGCCCGGCCGCGGGACCTGGCGAGGATGATCAGATCTATCAAAGGTGATGCATGACTCAAAGCCGATGAGGTACTCTCGTATAGCTTGGGTTGATGTGATGGACAAGTTCATTGTTTGGGAGTTCACCTTTTGGCTCCTATTCAAGGGTCGCCCTTTCTGGATCATGATCGTGTTGCCTAGTGGATGTGGGTATGGTTCGGCTCCGTTGTTATGAGCAGCCGCAACCACGGGTGGTGGCACTCCATGCGTTGGTAGCGGGGGTGGTGGTGGTGCTCCGTGCGCTATAGGTCCTGGGACCGCTTCATAGCCTTGGTTGGTTGCACTTTTATGCATCCTGGCTTAAGCATCCTGAAGCCTCTAGAACTGGCGGCAGTCCTTCAAGAGGTGGGTTGGTTTTCTTTTGCCATCGTTTTCGTCCACATAGAAGTGGGCATTGCAGGGAACTGATAGAAGCTAGAGGGGAAAGGTCCCTCGCCGTGGGGATGCCACTACCACTCGTGACCTAACTTGCGGAAGTTTCCTACATCGTAGTTGTTTCCACTGTGGTAGCCACTATTGTGATTGTTGTTGTCATGCTTATCAGCGTATCCAGCCACGACCATATCGGCTCCGTCCTTTTCCTCGTAGTGCACCTTAAGCTTTCCTCGCCAATCGCATATGCGCCTCTTGTATGTTGGGTACCTCCCGTCCATGTAGTCATCGTCCATGGAGTGTGCACGACTGTTATGCATAGCGTCCTCGCCATCCACCCATCGGTTAGCGATGTCCATCAAGTGGTCAATGGTTTTGGGCTTGACATGTCCCAGCTCCTCCCTAAGTTCTCGCCTACATAGGCTGGTGTTAAATGCATCGATTTCTCATTCCTCGGAGATATCCTCCGCGGAGTTCTTGATGGTAGACCATCGTTGGATGTATGAGTGAATTGACTTGCTAGCCCTCTAAGTACACACCCGAAGCTCCTCGATGGATGTGGGTTATTTGTATGTGTCCTTGAAGTTTTGGACAAGCTATGGACTAGCTCCTCCCAGCTGCCAATCAAACCCTCGGGGTGGATTAGAAGCCAAGCACGTGCGGATCCCTTCAGTTGTAGCTCTAGGCATTACATGGCGTTGTTTTTGACCTGACATGGAACTTTACTAATTAAAGGTGATCCTCTACCCATGTTTTTGGCTCCTAGAGCCTGTCATACTTCGGAGTGTCATAGAGTATCTTGAAGCCCTTTGGCATCCTTGATCATCAGATGTGGCAACTAAAACATCTAGGCCCACACAACTTGATGTCTTCCTTGTCGGACTTGGTGGAGTCGCGATTGGCACGTTCCGTGCAAGATTTGTCGACCTTGCGTTGTGTGATCTTGTTGTAGGCGTCCTACTTGCACGTCCTTTGAGTGTCTCGCCGTGTGCTATGACTATAGTGTGGTGAATCGTCATCTCGCGGTGGCAAGCGGTTAGTCCTTGCGGTGACCTAGCATACCACTTCATGATGTAGTACACTATAGTCATTGATATAACACCAATGAAACACCGTTCACTAGTATTACATCCCTTAGAGTGGTACAGCAGAAACACAACAGGTCCAAGACATGACTATAGATTACAACTTGACTCTTTACAAAAGATCTAGACAACACTCTAGGTTAAATAGGAAGAAATAAACTTCTTACAAAGAAGAACTAGAAATAACAACTCTGAACTATCTGTCTAATAAGACTAGCATCTAAACTATCTGCCTTGCAATTGCTACTAATGCAATGCTCTACAGAAGTAGGTTTTATGGCTAGAGTATCTACTCCTATCTAATCAGGAACTCCGTCTTCACTTCGGTTAATGTATATGTTGACTTTATTGATGTTATTGAAGAACTTGAGTTGTCGATGATGGTTTCTTGAGCATAAGTTGGTGTTGACGTTGTCTTCAACAACTTCAGAATCTAGCAAGGGTTAAGAAGGTACGGGTGAGTATGAGCATACTCAGCAAGTTCACTAAAAAGGAGTGGTTGATGTACTATCTACAGCTACAGACCATATGTCATAGGCAATGCAGGTTTTCATAAACATTTCTTCAAAAGTTACTTTTATTCTGAAAACTATGTCCATTAGCCTTCACAGGTTTACCAGAACTTTCGTGGAGTTCCTTTCCTGCCGCGTTCGTAGCTCCTTTCTGGAACAGGGGGTAACATGTCACAGTTCTTACACTCTGCAGAGGTGCGTCACTTTTCCCATGAGAGACCTTAAGCTTTGTTGCACGGCCGGGAGTATGTCCCCGTTCAAACTTCCTTGGTTTGAGGTCTGATGGGCCGAGTTCCTGCACCAAAACAGGGTTATTGCAGTACTTGCAGCAACAAATATTTAAAGAATTTGTCTCGATGGGAGCTCGGCAATCGGGGAGCCACCGGGGAGGACTCTCCAACTCACACATAATCTGCCCTAGGCAAGAGCTGATCTACACCACCATAGCCATTTTGGCGACATTGTAATCTCCATCGATAATCAAGAACAGACAAGCAGGAGTAGGGTATTCCTCCCGGGTCCTGAACTTGGGTAAACCTCGCCCTCCCCGTTGTTTGTTAGGCGACGAATCTACCAGTTCTCGTCTCTCCCTAAACCCAGGTCCATCATCCATGGACAATGCCTTGGATACCCCACATCACTCCCAGCCTAGTAGCGCCTATGGGAGCAGCCGAATGTGACGGGCCATCTCCGCTTACAACGACACCTTGCTGGTCGGTGCTGATAGCATCGGCACCCTGCAACGGTTCAGGTTCCATTAGGTGGGGAGGGTGACGTCGCCGACTTCTTCAGCCACAACAACATCTTCATCAGCGGCGGTTGCACATTTTGTGTTTTTTTTCAGCAATGGTGCAGGCGTTGGAGCGATGGGGAACATGCACAGGGCAGTATAAGAAACCCTGGCAATCAGTACTCGCACAAGTTCCAGCGACTTCGGCGTCAATGTCGATGCATGAGATCATGCGGCGTCGCGTCGGTTAGCAACACCATTGTTGTCTGGCCATGGTTGTTATCGTCGGTTAGCCTACGGTTGGGTCGCTGCCATGCGGGCCCGTGGTCCACACGGCAGGACCGTTTGGGTCGTCCTATTGGAGATGCCCTAACTAACTGTTTTGGGGTTATGGTCACTTCTGTGAAACCAGGAGTGCCTTACCTACGACACTTCTTTCTCCGTTGGATGTACGATGTGACGACTGATCGTGTCTAAATCTACTTATTTTTATTCCTCTTTTGAATTGGATAACTAGGGGGCAGTCTGGGCAGCAAGAGCGGTAGCAATGCATATGAGGCTGATGTCGAACGAGGATTGTACAGTAAAGTGTCGTACGCATAGCATCACTCCTCTGAATTAACTCCCAGGACATGTTATTTTCATAAACAACAATCATGTGGTCTAATTTCAGATCCTAACATGCATACATCTATCTCACGAATATTCATACAAATGCATCATTAAATCTATGCCACGACTCTATTTTATTTCTTACTAGATCATGATGGCGCGCGTTGTCGCGCCCGTCTATTTGGGCAGTAGATCGTTAGGAATCGATGCAAGTTTATGCAATCAGTTGACTAAAAAGTTAAGCTTATATCTGAAGTGACGGTGATGTATTTAGTGCTCCTTTGTGCATGAACTTGTTATGACATTTTTAAATTTTTGATAGCAACATAATGTACTTAACAGTTTTTTTATCAACGTAATGTACTTCCTATCACCAAATATACAGCTCAAGGAAAGAGATAGTGGAAATGAGTAGAGTTTAAGAGTGTTCACTTCATATATCATCAATTAAATCAGAGAAAATTATGTCTCCATTCACTTTTTTCTGTATCTATAATCCGGACCAATAGTTCTCTTTGGCATGTCGTGCCATGTATATAGGAAAGAAAATAGCAGGGGAATTACTAGGAAATGAATCAGTCGGGGGATTATCAGCCTTTGCTCTTTTCAGATCATGGGAGAATGTTCTTCTGAACAAACCCAGAACTTGATGTTCAGGTTCACAGTCTGATTATCTTTGCGCATCTTGCCTAACTGTACTAAACAACCAGCTGCATATATAAAAAAACAATAGCCAGCACCATCATGGCATGAATTATGTACTACGGAGGAGTAACGTATCTACGGTATAAGCTTAAGCTTGCTAAAATGTGAGCCTTTTTAGGGCACTTGCCGCTCCTCCTCCTTAGATTGTGTTGCTACCGTGTGGGCCTGGTCTTATGCGTTAGGACGTAAAACACCCATACCCAGTTGCTCTGCAGACCCGCGTCGATGGTTTGGGCAGCCGGGTGTGCATGTGTCCATGTTTGAACCGATCCACCCGCTTCTTTGTCGTTTCTTGGTGTTGATCAGATGTGGTGGTATCCTCTCCTACCATTGGCTGCAATGTCTCGACATTGACCACCGTGTGATCGGGCGTATCCACCTGAGCAACGAGGTCAGCGGCAAGGACGTGGCCGGTGGCGGCGACGGCCGGGGCCGCCAGGCTGGCTCGGCACACGGGACGGGTGACGTGCGCCACGAGCCACACGTCGATGCACGTGGCGTGGAAGATGTGTAGCACCCGGGGAGGAGCCGGAGCTTCTTACCGTCGTCGGTGAACTCAACCAGGCACATTGCATAGTCGACAGGCCGCGCCCGGCCTTTATAGCCCTCGCCCTTGCGTACATCAGCACCAGCAATGCCTCCATTGCAGCGATGCCAAAGCCCAGGCCTCCTCCCGCTGCGGCTCACAGCCGACGAGAATGCGGCCACTACAGCGGTCACGACAGCCGCGTTGGCACTCGAGGCGGCTCCTCGCCGCCGCCAGTGCCAGTGTCGGTGCAGCGTCGGAGGTACGCGAAGAAGAAGCATACCAAGAAGAGCGCCACGATGCCACATATGAAGAGGATCGAAGTGGCCACGTTAAACGTCTCGCTGCCAAGTCCCCCGACAGCTACTGGCGGTAGGGGTGGCGTGAACGCTTCAGTGAAGGTGGCACCACCGGCCATCAGCGACGTGAAAATGGACTAGGACGAGACATAACAGATTCCAGCGAGCATAAGAACTAGGGCTCAGAGGAATGGACGGTGGTCAGGGGCGGATCCAGGATTTGAGCATAGGGGGGGCCAAGAAGACAATGACCATACAACTGATTTGACTCAAAGAATAAAAATTTCCCTAGCCGTTGGATTTGCATTATGATCAGGGCTAGATATGAATCATAGGTGTGTCGCAACTGATAGAGAATTGCGCTAATTCTCAGTAGTCCTCCCGATAAATTTTCTATGGATATCAAAATCTATTGATATGTGTTTGGCAGTTGAAAAGAAGTCAATATATCTACTTGTTAAAATGTGGATCTCCTTAAGGGCATATCAAACAAGTCACTAATTTCACTAACGACTGAACTTGTAATATTTTTCAAATAGATGTTCTTCTATTCTAGTTAGTACAAAATAACTAATAAACTATATAATCTGTATAACTAAGAAATTTGAGCAAGTAAGAACTACTATTTGATTGGATAATCAGATATTTAAACTACCTAGCAGTAACTACAATAGCCAGTTTCTAAGAGAGTAAGAGTAATACCTGGGCAATCAGTTTAGGATTTAGGCATGGCATACTCAATCGCCAGTTGACGCAGACGATTGTAGCCGGCAGATGTGCCTTAACTAAATTGCTGATCATGATGCCTGATTGGAGTCCCGGTGGCCGACGGCGATGCTCAACCAACAAAACCTAGATGAGGAGAGGTGGCTCAACAGGCTAGATGCGAAGGAAGCTAATCTACTGATATCTCCCAGAAATCAAGGTCAATAATAAGTCCCAGATACTACATCGCGTGGATCAGTTGATCTCACGCCGATCGTTCAGTCTGCCTAGCTTTGTGGCCTTGGCCCTTGATGGCTAATTGGATTGGGTTTGTCCCGCTCAGAATCAGCACGCTGGGCACCTTAATTAGGCATGTATCTTTGCTAATGGACTGAGAATCTAGATTAGCAGATTTAATACCAGCTGTACCTGCTATACATCGTTAAGGGGGGCCAAACGATAGGGGGGCCTGGCCCCCGCTCGCCCCCCTTGGATCCGTCACTGACGGTGGCGGCTGTTGGTCTAGACCAGACAGTACTTTCGTCGGGATGTTGCGATGAGACGACCTACAACAATCTTCGTAGACGTCGAGTACTTTCCGACGGAAAATACGAAGAATCTCCGGTAAGACACGCACGCACAAGCTAGCTTTTACTAGTTCTTTCAGCTAGGCTAGTTGTTCACGTACGTGATTGATTATGCTGCTAGATCACGCTGGTAGCTCTCACGTAATACAACACCGAATCGATCTTGGCCAGAGGCTCGTATCGAGCCTTGCAATATTATTTCTCAATCGCATAATAGATTACAGGGGGACTACACATGTATATATAGTAGTTTTGTTGTATCTAGCCTAGTAGAATTAGGACTCCTAATTCTTACCTTAATCGGCTACACAAAACCTACTCGGATACAACTCCGTATACACGCATACAGTGATTATTGCTAACAGCGGCAATCCATGCGGTGCATAGCGACGTGAGCGCCATTGGCGTGCAGGTGGAGGAAAGGATGCACATCGTGGAGGAAAGTGGGGCGGTGTGCGTGCTTGGTGGGCGAAAATATGAAAAGGTGGAGACGTGCAAGGAGTGAGATGAGAACGAGTACGAATCAAAGTTCTCTTTTGGGCACCATGACTTCTTGCAATGGCACGGGTTCTTGCCTTTGACGTTGTTAATGCAGGGACCATATTAAGCTTGCGTTTTGATGTTAGCATGTTTGATTAGCTAAAGTCAAACACAATTTGTGGTTGGTGATTAGCTGTGTTGGGGCTGGGGACGAACACCAAACCTCCTCCCCACATCATGGATATTGTACATTCCTCGAGCGAGAACGCACTGACCCGCGTGCGGGGTTTCTCTTAGGGCAACTCCAAGCCCCCGCCAATGGATGGAGTCCGTTTGAAATAGTCTGACTGGATAGGGGCAAGGTCAAGTGGTGACCCACGAATGGATTGCGCAACGCAGACCAGTCCATTCTGTCGCATTCTTTGCTAAAATTTGAGCTGACTTTGCGGTCCAGCGGATAGCCCACGGGGCTAGGCTGCATGTTTTTTGTCCAGTTCAGGCCCTCTAGCCAGCCACACACGATCTCTCTCCCTCCATTCTCATCCAGCCAGCACCCGCCACCATCGAGCCCTAATGCGATCCATGGAGGCCACTCTGCCCCTCAACGTGGCTGACGCCCAAGCCATTGTTGTGCCTGTGACTCCCAAACGACCGCGACCATCCAGCAAAGGGCATAGCGACAGCTGATGTGGTCAAGGCGAAGAAGAAGAGGACATTGGAGTCGAGGAAGTGAGCCAGCCATAGAGTCAATGTTAGGAACCGGCTAGCCGCTTTCGCTAGGGCCTAAGAAAGGGCGGAGGCCTTGGAGCATGCCGCCGCCATTCAGGCCCGTGCCAACACTAAATCCATCGCCACCCAAGCCGTTATCCATGTTGTGCTCATGCTTAAGGATCTGGCATTGACCACTGCTCTGGGTAGAATTATTTTCTTATCATTTTGGAGACGATTCCGGACTATCAAAGTTGGAGGGGTAGAGACCGGAGTTTATCGATGAATAGGTGCAACTTTTGGGGTATCTAAGTTCTACTTAGAGTTTTTTATAAAAAAAACTACTTTTATCAAAGCTATGAACATGGGCCAGTAGTAATGTATTTTGTTCATCGATTACCTTATAAACTATAATTAACTGTAATAGGTGGGCTATATTTTATCCTCTGATCGGATGTGTAGAAAGACTTATCTGTGAGAAGCAGGAGGTAATCAAGAAAGCTTGGCGGCTAGATCGTGGTCACTAACACTAAAAACATAGATCCATCACAAATCGAAGTGCTCACACTGTGATAACACCATGCAGACGGCGAGACGAAAGCTCGCTCGCTCGTCTAGTACTCATTAAATCTAACCAATCATAGAGACACATACATAAACATTTTAGATAAGATATATAGCGTATGGCATGAACTAACCTGGTCATAGCCATTGGATTCGTCGGATAAAGAATTCCAAAATCATTGAAACCTGAACCAACCTCAACTCCTTTAACCAATATTACAGGCCCAATCCCGAGTTGTCTAGTGCAAATACCTGCAACAAATTAAAAGCGGTAAACAACATTAGAAGGAGTCGGAACTGAATGCATCCATTAGGCCGAGGTGAGGAGGGAAAAACTGAATGCAGCCTTTAGGCTGAGGCGGGGAGGGAAAATCTCTCGCAAGGTTGAAGATGGAGGGGTAACCTAGATGGAGAAGCCTAGCTGTCTGAGAGAAGCTATAGAACAAGGGGGAAAGCCAGTACGACCGCACCGAGCATATGTAGACGGTGGGCCGAAATTGTAATGTACCTCCGGTCCCCCACCATGGGTCCTCGCCAAGTGCTAGCCTCCACTCCTAGTCTCCATTATGGCTTGAACGAATGGTTGTTCTTTTCCTTGTCTGAATGTCGGCGGCGCGAAAACCTCTAACCCTTTGAATCGCTCTTCTGAATGGACCAGGGCCAGATCGGTCACAGTCGCATCTCCTGCCTATGTCATGTCGTGCATCTCCTATGTCGCTTCTCGTTGGCTCGAATCCCTCATGTCGTAACTTCCTTTTTCCATCGATAGGAGTATATGGATCGGAGACATGTTGGCTTTCAACCCGGTCCAGATTGCATCGGCCTAGCTGTTTTCAGCCCAATATACCAGAGTGGGCCAATTTGATGCCAGTGTAGCCTCCCCTAGGGATAGAGCAGGGACATTCGGCCCAGTCTGCGGGGTGGTTAATCAACGGCCAGTCTGCGAGGAAAGGCAATCTAACGGTGCAAAATGTCTAGGCCGTGAGGTAGCTCCCTTTTGTACCAGTTTTAATATATCCCTAATTTAGAAAAAGTTAGCAACAAAGAAATATATCTCGTAAGGGCAATCGGTTAGAGGAGTAAACGAATGAGTAAACTTTAGAGAAGTAAATGTACTCCTCTAAAGGAGGTCGGCACCGAACCGATCCCTTATTTTTAGAGGAGTAAACTTTTTTCGCCCCATTTTTTCTACCACTTCACATATGCATTCAAACATCTTACATATAGTTCAAACAAACAATTCAAACATACGGAAAATTCAAACACAAGCAGTAAACCACTTAAACGGCATACATAGGCATAGTTCATCGAATCGAACACATCGAAATGAAACATGCATAGAGTTCATTCAAAAGTAGACTCTACCACCAACATCGATCAAGGTCACCAAAAAGAAGCCATCGACCTTGTTTGATCCAAAATACCACTAACATATCACCTCATATGCTGTGGACCACCATCGAAGAGATCAAAGACCATCTCCGAAGAACTAATCATCATCACCTCCTCCTCCTCGGCCATCACCATCCTCACCATGACCATCACCACCACCATCTCCTCCTCCTCGGCCACCATCACCTCCTTGGCCATGAGCATCTCCACCAAAAGATCTTTGATGGATCTTTGCTCGAGTGAGCTCCCAATACTTCCTAGCCGTGGCATCCATGTTGCTTGGATCCATGAACATGATAGCCCGCTCATCGATCGTCTTCTCTTTTGCTATCCTCTCCTCCTCAAGTGCAACCCTCCTCTCCTCGGCAAGGGCCATCCTCTCCTCGGCCACCATCTTTTTCTTCCACTTTTCCTGCTCCATTGCCTTGAGCTCGGCCCACCTTGCCGCCTTCTCATCCCTCCTCTCGGCCGCCAAAGCTTTCTTGGTCTCAACCATGGCACATAGTTCTTCTTTGTAGCCTCCAACTTGGGCACCTCTCCTTTTCCTCTCCTTTGCAAGCTTTTGCCCCTCGGGCCTCTTGTGCGGGTCTTCGTCTTCCTCATCATTAGCATCGATGGAGATGCTGACCCTAGACCTCTTTGGAGTGGTCTCCAGATTCCTCCGCACCCACTTTTCATTGCCAACAAGCTCGTTGTAGCAATGGTGCAAGGTGAAATCTTTGCCTCCATTCTTCTTGTTTCATATCTTGTAGAGGTCTTGGATGAGTGGGCCAAACTCCGTCGCGGGCACTCCACTTGGCGGGTTGGTTTGCACTTGATCAACACAACCGGACCACCAGTTGCAACACTCAAGAATGGCACCCCACCCCACCGATGGCCGAGAGAGCCTTGTGTGCGAGTGATCGGCACCTCCATGGTGTTGTTATAGTAGTCCTTGATGCGAGCCCAAAACTTCTCCTTCGATTGGTCGGTGCCAACCGATGCATCGAGTGACAAATTCATCCATGCATAGCACAATGCGATGTCCTCCTTCTCGCAATAGTTGGAGGCTCGGCTCTTCTTTGCGCTTCCTTGTGTCTCCTCCACCTCGACTTCCTCCACCTCTCCTTGCTCGATGGTGGGCTCAACCTCTTGATCATCGTCAAAGTTGAGGTCGTCAATCCCGGCGGCATGGCTAGCATCCAATTGGCTCACGAAAGAGGCCACCTCTGTCTCCACCACACTACATTTCATCAAACAACATCACTGTGTGTCTACAAATCGCGAACCGATGAGAGGAGAGGAGAAAAAGAGATTTTTTACCTTGCTGATGATCCATCGAACACCTCACACTCGTCGACATTGACAACTGCCGCCCGCGATGGCTGGCCTCGGGGACGGTTCGCCGTCGAGGCCTTGCACGTCGAAGAGGCAGCTACAGCCTTCAGCAGCGCCGCCTAGGCCTTCTTCCTCTTCTTCTTGGCCGCCGCCTCCGCGAGCGCCACTTTGGCCAGAGTTGGCTTGCTCTGCCGCCAGCCAGCCACAGGAGCAAGGGGAGGACGTGGCGCCACCTCGGGAGCTTCCACGCGCTTGCCGTCGGCCTTACCGGAGGCCTTGACGGCCGTCCCGCCCGACCAGACCACGTTGTTGGCCCCCAATCTTTTCCCACCCGCGGCCGCGACGGAGATCTCCGATTGTGGGGATGGTGGGGCATCTCCGGCGCCGGGAATGGTCAGAGAAGGTGCGTCGGAGAGCTGTGTGTCGATTGCGGGCGGAGTCGGTGCCGGCGGGGAGGCGGGCGGGAAAGAACGGCGGTGGGCGGGAAGAGAGGTCGGGAGGCGGGAGGTTTTCTCAGAAGTGGCCTCTGAGGAGTAAATTTAGGAGTCAACCGCCACTTTTACTCCTCCGATGAGTATAATTTTACTCCTCTAACCGTTTAGGAGTTCGATTAGGTACCGTCACTGTATATTTTTACTCCTCTAACCGATTTTAGGGTATCGGATGCCCTAAGACTATAGAGATCTGAGTCGTCGGTTGGACACTGCAGTTTTCTCTAAGTTCAGAATGCCTCTGTTGTGATTTCGTTCTTTGACAGAAGTCCTGAACCAGCTTCTACTTTTTCTGGCCCGATTCTACTCATACGCGGTAAGCACACATAAATTAGCGTGTAGTACTACTATGTGTGTGGGAGAGGAGAACATGTGTTTATGCGAGTAATTCGAAGCAGCGAGAGTCGATATTCGAGAGGTGGACTTGTCGGATCGGCAGAGAGGTGGACCTGTCAGATCGGCGTGTACAGAATGGCTACTGCTGACCGTTTATTAATATCAGGCGTCTACAGATCGAATGGCTACTGCTATAATAGTAGTAGTATCGCTTGTACAGTAGTACGTCCATTAGAACAGACAGTAAATGCATTGGTAGGAACAGTGCTTACTGGTATGGATGGATGGAGACTGGTGCGCGCATCTTTAAGACATACTAATATAAATAAAACCCGATAACCACGTGATTATGATATGCGACCTTTCACAGACAAAATCAGATAGGTAGGTAAGGTTCGCCATCAAGAATGATCTTATGACGACCGGAGCTAGAGTCTTGGGCGTGTGGTTTTGTTCGTTCTTCGTCTTATTACTTTTTGTGTTTATAACATAAAAAAGTCTTGATTTGATATCCAGTTTACATTGAATAAAATATCAGCTTGGGAGAGAGAAGGAGCACCATACCATAGATAAAACAATACTCCCCTGATCAGAAATAACTGACTTATGTTTATCTAAATTCAAATCTAGATAAACTCCTTGCCTCATTGTGTGGCTGTTGAGTGGCTCCGTCCTTTTTTTTTGGAAATCAGCATATATTAATATCACACAGATACCAATTACGCCCGGTCTCTGCAACAACGCATATCCTGATGGCAATACGGATACACACAGCCAAAAAAAAAATTACAAAAAAGAAAAATCATGCTGCAGGAATCCGATCTTTAGCAGCAGCGATACTACCACCACCAAAACAACACCAGAAGTCCAATCCCTCCAAAAGCGACGCCTCCAAGAAGGAAACAGTGCACAAGCGTTGTCATCACCCGATCAAAGATCTTAGGTTTTTACCCTGGAGAAAGTCCTCGCTCGCAAAGCAATGTATTCTGCAAGACCATTGCCAGGCACAACCAATGAAGGCCAGACTTCGGGTTTTCATCCTGCAAGGTAAGACTGTGAACTCTTCCTGTGATGCCGCCCCCTCTAACAGACGCTGCCACGAGTCATAGATATCCAAGCCAGATCCTCATCGCCATAAAGACTCAATCCACCATAGCCCGCCCTCATGTCTTTGCCTTCATGACATTCTCCGCATCTGACTTCACCATGTGTATCGTCAAAGACATGTCGTATGATGGTAACAGGTAGCAGAGCTTCACCGCGCTCACACTGAAACCAAACGGTCAAAACAAAAAATACATGTGCGTATGACCGAATTCCTTCCTATCCAGCAAGCTCCAGGCATATGCGTCCACGGGAGTTCGCCGACAGAGCCTTCCGGAACCAGACACTCCGGTCAGATCAATGGAGACATGCATCAAGTAGATCTTCGTCTTGGTGCGAGAGAGATCCGAGGACCAACTCCTTTATGGAAACCGAGTCAGCAGCCCCCATGCTACCCGCCGGGAAACTAGCAGGATCCGTCGCATAGCGGCATGATCGCCCGGCCGACCACTCCGACAGAGAAGGAAGTCACCACCACCATGCGAGGGGCAGTAGCCCCAAGCGCCCTAGCGTCGCGAGCACGGCCGGAGATCCTGGGCGCCGGTGTCGGCGACGAACGAAATAGATCTCGGCCCGTAGACACTGATTCCTGCCGCTGCGCGCAGCCATCTGGACCAAGGACCCCTAGCTACGACGCCACCGCCGAACCAGCGCAGGCGCGGATGCTGCCGCCGCCGCCACGCCAGATCGCAGCCAGGGTCGCTGCCGCCGCTGGCACGCCGCCAGATCTATGCCCAGCGATGCCTCGGGCGGCGGCGGCGAGAGGTTTTTGAGGGGAAGGTCGGCCGAGGGGAGAGGGTACCGCCCGGCGCGGCGCGACGCCGCCGCGCGGGTGCGGGAGGGAGAGGGGCGCCAGAGATCGAGCGGCTCCGTCTAGAAATAACTGACTTGTGTTTGTCTACTTTCAAATATATCTATACAATAAAATACGTTTAGATATATTCGAATCTAGATAAACTCATGTCGGTATCTTTTCGAAAAAAAAAATTGAACATAGTATCAGTATTTCCCGGTAGCTAATTCCTCTCGTTTGCCTCGTGGTTCTCCCAGGATCATCGGACAGCTCTCTGGCCACACACCAAGTCAACAATCATCACACGCGTGCAAAATTTGCGCCCTTTGCGGTGGCTCTTGAGGCCGAAGAGACTGCACCTTCCTTCCGATTTGCAGGGGTGAGAAATGGGAGCGAAATGGCATGCCGTGGCGGTGCTCGGCGTTGCCTGCGCCGCTGCCGCCGTCGCCGCCGACAGGGGGCTCTCGCTCACCGGCACCGTGGCGCCACCGGAGGAAGAAGTGAGCTACCTGCGCAAGGCGGCGAACTCCGGCTGGCAGTGGCAGAGTGACGGAACCACTTACCACCACGTGTGGCCGGTAATAACACAAAGCTTTCTTCTGCGTTAATCTCGAGCTGTGCTTACCAAGTTTGTAAGTTCAAATTGAGTCGAGTCTGATGATGGTTGCCACCCATTCTACGCTTCTTTTTTGACGCATGAATCATCGCTTGTAATATCTGGCGAGTTCAATCGTGTCTTTTTTAATGTAGCCAATGAAATTTGGATGGAAAATTGTGTTGGGATCATTCATTGGAATCTTTGGAGCAGCGTTCGGCAGCATCGGCGGAGTAGGTGGTGGTGGGATCTTTGTGCCCATGCTCACCTTGATCATCGGATTTGATCCCAAGTCGGCGGCGGCCATGTCAAAATGTAAGGATTCAATTCATTGTCCTTACTAGTATTCCCTCCGAACCAAATTAATTGACTTGGATTTGCCGAGATTCAGATATATCTAGCACTAAAACATATTTAGATACATCCGAATCTAGATAAATGCAAGTCAATTAATTTGGATCGGAGGAAGTACTACTGTAGATTTTTCTTCTTCTGAACTATTCTGCGGGCACAGGTATGATCATGGGGGCTGCTGTGTCAACCGTCTACTGTAACCTCAAGGTGAAGCACCCAACTCTGGACATGCCAGTCATAGACTATGATCTGGCGCTCCTCATACAGCCCATGCTCATGCTGGGGGTCAGTATTGGGGTTATCTGCAATGTGGTCTTCCCTGACTGGCTTGTCACTGTCCTCTTGATCATTCTCTGCATAGGTAGGTGCTAAGACTTCTTATCCTTAAACTACAGCAACCGTTCGTTTATCCTTAGCAGCTTTGCAGCTACTTGACTTTCAGAATGCTTAATTTTCCGAACCAAATTCCAGTCACTTCGACAAAAGCTTTTCTCAAGGGTGTTGAAACATGGAACAAAGAGACAATAATCAAAAGGGTAATTTTTTTAGGCACTTGTTAATTTTTTTACATCACATTATATTAATATTACGGATTCTCATAATAAGCATTTTAATTTGGTTGCAAGTTCAGGAGGCCGCAAAAAAATCAGAGCAAACCAGTAAGCGACCCCATAAACGCAACTTTTCACTCATCGTTTATAAAGAGAGAGAAAATGTTGTTTACAATGTTTGCAGGTGAAGAACAAGACTATACGCCGCTACCTGCAGGACCTGATGCCGCATCACAGACCGAAACCCTACCAGTGCAAGCTCACCATAGAAATAATGAAACCCCGTCTGACCAAGTGGTAAATGAAAGCGGGTGAACATTATAATCCCTGGACTAAGAAGCAACCATCTGAACGACTTCTAAAACAAGATCTCGTTTCATGCTACAGGTATCCATTTGGAAAAACGTTTACTGGAAGGAGGCTGGCCTTCTTTCCTTTGTTTGGGTAGCATTCCTTGCGCTTCAGGTCACCAAGGTGTGAAACTCAACTGCATTTGGAACTATAATATGAATTCTACGGTAACTATTTAGTACTGAAATCATAACATGAGTTTAAGATTAAATATCTACTCCGAAGTAGCATTATTATGCGTCAATGTCCATCCACTTCACGTTTATTTAAATAAAATCAACTTTCCTTTTCACAAAATCAAGACACTTGTGTATTCAGTTTTCT
Organism: Avena eriantha; assembly: GCA_910589775.1. Classification (NCBI taxonomy): domain Eukaryota; kingdom Viridiplantae; phylum Streptophyta; class Magnoliopsida; order Poales; family Poaceae; genus Avena; species Avena eriantha. The sequence continues at coordinate 413,331,063 of OU342740.1, read as the reverse complement.
CATTACCTATCTTGTCCATAATAGTATTGAATAAGAAAAATAATGCAAATGACAAACCACTACAGGAAACTCATTGTATATTAGTAATATTGACATTATCATATCTGACTTATGTTAATTCTTTCATGTTTGCAGAACTACATGGCAACATGTTCCATGTGGTACTGGGTTTTGAACTTGCTTCAGGTACTTTACGGGATTTCTTCACCTCAATATTCATCCATAGTGCATACATAATGGATCTTTAGTTCTGAATTTAAGATGGTTCTGAGACTTAACAAAATATATTATCAATATCACTTCTTGCTATTACAGTAACATGGTTTTCTTACATGTTCAATATATGTGAAGATCCCGGTGTCAGTCGGGGTGGCCATGTACGAAGCTGTAGGTTTGATGCAGGGGAAGAGGGTGATATCATCCAATACAAATGCACATACCAGCCTGAAAGCTCGTCAGCTATTGGTATACTGCTTCTTGGGTGTCACTGCTGGTGTCATCGCCGGTATGCTTGGTGTCGGCGGGGGCTCCATCATGGGGCCTCTCTTCTTGGAGCTTGGTGTCCCTCCGCAAGTAAAATCTTTCTATTTTCATGTCAAGAACCTCATGTTTTAATCATGGTTTACTCATCTTGTTTAATTGGGCAACCATTTGATGGTATTCTATTCATACATTCATCATTGCACTTCTGACCTGTAAACTACCACAGGTCTCAAGTGCTACGGCCACCTTTGCAATGATGTTCTCATCTTCCATGTCCGTCGTAGAATACTACCTCCTGAGCCGGTTCCCTGTACCATATGGTAAATGCCTCTTTTTCTATGGTCCTCCCACGTTTATCTTATTATTTATTCTCTGAAATTTGGGCAGCTCTATTCTTCACAACAATTGCATTTTTTGCTGCGATTGTCGGCCAACGTGTTGTAAGGAAGCTGATCAGTCTGTTAGGGCGGGCGTCAATTATCATCTTCATATTGTCCTCGATGATCTTCATCAGCGCGCTTTCTCTAGGTACCAGTTTCCCTCCTCTCGCTGCAACCATCATCAGCTCACACGGTTTAAAATCCCAACACAAAAGCTCTGAAAATCCCCAGGCGGCGAAGGCATCGCCAACATGATTCACAAGATCGCGCGACAGGAGTACATGGGATTTGAGGACATCTGCAAATATGATGCGTAGGAAGCTGAATTGGAGTGCTCATGTCTAGGTTGAGTGCAACCTGACCAACAAAGACGGTGCTTCTGCTCTTCATATCGTGTGTCATTTTATAGAAGTCCATCCTGTAGTTCAACATTTCATTCCTTCCTGTAGAATGTGCCTCTCCTCCCTTTATAATCCACGATTTACCATTATATCTGTTGTTGCATTGTCTTCTACCTCTTCCAAATATCCAGGTGTTCTTTCCCAAATCATTCGTCGCTAGTACTATGTTTTGCTGTTTTAGCTACCAGACTGAATGTTTATCAGTTGTAAAAGAACCGGAGACAAGGCGCACGGCAAAGATAACAGTCAACTCTCCCACAAAGGCTCCGCCCTGTTTAATTCGGTACCGCCGTGTCTATTAGAACACAGATTCAATATCACAAGTAATTGAATACTCATGTTTCTTTTGAGAATGCCTTTGTTCGCAGGGTCAGCAAATTACTCATGTTAACTTTTGTGAATCCTATGTTGTCGGGAAAGTGAGATACGAAACCAACACTCTACAAGTAGAAATAATGTCAAACATCAGATAGCAAATATCACTTAGTTATTACAGGTGCCAAACCTATCATCCTTTCCTTGGTACAGTTTATGCAGAGTACGTGTGTGATCATATAGTGCCTATTCACATGAATCCCAAAAGATCCCAAAAGAGTACGTGTGTGACCATATAGTGCCTATTCACACTTAGTTATTACAGGTGCCAAACCTATCATCCTTTCCTTACTACAAAAACGCTAGTATCAGCAAAAATTACTTGCCTTATGAAGCTGCACACACTAAAAGAACACTGCACCTTATCAGCATGGACTTTCCACAGTCCGACTGAGGTAGTGGAGGTAGTTATTCTTCTTCACACTGAAAAACTATAAACAGGCAAATCAAACGCATTTATTTACGAGTTGAGTTTTGTATAGGCATCAAGGTCGCACAAATCAGAGCTTCTTTGGAAGATTGTATGTTTTCTTGAGGAATTTCGAGGCCGTCTCATCATTCCGGTAGCACAAAACTCGCAGGATAGTGTTGGGGTTGCTTGCGCTCCACTGGGTGGGCACGGGAGGTATCGGGAACCTAGATTTGGCTGGAGATCCATGACACTCCGAGACTGTCTGCTTGAATCGCTGAATGAGGGAGTCCGTGTCTGTCCGTAGCAGTGGCAGAACATTTTTCACCTCCAGTGAAGCCTTGTCAACTAATTCGTTCGGCAGACCATCACCGTTTGCCAAGTACAATCCTCTGAGGGCTCTGAAATCATTCTCAATACTCTGAAAGTCTTCAAGCGTGAAAGCGCGTGTTGGTCCACCAGCAAGAAGCGCCAATAAGAATCCATCAAAGGAAGCCTTCATCAACGCAGTCACGAGACGGTCCCGAGCTTCATTATGCATTATGCCAGATATCATCCCAAGGACGGAGTGAAGCTCTCTCAGTAAAGGATCCACCCTGTTTGATGCAGTACCACCAACATACAGTGTGTCCAAAAGAACATGGCTCAAATAACTGAATACCACATTATATGCCGTTGTGTCACATAGCTGACGGATGCCGTCCTGGCAACTTGCCTGGGATAACTCAAAGTTGATGCTCATTCCATCAGTGATACCATCCTGAGATAATTCACTGTTTCGCAAGTATTTTCTTGCCTTCTTCTTCAGGTTCTCCACCTCAGTCCGGATGTAGTGGAGTGTATTTATTCGTACACACAGTTTAGGAAGATCTGACGCACACGCGCCGTTTCCAGTGGACGATCCAACTTGTGAGCCACGCTTCATAAGAACATGGGGTTTTTCCTTTTTCTTGAACAATTTGGGTCCAACATCGCATCTCGTTAAATGAGGTAGTTGAGGAATAGGAGTACTCTGGATCCCTGTGAATCAAAATTTAAATTAATCCAGCATGTCTAAATATTGTACGAAAAGAAAGATTTCCGCACTCATACATACCACAGTAAGATTTTGCTTTGGAAACATAATATTGTAGAATCCTATCGAGCCCAGCTGCTAGATCAGGAAACAGGGTAGAGTGCATGGATATGGGCAGCTCAAAAAAACGCAATTAAAACTTCATGTATCATCTTCAGCATCTCAACAGAAGAAGGGGCCAACCTCTGCCTGTTAGCTTTTTGGCTCCATGTCTGCATACAAATTCACATAATTAGTGGAATGCTCAGATTGTTGTCCTACGTTGATATCAGACTTTCCATCATTGCACAAAATACTGCGATATTTCCAGCAGATGGTTGATCATGGCTGAATGCCTAATTAGCAAATCATTCAAGTCAGATATTAGCCGTTAAGCACTTCAATAAGCATGCAGTGGTTGTCACCAAGGAAAATGCACCTCTGATTGTCCATACAGCGGTAGTAGTTAGTTTCTAAGGTGCACCAGACAGCTAAAAAAATAGAGTAAGCTGATGTCAGGCTAACCAAAAATTAAAGTATAGAAGCCTATAAAGATTACTCCCTCCGTCCAAAAATATGTGACTTGGATTTGTCTAAATTCGCATGTATCTAGACGCATTTTAGTGTATAGATACATGCGAATCTAGACAAATGCAAGTCACGTATTTCTGGATGGAGGGAGTATTATTAACAGTTGATGAAAGGAAACATCACTTAAAATCCATGGACAACACTATGAAAGGCTAAAATAACTGAGTTCGCAATATTACTGTAAGCGACAATGAGTAGGATCACCTCCTGCTGCAAACTTTGGTCAACCGATCCTTTAAGTTTGTCCACTCGTTCTTTCACCCAAGCTTTGACCAGATTAGCAATTGCATTTTCAGCTTCATACGGCGGCATCTGTCTAATCAATGACTTGCCTCCGTCATCACTATCCACAGAATCTTCAACAGCAATATTAACCAGATTCTTCTCTAACTTGTCAGCAGCATTAAGCACTTGAGCCGTGTCTGGTGTGAGCTTTGTAGTCCCAACTATAAATTGCTTCATCTCATTACCAAAGCAAGAATGAAGGGTTGCGACTGCAACACCTGAAGCAAACGGGTGCCATTCCTTCAGTATTGGACTATACAGATTTCTCTCCTTGGTGGCAAGGTCATTAATATCCTTTGCGAGGATTGAAAGAACTGGCTCATCGTTCCTTGATGATCGCTTTGAGACTGCCTCCTCCATTCTCTGCAGAAATCAAGAGAACATCGGAATCAATAGACAAAACCAACATTGTCAAATGTCGCTATTAAGGTAGCATTTTGTAAGGTATCCTGAAACCAGAAATAATCAGATCACTTCTAATGACAGTGATTAGCAATATTTAATGTCCAATTTTGCAGCACAGTTAAAGCCATTATCTGAAACTGATGGTGAGATAAAAGTGAATGCCTCGTAAAAAGAGCCCAAGGAGAACAAGTTCACAATATAAACTTACTTGAGCAAAAGAAGTACATAGTGATGACCGTATATAGGTTTCTATCCTGCTGCACACAACATCAGTCTGTTCTTTCCCTCTAACGCGGTATTCTTGACATATATCTTCAACCAGAATCTTCGCAGCTGAGAGTTGTATTGATACAATGCCTCGCATGGAATCAATATTGTTAGTATTGAAGGTTTCATGGTAAGCTAGCAATCTTTTGTCTGTCCAACCTATTATCGAACTTAAAGTGGAGCTCAATACTTCGCAGTAATCTGGATCTTCTGTAGTTTTTGCATCTTTTGCAACTTCACATAACTGATTCTCTGCAGCAGAAAGTAACTCGATATTTACTTCGCCTGACATCGCAAAATGGTTGACCAGCGCCCAGGTAAAGCAGAGGTTGTGAAGCATCTGATTAATCCCAAGAATGACCCAAGTCTTCTTCAACAACACCATCACTTCATCAATCTCATCAACCACAGTACCAGTCTCACTATCAAAGCAAGCTTCTACCAACATTTGATAGATATGGAGATTAAGTGGAAAGCCATCTGCCCAGTGGCATTCATCAGAATCTCCACCAAGGGACCTACCAGCAAGTGACTTTACAGCACTGCATAGTTCCTGCATCGGTTCAGAGTCCTTCCCAATGTCAAGTGGCCCATCATAGGCTTTATGTAGTACCTGCCGTAATGTCTGTGCATAAACGTCTGATTTGCTTAATGGAACAAGCGGGTGAAGCAACAAACCAGCCTCAAGAAGCTTTAAGTTCCTAAGCTGCCAGGTTACATACTCATCTGGATCGGAGAAATCTGATGCTTTAAACTGCTGCAGGAACTCTAGGGGCAAAACCATTGATTCGGCTCGTCTGCCTAGCTGTTTGAAGAAGAAAAAAGTGCGATTAAACTTTAAGTTCGAACTCCTTTGTACATGACAGAAATGTCTGAAGTACTACATGAATAAGTTCAGAGCATAGATGATGCCTGATGGTGACTCAACTATACAAGTTAACAGTGCTCTAAGAAATTCACTCCAAAAATAGAATGCTTGCTAGTTTCGAGTTTGGATCTATACAACAAGAATTTCCTAATAACTTCCTTTATCTATACAACAGAAAGAAAAACAAGGCAAATATGTAGTTCAGATCTGCCATGTCTAAAAGGAAACATATATTTCACCTTTTGTATGTCGGCAATGAGCTCAAATCACAACAAAATAAGAAGCAAAGGTACCGAAGCATATCTTCATGTTTTATTGTGTTCGCACAGGTAGAACTAAAATGATACTCAACTGCCAAATATTAGAACTAAAATATACCATAAGCTCACCTTAGGAAGCATATTTACCAAGTTTACACTTAGAACTTGAAGAGGTCACAAAAAGTAATCTCGAAATAAAATAGAACTATACTTCTTTGGTTTCATTTTATACACAGAACATTATCTAAGACGATGTATTATACTACTGTTATACGAAGAACGTAATACAATGTTGACATTGATTTTTTTTTTTTCAATTGCAAGTGTCAACCCAGCAATACTGCTTCAGACCACTCATAATTGCAGTCAAAAAGTCCGTACGCAGGCCCTTAAGCAAACCACTCAAGCACAAAGTACAGATTGCCAAAGGACAGAAACCAATAAGAGGAGAATAGCACTTGCATCACTGATTCATTCAATCAAGGTCCATTTAATTGTCTGCAGCAAAATCGCTCCCACTTTTCTAGTATAATAAAAGCTGATCACTACATTTCATTTGCGATATTAACAACCGAATAAACTAAATTCTATACTGTCTCCCAACTCTGAAGATCACAAAACCGAGACATCGACACTCGCCGCTCAATGCTCACGATCAATACTAGTCCACGAATCACACACCATTAATTAAGACGAACCCATACTGAGATCTTGTACAGGTGTGCAGCCCACCGACACCGCAACAACCACTTTCCCGGAAAACATTCCAGAATAAATAAATAAATAAATAAATAAATAAAGAGATGCTAAATTTCAACAAAGCGAGATGAGAATGGGACCTGGCCAGCCGCGATGCGGAGAAGCCCACGGCGGATCCTCGAGTCGCCCTGCTCCGTGATCCGCAACTTAATCCGCACCAACTCAGACACTGTCACTGGTCTCCGCGGCGCCGCCCTCCCGACTTTGGACGCCGACGGGGACCTGAGCCCCAGCGCCTTCTTCACCTTGGTGGCCGCCGTCGACGTCAGCGAGTGCTGGAGGGAGGACGAGGAGGAGGTTGAAGAGGTGGCGGCGGAAGCGGACTGGGGGATGTAGGTGAGGGGCCTGGCGCCGGTGGCGCGGGAGGCGGCGGCCAGGACCTCGTAGGCGGTGGTGCGGAGGTCGGAGGCGGAGAGCGGCACGCCGAGATCGGAGAATGGGGCCGCGAGCGCCATCCAGAGGAGGAGGAGGCTGTGGTGGCAGCGTCGGTGGCGGCGGCGGTTGGGAGGTCGCTGGAGAGGGTGGAGGAGGTCGAGGAGGCGGAGTTGCAGCGGGCGTCGGGGAGGGGACGCGCCATCCTTGCCCATATACGTTTGCCTTGTTTTTCTTAATTATTATTAGAGCTGTGCTGATCGGTTTTGGGGTACGTTGTCTGCGTGAAGCGCCCCGTCAGCCAACAAACCAGCATATAAGCCCAATTTTTTTTGAATTAGGTTCAAAACAGAATAAATCAGAAAAAACTACAAAAATTGTCTCGGGAGATGATTAGTCATTTGTGCAGACTCTTCCGTTAATCTTTGGGAGCGCCTAGATCTCAGTCACTTGAGAACTTCTTATTGATTCTAGTCGACGGAAGTCATCTTACTACTTGTGTTAATTTTCAGTTGAAAATTAATTGCGACTTATAAAATTCGTACTAATTATCATATGTAACTAAATTCTCAGATACAATCTAGTTACAACTCATGTATAATTTTTATATTGTAAGAATCGTGAGCTATATCCAATGGTGAAAGAGGTGACTCAGACATAAGTTCCCATGCGTCTGAAAATTAGCAGATCCGTTAATCTTTTCACAAGTCTATCTTTTGCGAGGGAGGCGTAACCGATCATGAAGACACATCCGGTGCTTGAGAAGATAAATTTACCAATACCATCATCTTATCTTGTAACCTATATCCTATTTTGAGCTTAACTACTATGAAACCTCTGAAATATGAAACTGTTTGCACAAAATAATGAGTTAACAACAATATTCACATCTATCCATGGAATTAGGCTATGGTGCACATCAACATGCTACATAAGAACTTTGCGTATGTCTGGCCGTCACATTATATGGAGAGGCAATGGATGATTGTTACCTCTCAGCGTGTTTGGTTAGATGAGGGAGGGAGGGTGGGATTTTATCGATGGGAGTTTCTTAGAGGATTAGGCATGGGAAAGTGATGTTTTACTCTCATTCTCCTATTTGGTTTGCCTTGGGAATTATCATTGGGAATTTAAGAGAGAGAGAAATATATATATGTAAGTTTGTTGGCAAACAAATGAACAGGAAAAATCCAACCATGGCCATGATCGCGGGGCACGCAGAACAAACATAGCCCCATTTTTTCTTTGTAAAGTCCTAATCTCCATTGAATTATCAGGCTCCCCCTAGAAAGAGAAGTGCGGGAAGTTTGCCCCTTAATTCCCTTGTCCTTTTCCTTCTCAACTCCCAAACCCCTCAACCAAACAAGAGATCATACATCTCGTACTCCTCTAATTCTCATTCCCTGGTACCATACCTAAGAGTTGTATTTTCCAACGTGTTCCTCCAGTCTTGGGAGCTTTTACATCCTCCAAGAGAAGCACCCTCTCCTTAAAGTTCAAGGTTATCATAGGAGCTACCATGGAGTTGAGGTAATGGTTAACCACACCCTTCTTCTCAACAACATTGACATGGGTATGATTACCCGGGTTATTGTGATTAGTTACCCTAGGCTTACAGCCCGCAAGGCCCAAGAAGGAACCAAGGATGGCCCAAGAAGCATCGGACTGAAGGTGTATCTTGCTAGATAAGGAAAGAGTAGGAACCGATATTGTATTAGTGTTGTAATCATAGTTTGTAACATATCTATATACAACCTAAGGACCCAGCCTATTATATAAAGGCTGGGAGGAGCAAACGAAGAGGTATCGAAAAAATCCTTGAACAATCTGTAATCGATTTGTTCCTAAAGCAATCAGACAACTTTTGACTCTCTTGTTTTTCTGATCAGCCGACAAAATCTCTAGCATTCTATTTTCTATAAAACCCTAAGCCCATCATTAGCCCATGATCTTGTTGCTAGCCCAAAAATTCCTATACAAGCAAAGCTTATTTATCCAAATAGCTTTAAAACCAATTCCCACAACGTACACCATACATACCTATAAGCATAAATGTTATTCCAAGTATATTTATCATGTGTCTTGTTTTATTTAGCTTCTAAATAATATTGCTCTTATGGTTATGGTTGTCATAGAGAAGTTGGTTGTGGGATTACCAAGAACTTGAAGGCACAACCACCAAAGGTGGTAATGATTTATGAAACATAAAATGGTTTTGTAAAAGTGGAAGGAATGATAACAAGGGGACATGAGATACTCTTGTTCTACTTAGTAATCAACGAGTAAACTAAGGGTTATGGGTATTTCAATACATATGCTCTAGGGAAAAGTATTGGAAAGCTAGGAACCCGAGGATTCAGCTAGCCATGGAAAGTGAAAAGAAAAGGTTGTTTTAGAGCATATGACATGATTGAAAGACCTATGAATAAGGTTTATACTGGTTACTAGGAGGGCAAGACCATTAGCCATATAAAAATGGTGAAAGTGTTCGATAAAAGTTAAACTTTACATCTATCTTGTTATAATTATTCTCTTTTTGAACTGGAAAGATGCTAATGATAGGGGTAAATGTAACCAAACACTAATGATGAACTATTGATCAATCATAAACTTAATGAAATAGAGTTTGGAAACTAAATGGGCCTTTGCACATGTTTAATCCATGCTTACTTTTGGTATGAGATATAAAAATATCTTAAGAGAAGACATAAAACTAAGAAGTGAGTCTTTCAGGTCAAGGGCATGAAACTAAGAAGTAGCCCAAAGTTGAAAAGCATAAAAAACCCATGCTAATGATAGGAAAGAGCCTTTCAACAATTCTATAGGTTCATCTAAGTATGCTTGAAGGTTTGTTTTACCTCTCATTTATTTGAACAAAAGTCTACTTATTATTGAGCATGTTTGTAGAGTGCGAAAGATATCACTTATAGCTCACTTGCTTATTATTATTCCTTAAAGACTAAACCTAGTGAACTTTGTGTGGCAATAAAAAAGAAGCAAAGCAACAAACTCCAAAGTCCATATTAATTCTATCACCTTTATACTCGAGGACGAGCATAGGTTAAGCTTGGAGATGTTTGATGCATGTAAAATACATTCATGAACTTTGTCGTTTATTGCTTCAAAATCATTATTATTTTGCAACATTATTATATTTATTGGGACTAACCTACTAATAGTTGCAAAAGTGCACAAATTCTTGTTTTACACTTTGTTGTGTAGGAAATATACAAATATGAAAGAAAACCGCTCATTGTGGTGAAATCTAGAAATTCCTAGAATCTATCTCTGCGGAACATTTTTTTTGAAGATTGCTAGAAACGACCCAGAATATGACGTCCAATGGGGAAAAAGTGTAAGTACAGTTGTGGGGAATTTTATGCGCAACAATTTAGACATAAAATTCGCCCCAATCGGAGTCCGTATGCACTTTTAATAGCCATATTACTGCGGAGGGCAGAAGTAGTTTCGGGACTCCAAAAATATATGACGTGGTTGACTCAAACTCTTTCCATCTTTGGTGATTTTGGCCTAACCACAACTTGATGGACTCATTAAGGACAGAGGAGACTCATACGAAGGTTCTAGAGATATCCAAGATCCCTTGGATCGAATGGGCATCCATCCTATGGCCAAGATTGTATCTCCACCACTATATAAGGAAACCCATAGCCATGAAATTCCCCCTCCTTGGCAGCCCCCAAGGAGGGGGAGGAGCTCCTCAAGATCAGCACCATCTCCAAGGAAGAAGAAGGGGCAAGGGGCCGCTACCCCCAAGTGCAGCAATCGCCCATAGGAGGGCGTCGGTGCCTCCCTGCCGCCATCGCCGCCTCCTCTCACCACGTGGCCGTCTCTCCCCCTTGGGAGGCTCATATCCATCACCATCTACTGCAAGATCTCATCATCCCACACTGTAATATCTTGGAAAACATGATGTATGGTGCAATATATTATTTTTTATGGTCTATTGTATGACTATGTTGATATTTAAGTAGTGAATTGTTATGGCAATTGTGATCTAGTTTGTTTTGGTTGCATACAAGTATATGTTATCTTCTATTATGATCTTGATGCACTAACATATGAGTGCACACATATGTTGGGGGATGCACAAGGTTGTCACTGTTGCATGTTGATAGGATGAGGGATGTACGGATTTTGACAGAAGCCGAATCTCAAGTCTTAGAAATATATGTAGTATTAATTCATGGTTAATCAACGAGGGTATTATCATGTGGACCTTAGATCTAAATGCAGTGATTGGACTTTATCTTAATATTCTCTTGTTTGTTCTTAATTGGCGTTGGTATCAATCACTAGTGGTGTATTTTCTCATATCTATGGCTATATCTAGTTATGGCTCCTCCTAGAAGAAACAATAAAAATACTATATATGTTCTTCACTAATTGTGACAACCAAATGAATGAAATAGTAATTTGCCTAAACATTTGCTCTCATAGATTATCCACATCCACTCAACTAGCTCCACTTCATTTGCATTATTTTACTTATAGTATTTATTGTAACTACTTTATTATTTTCTAGTTAATACCAAAAACAACCACACACACACACATTTTAGATCCTAGCTTTGCATAGAAGGCCATATAAGTGGGTTATAGGGCTTTAGAGAATAGATAGTTTACCTTCAGCTCCTCGTGGGTTCGACACTAAAATACTTATCGAATTGTACTACGGTGATCCCCTGCACTTGGGGGTTATCAGACGCCTCGATGTGCAGCCATGCGGGTGTGCGAACAATTGGAGGCGGGAGCTTTAAGGTTGACGGTGGCCGCACATCTGGTGCCAAGAGTAGATGAGGCCATGGCATCTCTTCCCCTTCTCGTGTCCCTTCTCTCCCCCACGATCTAACACCGCCTAGCTCATCCAGCTGGAGGAACGGAACCGTATGCCACCGATCTAGCCCCTCCATCTCTCCAGCGAGGGGTGCCATCTCCCTCCTCCAGCCGGAGAGGAATGGAACAACCTTCCGCTGATCCCACGCCTCTGAGCTCAGGGCCATCCATGGCGGAGCCCCCGTGACTTATAATTAGTTACCCTGGTAACATAAAGGTATGTAGCCTGTGAAGCCCAAGAAGAATCAAGGAAGGCCTAGGAAGCATCCGATGGAAGACACGTATTACTAGATATGGAAAGAGTAGAAACTGATATTGTATTAGTGTTGTAATTATAACTTATAATCTATCCGTATACGGTCTCAGGACCCAACATATTATATATAGGCTGGGAGGAGCCAACGGAGGAGCACCAAAAAGCCTTGAACGATTTGTAATCATATTGTTCATAAGAAATCAGACGACTTACTCCCTTGTTTCTCTGATCAGCCGACAAAATCTCCAACATTCACTTTTCCACGAAACCCTAAGTCCATCATCATGGACCTCCGATGCCTTCGGGTCTGTTGTGCGTGTGCCACCAGACTGTGTCCAATGTTAAATCAGTGTTCACTTCATATAGAACTCCAATTCTCATACTCGGTGTTTGGTTATCATTTAGCAAGACTTGTCTGACTATAGAACTGAAAACTTATTGCCGTCAAAACTCTCTCTCAAAAAAAACTTCATAGCTCAAAGGCTCATGGATGTTATATTACGAGCAGTATAGATTCTGTAATTTTCAGTAAAACAGACCTCAACTGACCGGCGCTGGGTAGCTTGAGTTGCTGGCTTTGGCTTTGATAGAAGCACTTGCTAATATGGTGATGGCCGATGTGAAGCAACCGCATATTCACCTCAACTTGAGCCTCAATTATCTGATTGTTCTTATGTTCCAGAATAGGTTAGTAGAGGCTGGGTGAAGTACGTATATTCCCGGAATCCGATTAAGACAGTGCATATTCCTCTATGCCACGATCCAGTCCTCCATGCCACTATGCCCACATCTAGTCATTAAACATGATGTAAAACAAGCAAACAAAAGAAGTCACGGAAAAAAAGGAAGATCAAGCTGGAGTTTGGATCCCGACCTCTATGCCCAGATCTAGTCCTCCATGCCTCGAGTCGCGCCTCTGTGCTTCTGCTCTCGTTCGCGATCTGCGGATGGCTGCGGATAGTCTAGGTGGAGGCAATGATGTCCGGATACGCGATATGGATGCGGTGAGCCGGTGACGGCGGAGGAGGAGGCTGTGACGGGGAGAGCGAGAGGAGAGCTGCAGTTGCGGGAGGAGAGAATGGAGGATCGGGCCGGGACGTGTGCGAAAGAAGAGGGAATAGACACGCGCTCTGTTACTCGTGGGACCAAAAGCAGGCGCAATGAAGGATGGGCGGAAGCACGGCAAAGGAATTGACGTATTAGTCGATGACGGTCGACGACGGAACCGTTTGTATTTTGAAGGATGGGCGGAAGCGCGACAAAGTGTGAAAATCATTGAGACTAGTATTTATTGCTTCTTCTGGATACATAGGAGATTTCGCAAAAATATCTATTCTGCCTCATCCATTGGGCCAAGATATCCTATTGGCGAGTCTTCACAAATTTTTGAACCAGTTCTATCGCATTGGCCTGGAAGCAAATTCATTCACTGCTAAGATGAGAACACTCAACATATTTCGGATCTATGACTGCTGCTGGGTTGCAGAAGATGGCATGAAGATGCAGGTTATTTTTTCTTTTCTCCTGGACTCTGTTTATATTTACTTTCAGTTGAGCTGACTTCTCCAACAGTATACTCATTCACATGTGCTCCAGTACTGCAAGTTACTTTAGCATTTTCAGTTGGCATGCTATCTATTTGTCAATTCATGAATTTAATATAGGTGTAACTTCTTCAAACAAAGCGCTTATCTGGATGCTTATCCGGATTCTAGGTACTAAGAGTGTAGTGAAATGGAAATGGTCCTGTACTACAGGGTTATAATTTTAGCATCTCCAGCTTATTTTCTACCGAGAGGGTCCATCTCCTAGGAGGTTAGTGGCGACACTCTGGGTCGGTATTTTCTTTGACAACCAATTTGGTCATACCATACTCTAATCTCTACCCCTGACGTGTCCATGACAAACGCCCCTTGAGGTTCACATCGGCAGCTCGTCCGGGTGTTAGGATCCCTTGACCGTGGTTCGGCCAGAGTTCTAGATTGAGGGAGTAGGATACATTCAAATCCCTCATGTAAGTGGACCATTTGTGTTGGAAATATGCCCTAGAGACAAATAATAATAAGGATTATTATCATATTTCATAAAGTTTATGATTAAGTTTTATATCATACTATAACTGTATTGAGAGGAAACATCAATACACGTGTGATATATAAACAACCAGGGATTCCCGGTGAAACTCTAGTCACTGGTTCATTGGTCAACAGATGATCAAGGTTTCCTGATCATGTGACATTTATGCCAGTTGGAAATGGAGTCAACTCATTTTGAGAATGAGATGATGAACCAAATATCCAACCTAAACATCATGACCCGATCATGTCACGAAGTTCAAGTTACGATGATTAGAATGGATCCTCGTAGACTATTCCTTAGACCATCAAGCTATATCAATAACTATCTCCCGAGAGTGCTTATATAGCATCAAGCGTCACTTGGTAATACAGTGATTATAAAGGTGTGTTCAGGTACTCGGAGGAACCGTAGAGGCAATATATGCCAAGAGCAGGATTTGTCTGTCCACGTGACGGAAATATACTCTAGGGCCCACTCGGAAAGTTATATCCAATAGCTGCACAACATGTGATTTGATCACAGGGATATCACTTGTCGGAACGAGTCAAGTAGCATTGTTCGGTAACGAGTTTGAACACGACATAGTGATGTCATTGAACAGATCTCGGGCAATGCAAGTATATCGAGAGACAAAGGAAATAAGACACAACTGTCCCAGTTCAAACGACGAAAGATCTTCGTGGAATACAAGGGGTCACATGGCCATCCAGGTCGCTCTGTCGATCATTGGCCCGGGAGTGTCCCGACCATGTCTAGAGTGTTCCCGAACCGTGGGGTATCACTCTTAAGGGCTTGATGATGCTTAGAGAGTGTTTATAGGATCGGTACAATCATCGAAGAAGATAAGAGAGAAAACCGGAAGGGTTTCGGTAAGTCCGGAGGATGTGCGGAGTGGAGGTGGAAGGTGTTCCATATCCACGGAGATTGAATAATATGTGAAAGAATGTTAAATATTGATTTAATCATTTATTCATTATTATTTAATAAAAGAGAAATCAGTTTAAAAGGTCAAAAGGCTTAATGGGCCAATTCAGGAGGGAGAAGGGCCCATGAGGGAAAAGCAAAAGGAGAAAGGGGCCAAGGGGGTGGCCGGTGCCCTAGTGGGCTAGCCCCCCACGTGGGGCCTATGGGGGTGGCCGGCGGCGCCTCCCCCTCCCCCTCTCCCTCTCCTTTAGTCCCACCCCGGGACTTTGAGGGAGGTAGTACCTCCCCCCTATATATAGTGGGGGTATTTGGCTAGATAAATACACACAATATTTAATAAAAGGTTTCCTCTCTTTTAGGGAGATCTCCAATTGATATTCTCTCTCTCTCTCTCTCTCTCTCGTGACCGTGACCGCGGTCCCAAGTTCGGACTACGCGAACGAGAGACATCTTCACCGCGGAGCGTCGTCGCGCTACGGGATTCGGATCCAGGAGCTCTACTT
This sequence comes from Avena eriantha, assembly GCA_910589775.1. Taxonomy (NCBI): domain Eukaryota; kingdom Viridiplantae; phylum Streptophyta; class Magnoliopsida; order Poales; family Poaceae; genus Avena; species Avena eriantha. The sequence goes on along the minus strand of OU342740.1, from coordinate 413,315,535 downwards.
CCGCAACTGCTGCTGGATCGGGGAAGCGAGAGTCATCGTCAGGCATCGGACGTGTGTAACTCTCCGCGAGGTGTCACACTTGAGGCACTCAAGTCGTTGGAGCCACAGGAGCGCAAGGACTTCATCACGACCTTGAGGTCGGCTTCGGCTCGTCTACATCAACCACGCTCTCCTGAGCGTTGTCAACGCTTTTCGGTCTTCAAGGGTAAGTTCACGAAAAGCCCCTCTCGTTACTGCATTACTAATAGATAGGTCCTGGCAACATCAGGGATTCAGAGGCGTACGGTAAAATTTTATTGTTTTCATACGCGGAACCCCTACGGTGGTATCAGAGCTAGATCTATGCGTAGTAATGCTAGTACGGGTATAACACACAAGATGTAGCATGTGGGCGTTGATATTTTAGTTGTTACCCTCCCACGTGTACTTGTGTATACCGCAATAATGCTTGATGAAGCGGCCCCCAACCGACTTTACGCTTCATTCGCGAGACTGGTCCACGCTTGACATACAGCTTGTACCGTATAAAGTGGCTTAGGGAGGGTGTCTGTCTCTCTCGCATTAGTTGGTATGCCATTTGCAACGGAGGGCTCCGAAAGGGGTATAGTATAGACAACTACTTGATCAGCGTTGTGGTGAAAGTTCATAGGTAAGGACAGTTCTTGTACGAAAGCCCATTCAGCCACGTAAAATATGCAAAGATAAAGTAGAGACGTCTAACTTTGTTTTGCAGGGGGCATTGCTTTGTGATATGGTTGTGGCAAAGGTAAAGTGATTACCTTATGTTATGTAGTAGTAGATAGTCACGGAGGTGACGGACTACCACGCCGGAAAGACACCGGTACCCTGGTGTCTACGGCGCCGGAACCCTGGTGCTGGAATCCGATGACGACGGATGGAGATCACGACGTGAAGGACCATATCACATCGCATTTAGATTTAATGTTATTGTTTGTATATCTTATTGTGTGATAGCATTAGATACTCGATGGTAGCCTAATAAGATGATCATGTTAAATTACCAATGGTTGTGTTCCTCCTTAGTGTGCACCACCAAGAAAGTTCTTCGGTATGAGGCAGGCCATGATGAGCGGGTGTCAGACATATCTACGTTTGCATACAGTGGGTGTAAGCCATGTTGCATAGTGAATACACTAAGGTTGAGTTGGAGAGCCTAGCATGTTACAGAGACGTGGCCTCGGAACGCGGATGGTCGAAAGATCGAGCACGAGTCGCATGAATGATGTGACCGACGTTTAGCGTCCACCCTAGAATCCACATTGATGGCTGTGATGATCGAGGGAGATGCAGGGAAAAGGGGTCGTGTTATCACTAGAACCCTTCAGGGGATAGGTGTTTTTGAGTGGAGTTATTATTAACTCATTTATTTATAAACTTAGTCTAAATTACTTTTTGCAATTATAAATGTAGAAAATGGTTCTCCCTGATGCTACCTTTCCTGTTGACGATTGGTTATAAGGAGAGAAGCTCAGACTAGACGAATCAAACTTCTCTATATGGGTTGCGCGTCTCCACGTTCTCCTTAGCGAGAATAACGTGGTCGGCTATATACTCAACAAGATGGATTTAGAGCATCCATGTTTCTATGAGACCCCAGAACAGCGGAAGGACCGCTATTATCATTGTGAGATGTCCACCTTCATATCAGTTACAATGTGCTACGGATGGTGGATGAGCTATGGCCAGTCGTGGGTAATCTTGACCCTCGTGTGACTATGGTACAGCTTAGGACACATTTCGTGGAACAAGCACTTGATGGGATACTTCCTCTCCATTAAGATGGAGGAGAACTCATCAGTTGACGACCACTTGGAGCGCATGCATGATGCGTACATGAGGCCTGCATACTTCCTGGATAGCTGGACGACGAGCTCTTTTGCAAATAGCATTGTGCTACGGTCGCTGCCACCAAGCTACCAAGCACATGTCATGACTTGCATCATGAGAGGCGATGCGGAAACATAGTATTTCCACAGGTTCATTTCACATCTCAGGAATTGTGGAGGTTGAACCATTGCCGAAGAGGTCATCGATGACAAGGTATATATTTGATATACAATTAAATGTTATAATTTTGCAAACACATGTTGCAGTGTTAAGTATATTTGATAATTGTTATGTATTGCTGAAAACAGGTCCTTCTGCATAGAGGGGCTTGCTGGAGAGAAGGTGACATTGCGTGTTGATGGCGAGCATCATGATGATGGCCAACGATACTCTCCCTCAATATTTATCACTTAGTTTATGTTTTAGGATGATTATTGTAATCAAATATTGTGAACCTCTTTAGTGTGTCTCACACTTTGTGAGACGTTTATTCATATGAGCTTGTAACAAACAGTTGTTCCACTTTTATGAATAATCTCTATTCGTGTTCATATCTTATTTGATTATGTGTGAATTATCCTAGCTTTGAAACTAATTGATAATACATGAACATTTGTAAAATATTGAAATGCCTTAAAATACCCAACTTAATGGTATGTTCATTAATGAATGAAACCATTGTTTAAATTTAAAGTTATATTGATAATATGTGAAAGACACTTATTTTCTTATCACATATGAATTATGCCTAAGTTCGGCAAAATAACTTGAACACCGTGTATTGCTTTAATACAAAGTGTTTTGATGAATTGTTAAAAGTGAATACATATTCGATGTACTGTGTTTTAACAAAATGATTATTATCATTATATGATTGTTTAAATGTGTAAAGAAGTTTACCAAAGGAAACATGAGGATGGACCTATTTGATATGTATTTCATCAAACAAAGGGTATTAAAGATAAAAGAGAATCTAATTACTACGATTTGATTAATAGTAATGAAATTCAATTTTATTAGAATGGCATAAAAGAAAATTGTGAAATGCAATGCATTTGAAATGTCAAAATGCAAAGCATCAAAATGTGATATTAGATATCAAAGTGGGTAAATAGAAGGCGCCAAATAAATCGTTGTAGTGTAGATGTAGAGACCATTAGTTAGAAATAGTTAGCACTCAATTAGAATATATAGTGAAGCATGAGAATTCGTGAAAGCGGCTCCATATCTAGTATGGATCGTCATAAAAGTTTTGGGGTTATTCGATATAACCAAAAAATAAGTCCTTATAGAGTATTCATTGGGAAACTTTGAATACGAAATCCATAGCTAGAACCAAAAGGAAAGAAAACTTGTATTGCTCGGATTTTGGTGCATTTTCAAGAAAGTTCACATTCAGTGATATTTATCGATTATAGAGCAAATGAAAGATAGTGTGAAACACGACGAGGATTCAAAACCCTGCATCAGAGTGTTGAGAAGTGCAATGGAAAGTGTTCCCGAACAATACTCTTCACAAAGGAAAGAATCAATGATAATGATCATTGTGTTTTTCCCACTAGTGTTTTCACTGCATAAAGTAGGATTCAGAATGTAGCCCATATCTTGTATGGAGACATTTGTGAATCATTTTTCATGATTACCAGAATATTACATACCTACGAACTACTAAGAAAATAATGGTAAACTAGAATTATGAGAAATCCTAGAAGCAAAATTCCCTTGAGATTAGAAAGCAATTCATTGCTGAATCTTGCAAAATAAAAGAGTTACTTGGAATTTTCCCAAATGACTGCAAAGCCATAGTGGAAAAAGGGGTGAATGACAAAAGCACAATTTGTCAGGTATTGGACAAATTCAAATGAATTTGATTCAAGTGTGCTCAAAGTCTAGTGGATTTAAAACTAGTAAAAGTACTAGTATCTCATAGTAAATCTCTAAGTTTGATATTTGATCAAAGGATTTTGAAATCGTTCAAAATAGTGAGTGTGTCATCGGATTGATGACAAGTACGCCATGAGGGGGTCCTTGAGGCGTGCGGAAGAGAGGGGTGTGAGACGTACGGTGTTCCGGGACGGTGAGGACACAAGTTTACCCAGGTTCGAATCCGCCAGCTTTGGACGGATCCTACTCCTGCTAGCAATCCAGTAATACGGCAGAGCCGGAATATGGGTTACAAGGGTTCGCCTGTGCGAGTTGAGATTGTAGACTATTGAGGGTTGCCCTAAAGGCTCTCCCTAGGACGACTTATATAGATATCTGGCCTAGGGTTTACAGGAGAGATCTATCCGGCTACGACTAAGAGTCGGTTCAGAGTACATCTTGAACTACAAGTAACACTATGGGCCTAAGTCAGTAAGTCTTCTAGGCCGTCCCGTAGCCGGATTGGACTCCGTCTTTTCTCCCTGACTGGGCCGCCCGTGAAGCAAAGCTCTAACCCGAAGGGGGCCACCCTGGTCAGTGAGGAACTGTGAGGATAACCGGAAAGTATATCCCCAACAGCAGCCCCCGAAAGTCTCCAAGATCAAAAGTTGGATTTATTATCGTCTAGCTTGATCTTCGGCTTGCAGAATCTTGAAGGGTTCCTGAAACTTCACAACAAAAAATACGATCCGGGTCTTAAAAATAAGTCGGACCTATCAACATGTTACTCGGATTTTCCAACTTGATTTCAAAATAAGCCGGAACTTGGTCTCTAACGCCACCTGACACCAGTCATGGTCAAGTCACGTCATCTGACAGACATCCTGTCAGCACGACCGTTGGTGGGTCCGCAGTTCACGGAAACGAGGCGCCGTTTCAATGCGTACGCGAAGATCATCGCGTGGGTCCTTCCTAGTTCCTTCCACGACGCGTGGCGGTTATACAGTGTCATTTGCATGAATGTTGGCGAGGTTAGGTGGATATATGGGGTGATGATTCTCCTCCTCCTTTCTTCACATGTTCCTTTGTCGTTTCTTCTCCTCCAAATCTCCCCCGCGCACAGAGCTCCTCTGCTTTCCCCAAAAATTCCCAGCGCCGCCCATCTTAGGTCACCGGCACACCGAAGAAATGGCTTCCTCATCCTCTTCCGGTTTGGCGGCGGCAACGGCGACAGAGGCGGCGGCAGAAAAGGAAAGCTTTCGCGGGGTTTGGATCCCCTGCGTGCTTGACAACGAGAAGCTCCATGGCGTGGAGACAGAAGGGCTCCTCCGCACCAGCGACTGGCGGAGCGGCGTCGGGAAGACCATCCCAAACCCGCGCACCGGCGAGCGGGTACACTTCGGCACCCACCTCGACAGAGGTTTTTCATTTCCTCCCTCGGAATTCTTTTCCGAGGTGATAGATCACTATAGTGTTCAACTCCACCATCTTCCTCCCCACTCCCTCCTAGAGATGAGCGCCTATGCGGCTTTGTGTGAGGGATTTCTCAACATTAGGCCGAGTCTTACCTTATTTCGGTACTACTTCCATGTCCGGAGAAATTCTATCACTGCCGGTAATCCTTACATTACCGGTACAATTAGCTTTTCACTTAGACGTGAGCGCACATATCCTAAGATTCTAGCCAGTGACTCGATCAAACAATGGCCAGCCACCTTCTTTTATCATAAGGATGTTCCGGCTCCCGGCAAAGCCACTGCTTTGCCGGCTTTCATCGACGGAGCCGCCACGGCCCAACCGTCTTGGGACGAGGCTCCTCCGGCTCTCAGTGACGATCTGATCCTCGCTAAGAGGCGGATTGAATATCTGATTAAACACAAAGGACTGAAGGGATCTGACTTGGTCCAATGTTGGGTGTCACGCCGGATCCAACCCCTTCAGTACCACGGAGACCGACTGATGCACTCCATCATGTCGTCCAAAAAGGATTCCCTCCGCATCAGCCCTAGAGCCTATACCTTGCAAGGTTATATAAGCCATATTAAATGGCTGATAAGGGAGTGGATCGAGAGGAGGATCCCGAAGGTTTCTCTGGATATGCACACAGCGGAAAACCCCGTTGTGCCGGTAAGCTTCTAACAATAAACCTTTTTAGGTGTTTCATTCTTTAGATTATATCGCAATACTGATATGTTTTCTTCTTTTCAGCTTGCTGATCTCCTCGAGTCGGAATTTGCTCCTCTCGAGGGATATCCTCCAGAGTTTTCTCAGGAGGCGGAATCGGTCCCATTGCCGGACATTGTGCCCAAGAAGCGCAGGGCTCCGACAGTGGCTGTTGGCACAAAGGAGGTGCCTGTTGTGAAGAGGTAACTTTCAACACAACTTCTGCCTTTGTACCTTACTCGAATTTTCTTTCGAGATGTAATGTTTTCGACTCTATTACATTCTCAGAGCTAAGCAGCTCATCAAGGGCAAGGGGAAGGGAACTTCTTTGAAGCCCCTGCGACAGACGAAGCTTACCATAGCTTCTCCTGCCGTGGCTCCTCCGACTCCTGCCCCTCAACCTTCCGCAACACCGGTGATCACTCCTTCTCCGGCTGTCGCAGAAGATCCGGCTCCTTCAATGGAGCCTGCGATCCTTGAGTCGCAAACTAACGTCACCATGAGTGAGTCAGGTATAGATAAGGGTGAACCCTCTTCAGGTAATGATCCCTCGACAGAAACCTTTACCGAAAACCTTCTCAGCAATCCGGGACTTGCCAAGTTTGGCCCTATCTCGGAACTCTGCAGAAGAGATCCAGCGGCTGGCCAGGCAGTGCCTGGAGAAAAGAAATCTATCTGCCGAAGAAGAAGCGCAAGAGGCAGAGGACATCAAGCACTCTGACCTTCTTGAACAAGTGTGTCTTCGCAACGAGAGGATAATGTCCGGTGAGCTTCCAACTGCTCCAGTGACTCCTCTGACTCTCGCCGAGAAGGTTGCTGTTGAAGTGAACGCGAGTTTGGATAAACTTACTCACGAACAATATGTAAGTCGGAATTCTAACTCCTGTTTTTCCTTTATTTCATATCATATCCTCTAGCCCCCAAGCATGAAGTAGGATATATAATCCGGGTTTATGCTTCCTTAGGATGCCAAAGAATGAACTAGTGTAGCCCCCAAGGCTCATGCTGATATTAGTAAAAATATTAGCCCGAGTCTTTAGTAGACTTCTGACTTTGGGTATTCTGACTTACAGAAAGTATGTTCCTATAACCAGGATTTGTTGAAAAATGTCTACAACAAGCGGAGAGAGTCAGAGGTCTCCGACTTAAGAATGCTAAGCTTAAAGTTGCCAAGGATGAGGCCGAAGGTAAACATTCCGAGACTCAAACCTTGTCTTTCATGTTTTCTTAGTCGAATTTTACTGAACTGTTGTTCTTTTTGACTTACAGCGCTGGTAAAACAGTCCTGCGCTATGATTGAAGAGGCCGAGAACCTCAAAACCTTGGTGGTGGAGAACAAAGAGCTTCGTCAAGAGCTGGATAAGCTCAAGGCGGATCATGAGAAGAGCATAGCTCAAGTTCTCGAGTCCTCCTCCATGGCTACTGACGAGCGTGATCGCAAGATTGCTACTCAGGATCAGAAAATCTCGGACCTCAGTAATGAGCTGTGCAGAGAGAAGGACCTTTCCGAGGCGCTTCGGGCTGAACTTTGGAGTCTTCAGGAAGAGAAGACCAAGATTGACGACGTCATCTTCGGTATGTTCCATCTGTCCGACTTGTCTATTTTCTTCGACTTCTTTCAATGTCGGATTTTCTTAACTATTTTGTGTATAGGTCCTCTGAACTTGACAGATTCCACCTCCGCCGAGCCCCGCACCCACCGGCTTACCCAAGTCGGTGACATGCTTCATGACTTCCGCCAATCCCTTGAGGATGTTGGCGAAGCTCTCAAGATTCCGGACATGCATAGCATGTCGGATTTTCAGGTGTGGGACAAGGCGAAGGAGATGCCGCAACTTGTCCAGGATTGGAACATGTCCTACACGCGGTTCGCAGCGTAGAACGCTCTCACCATGGTCATGAGCCACCATGGAAACATGGAAATATGGCAAGTGACCAGAGGGTACTGTAAGGTGGATGAAGACGGACAGGAGCACGACATCAAGGCCATTATGGACTCATGCGCCGGATATGGGTGTCACGTGGCTGATTTGACCAGCTACAAAACTCCTTTGTTCACCCGCATGGACACTCCGCCTCCGCCTCCAGAAGAATCAGCAGAAGTTTCCGACGATGACCACACCGTTTCGGATGTGGACATCTCGGAACGATATCAAGGCGATGTATCCAGCGAGCCGGCAGCTCCTTCCTCTCCTCCTGCATCATAGATTGCCAGAAACATTTGTATTATTCTGAGAAACATGATGGGTCTGTAAATATGCAGTACTATAATTTTGCTAGTGCTAAGCTTTTGATATATTCAGCACTTTTGGCTTTAAATTTTTTATGTGCCTGAAATGTTTACATAAGCACTTGTATTTTTTCGCCTATACTTATCGTTTATCTGACTTTCCGCCTCGTCCCTTTCGTGAGCTGGCTAAACCTTCTGCTCGGAAACTTTGCCGAGCAACGGAGCTCAATTGCTAAACCAGTTTAAACTCGGAAACAAAGCCGGCTTCTAGTACCAACAATTCACTACTCGGAAAATACCCACATCCGGCAATCAGACAAATAACCAAAGTATAGACTAGAAACTTTAGGGTTATACCCGAAGGTAGCATTTTAGAATCGGAAATCTAAACCAGAACAAACATGAGCATAAAGTACTTTCAAGTATTCTGGGATTTTCGACTATGACATGATCATTAGGAAATAAGATGATAAAAACTTCTCAGAAAAAACTTGAGGCAACCAAGACTTTTATTTCTCACAGAACATGTACATATATATGTTTACAAAGAAGGATAAACTAAGAATAAAAGGGACGTAGCTAAGCAATATTCCATGGTCTGTCTAACTCATCCAGATTTGTACTGCCTCTAGCTCTCTTTCTCTTCTTAGTAGTAGGTCTTTCTTTGACTGGCCTCATGTTAGTTAAGTTGTACGAACCATTGTGCAATACTCGACTAACTAAAAAGGGCCCTTCCCATACTGGGGAAAGTTTGTGCTTTCTTTGTTGCATAAGCTGGAGAACCAAATCACCTTTATTGAAAGATCTGTTTCTAACTCTCTAGCGATGATACTTGCGTAACTTCTACTGATAGGCCGTTGATCTCATTTCAGCAACGAGGCGAACTTCTTCGACTAAGTCGAGATCATTTTGTCGAGAAATCTCGGCATCCTCTTCAATATACACGGCCACTCTAGGAGAAGTATGAAATAAATCACTAGGAAGAACTGCTTCTGCGCCATAGACCAAGAAGAAAGGTGTGTATCCGGTTGACCTGTTCGGAGTCGTTCGTAAACTCCATATTACATAGGGTAATTCCTCTGCCCAAGCCCTCGCAGCACGTCGTAGGGGTGCTTCGAGTCTCGGTTTTAGGCCTTGTAGGATTAAGCCATTTGCTCTTTCAACTTGTCCGTTAGCCTGTGGATGTGCGACTAACGCAATGTCAAGCCGGATATTTAGCTCGTTGCAGAATTCAGCCAATTCTCCCATAGAGAAATTACTCCCGTTGTCCGTGATAATGCTATGCGGATAACCATACCGGATTATAACACCCTCGACAAATCTTTTAGTTGTTGCTCCATCACAACTAGTGACAGGTTTAGCCTCAATCCATTTGGTGAATTTATCCACCATCACTAAGATGTGAGTAAATCCACTTGGAGTCCGTTTAAATGGTCCTACCATATCAAGCCCCCAGACCGCAAAAGGCCATGTTACAGGTATTGTTCGCAGCTGATCAACCGGAACATGAGCTTGTTTGGCGTACTTTTGGCAGCCTTTGCACGTCTTGACTAATCGTTCGGCATCTGCCTGAGCTGTAAGCCAGAAAAATCCATGTCTAAAAGCTTTTGCCACTAAAGATTTGGCTGCAGCGTGGTGACCACACTCGCCTTCGTGGATTTATCTTAAGATTTCTACTCCTTCTTCCGGAGATACGCAGCGCTGAAAAACCCTAGAAACACTCCGCTTATAGAGCTCACCTTTAACTATAGTATAGGTTTTTGCTCGTCGGACGATCTGCCGGCTCAGAACCTCGTCTTTGGGTAATTTTGCCATCTACCAAATAATCTAGGTAGGGTTGAGTCCAGCTAGAAATTATAGCCAGAACTGCTATTAGAGGTGAGTCGGATTTGGTCGGATATTCCTCATCTACTCCCTTTATTGAGGGAACTTTGAGGTGCTCTAAAAGAGCGCCATTCGGGACCTCTTTCCGTGTAGAGCCTATCCGAGATAATGCATCTACTTCCTCGTTTTCTGCTCGAGGGATGTGTTGAACCTCAAACCCTTCGAACGATTTAGATAAATCATCCACGACAGCTTTATATGCTGCCATGTGTTTATTTGCATTACAAATATCCGACACTTGTTGAGCAACAAGATCCGAATCTCCGTAACACATCAAATGTCAGATGCCGATATCCTTAGCAATCCGGATTCCATGCATCAGTGCTTCATACTCGGCAATATTATTTGTCGCTGTGAAGTGGATCTGTAATACGTATAGAAGTTTATCTCCTTGGGGTGATTTGAGCACCACGCTAGCCCCCGAGCCCCCTCGAGCCTTAGACCCATCAAAGTAGAGGGTCCAATATTCCGACTCAGGGAGGGTCATATTCTCCTTCGTCTCTATCCAATCAGCGACAAAGTCAGCAAGGATTTGGGATTTGATTGATGTCCGAGGTTTATACTCAATCTCAAAAGCTGAAAGCTCTATGCCCCATTTGGCGACGCGTCATGTGGCGTCACTGTTGTTGATTATATCTCTCATGGGAGCTGTGCTCACCACGATAATTGGATGCTCCTGAAAATAGTGTCGTAGCTTACGTGATGCTAGAAAAACACCATATGCCAACTTTTGATAGTGCGGATACCGCTGTTTTGATTCTGTTAGTACCTCGCTGACAAAGTAAGTCGGACGCTGCACCAAGTGTTCCTGATTTTCCTCCGGTCTCTCCACTACCATGACGATACTAACGACCTTGTTTGTCGCAGCAAGATAGAGCAACATCGGTTCCTGTGGTTCCGGCGCAGCAAGGATAGGAGCAGATGAGAGTACTTTCTTCAGGTCTTGTAGTGCAGCTTTAGCTTCGTCGGTCCAAACAAAATCCTTGGTCTTTTTCAGGAGTTTGTATAATGGTGCAGCTCTTTCACCAATCCGGCTTACAAATCGACTGACCGCAGCGATGCAACCAGTTAGTCTTTGTACGTCCTTCAAGCGAGTTGGCCTAGAAATATTCAGTATAGCCTTGATTTTGTCCCGGTTCACCTCTATGCCTCTTTGAGACACGATGAAACCTAACAATTTTCCGGCTGGTATTCCAAAGAAACATTTCTTCCGGTTAAGCATGATGTTGTATTTTCATAGATTGGCGAATGTTTCCTCCAAGTCGGAAATCAGCGTTTCCTTCTTTCTGGACATCACCGCAATATCATCCACGAATGCATGTACATTGCGTCCGAGTTGGTCATGGAGGCAACGCTGCATCGTGCGCTGGTAGGTAGCTCCTGCGTTTTTCAGCCCAAAGGGCATCGTAACAAAACAGAAGGTTCCGAAGGGGGTTATGAATGAAGTTTTGACTTTGTCAGATTTCTTCATCCGAATTTGGTGATAACCGGAGTATGCGTCGAGAAAACAGAAGAGTTCCGAGCCTGCCGTAGAATCGATAACTTGATCAATCCTAGGCAGAGCGAACGGATCTTTTGGACAAGCCTTGTTCAAGGTAGTATAATCAACACACATCCTTAAATCAGTGGTGTCCTTTTTAGGGACCATTACAGGATTGGCCGACCACTCAGTGTGGATGACCTCTTCTATGAATCCGGCTAACTCGAGCCGTGCTAGTTCCTTAGCTATTGCCTTACGCTTTTCATCATCGAAACATCGTAAGGACTGTTTGATGGGTTTAGCGTTCGGGTTTACATTTAAAGAGTGCTCGGCAAGTTCCCTAGGTACTCCGGTCATGTCAGATGGCTGCCATGCGAAGATATCTTGATTTTCTTGGAGGAACTTGACGAGCGCGCTTTCCTATGCGCTATCTAGGCCTACGCCTATCTGGGTCACCTTGGAGGGGTCATCATCCTTCAACGGCGTCTTCTTCGTCTCTTATGATGCCTTGAACTCCGGATTTGGCTTTGTCACCTCCTTGTTCGTTGCGGGCATCTCGGACGGATCTATGCTCTTCTTGATCTCCTGGTACTCCTAGGTGTGCAGCACGGCTTCAGCAAAGGCGGGATTTCCATCCTCGCACTCTCGCGCTTTCTTCGGGTCTCCCCTGATCGTGATTATGCCGTTGGGACTTGGAATTTACATCATATTATAAATGTAACACGGACGAGCCATAAAAGCCCAGTAAGCCGGACGTCCAAATATAGCGTGGTACGCGCTCTTGAACGGGACCACTTCGAAAGAAAGTGCCTCCGTCCGATAGTTCTTTGGAGTTCCAAAGGTAACATCCAAAGTGATTTCTCCCAGGGAATTGGCTTGTCTTCATGGAACAACTCCGTGAAAGATCACAGAGCTATGGTTCAGCTGGGTCTCCGCGATCTTCATCCGGCGTAGCGTTTTGACATAGAGAATATTGATACTGCTGCCACCATCCATGAGGGTCTTGGAGAAACCATAACCGTCAATAAGTGGATTGACGATTAAGGCGTATTTTCCTCGCCTATGCAACTTAGGCGGATGATCAGCGTGGTCAAATGTGATTGCCACTTCCGACCAGTCCAAAAATTGGGGGACAGCCGGAACTGTTGCATTGAGCTCATGTAGAACTGCTTTCTTAACCTTTGTTGGTTGAGATCCGAGGAAGGTGACACAAGTGTCTTTCTTGGTCGGAAAATTTTTCTTCCCTTCCGGCTTGGGATTTGAAGCATCAGCTTCCTCCATGTCAGAATCTTCCTTGGTATCTTTATCTTTTTCGGGATTCTTCTTTCCCTTCTTTCGCTTAGCTTTGTAGCCCGCGATGTCATCTCTTTTGATGTCGTCATTGAAACGACATTCGGCGTTGGTGTGGGACGATCCCCCGTTGGCATCTAAGTGATGCACACATGGGTTATTGGCAATGTCGGCCCAAGAGTAGGTTTTGCCCGGTTGCTGGTCTCCTCTACCTTGGACTCTCGAAGTCCCATGGCCACGCCCGCGGCCTCCGCCGCGTCCTCCTCATCCTCCAGACCCGAAAGTAGCAGTGACCACTGCCGTTTCCGCGTTGGGTTTCTCTTCCGAGGTATTTTTGCGCTTCTGAGCTTGTTGCTTTGGTTGTTTTGCCGACTGTGGCATAGCTAGGGCATTGAGTAATCCCTCTGCATCGTCGTCGGCATCTACATACTTGCTCGCTGTTTCTATCATCTCTCCCAAATCAGTGACTTTGTCACACTTCAAGCGATGGCGCAGTAGACCAATTGGGAGACCTGCAATGAAAGCTTCAATCGCAGTTTGATCATTTACTCCTTCACAGGAGTTATTGGTGTCAATCCATCGTCCGAGGTAATCCCGGCAAGTTTCTCCGGCCTTCTGGGTGCAACACTGTAGGTCTCCGACCGTACAGGGCCTCCGGTATGTGCCTTCGAAATTCCGAAAGAACGCACTTTGCATGTCATACCAGTTGTGGATGGTGTTCTCCGGAAGTTCATTAAGCCATGATCATGCCGTCTTCCGCAACATAAGTGGGAGATATCGGGTTGCGACCAGGCTGTTTCCGCCTTTGGCGATGCAGCAAGCTTGGAAAAAATCCTGTAGCCAGGTATCTGGCAGAGCAATGCCGTCGTAGGCTTGGATATGTCTTGAGATAGGAAATCCTTCCGGGAATCTTGTAGCTCTAATGCGTGGTCCGAAGCACTTTGGGCCCACGTAGATATCATCGTTTTCGTAGCGCTGCGCCTCTATGTTGGAGTTGATCCTGGGCCTTACGTCGTTCGGGGATAGAGATCGTCCCGAATGTCGGCTGTGGCTGCGGTGCCTTGGAGCCGGACTTCGGCTTCTGCCACCACGTCCTCCGCCACGTCGTCCTCCTTGTCCCCCTTGAGAGTCGTTGTGATGACTGCTTGGTGGAGAGGGTGGGGCAGCTGGATTGTTTCCGGCTGTTCGCCGGACTCCGTCCGGAGCATCATTATTTCGGTTCTGGGGAGGGTCTTCACTATGACAAGCTCCCTGCCGGCATGGTTTCCGTCGTTCCCACTACGGTGAGGATCAGCCGGACGGCTTGCATGTCTAGGAGGTGGCATTTTTTGACGATCCTCCTCCCAACATTTCTCTTTATCTTCTCCCCTTCGATCGTTCGACTCTCGTCGGGGAGGATTCCTCGGATACAGTGCAACAATGGCCTCTTGCTCAGCCGCTGGAGCGACGTTGCACCAGCCACGTGCAGATCTGTGATGCTGTCCTGATGATCCGGTTCTGGAGTGGTTGTCTTCCTGTTGGTCGGAACGGTGGTGCTGTTCCGGAACACGCTGGGGCCTTATATCATTCCAGGTTGAGTCCGTGTGACATTGGTCGGATTTGGAGACCAGTTTTCCACTTCCGGATTTCGCAGCCCTTTGTTGCTCCAGACCCTTGGACCCAATCGAACCTGTTCTAGGCCTGAGTTATTTGACAGGATATCTTGAGCTGCGACAGTGTTCTGTACTGGTGTTGGGTACACCAGATCTCCTTTGCTGTCGAGACGAGGCATCCCTGGATCTCCTTCAAAGAGGACCCTGTTCACTTCCGGAAATTGACCGTCACGTGTGTAACACTTCCATGTCTTCTGATGCAACCGAGACATGTAATCCTTAGTTGCCATGCGTTTCTTCTCCTCTCGATGTTTTTGGCTTCATCCAGGAGTTGTTGACGACGTGCTTCTAGGGCTTGTGCCCTTTCGTCCAGCTCTTTAGTAGTAAGTTCTGTAGCTGTAGGGATAGGTGTGGTTAATGCAACATCGATGAGTTTACGCGCACCTTCAGTGATCACGTGTCCATCCACCGATTCTTCTTTTTTCAGCTCTTCTGGGATAAGTGCTTCATCCGAGTCTTCCTCATATTCCTTGGCAATCACCTCCTCTGTCAGAGGGTCTTTTGCTGGGGTCTTGTTCTTCTTGTTTGCCTTCTTGGCAGCGCCAGTAGCAAAGACGGCTTTGGGTCCGTTTCCCGGAGTCGAGCTCTGATCGGTACTTTCGGACATCTGGACTTCGGGATTATCTCCGACTTCCATGTCACCCTGCGCTTTGGGAGAGTGTTCCCCGGATCCTTCATCCATGGCTTCTCCTTCCTCTGCAGCTTCGGAGTTATACTCCTCTTCATATTCCGCGGAGAACTTTTGGAAATCTGCTGACGTCATCGATTCATCCGAGGATGCGGGTATGTCGGCGTTTGTTCTAATTGCCTCCAGCACAGAGTCGGTGTTGTCTCTAGCATCGGTAGAGCCAGATCCGGATCCTACATATCCGACGAAGTGTGATGCATGTTTCTTGAGGTACCTGCGGCTCTATCGATCAGCTTCGTCGAAACTTTTGATGGTCTTGAGAATTGCATCCGCGGTTGAATTTTGCATTATCATACGTCGCAGTGTGTACCTTAGAAAAGGCCTGTCTGTCCTGGCATCGTCAGAGCCGGAATCAGTGTTGTTGATATGCTCCTCCTGGATTTCGACTTCCGCAGGTGGGTCGATCTGGGATTTAGCCTCTCCGAGGAGATCCCCTCCAGATTAGACTTGGGCCACTAGGTCTTCTTCAGGCTCGGATTTCTCCACTATCTCCGAAATTGGTGCGGGCTGGGTGGGATTAAAGCTTTCTGAGATCCGGAACTCTGCCGCCTCCGCGGACAAAGGGGACCCAGAAGATTCTTCTGCCTCTATCATCACTGCTAGGGTGGGTGGGACAGTTTCAGCAAAACCGATGTATACATCGATCTCGCCAAAAGACATGATTGTGTAGGCAGTCACAACCTCCCTAGCCAGAATCCAGGTCTCGTCGAGAACGATGAGAGGGACGTCACTGGCATAGAGGATGTGACCGACGGTGATGGTCTTGCCGATTCCGATTCTTGTAGATTCTGCTCGGAACGCAGATCCGAAGCTCACTTGCCCCACGGTGGGCGCCAACTGTCGTCGGATTGATGACAAGTACGCCATGAGGGGGTCCTCGAGGCATGCAGAAGAGAGGGGTGTGAGACGTACGGTGTTCCGGGACGGTGAGCACACAAGTTTACCCAGGTTCGAATCGGTCGGCTTTGGACGGATCCTACTCCTGCTACCAATCCAGTAATACGGCAGAGCCGGAATATGGGTTACAAGGGTTCGCCTGTGCGAGTTGAGATTGTAGACTATTGAGGGTTGCCCTAAAGGCTCTCCTTAGGACGGCATATATAGATATCCAACCTAGGGTTTACAGGAGAGATCTATCTGGCTACGACTAAGAGTCGGTTACAGAGTACATCTTGAACTACAAGTAACACTATGGGCCTAAGTCGGTAGTCTTCTGGGCCTTCCCGTAGCCGGATTTGACTCCGTCTTTTCTCCTTGACTGGGCCGCCCGTGAAACAAAGCTCTAACCCGAAGGGGGCCACCCTGGTCAGTGAGGAACTGTGAAGATACCCAGAAAGTATATATCCAATAGAGTGGATATGCAATTTGCATGAAATTGAGTGGGAGCTATAAAAGTCTTCCTAAAACAATATGTGAATGACATATTTTTGAGATAGAGCAATATAAGTCTCATATTCAAATATGTAGGAACATAGTTTGAGTAAGAGTAGTGACTCATACCCAAATATGTTGGGAACTGATGGCTCGGTGTTGATGTAGAGCTCGTTGGGAACCCCAAGAGGAAGGTATGATGAGCACAGCAGCAAGTTTCCCTCAGTTATGAAACCAAGGTTTAATCGAACCAGTAGGAGCAAGGAAACACCCCAAAGGTGTTGCTAGCTGAGCCTTGGCAGGGCGCACTACCGGTGCTAGTAGCAACGTGGAGACCTGCACAACACAACCACATAACTCTATCCTCAACTTGCGATGAGGTTGTCAATCTCACCGTGTTTTGCTGAAAACAAAGGATTAAACGTATCGAATGGAAGGAAGTAATAGTTTGTAGAAAGTAAACACAAAGCAGTAAACAGTTTATAGATTGTATGTAAAGAAAAGGACTGGGATCCATAGTTCACTAGAGGTGGCTCTCCTTAAGATAGATAACATGCTGGGTGAACAAATTATAGCGGGGCAATTGACAAACATCGAGAAAGCAATACATGCATATACTAATCATCTTGACTCCTTTGAGATTCGATTGGGCATTACAAAATTATACATAGACCTCCATCCAACTGCATCTATGACTAATAATCCACCTTCAGGTTATCATCCGAACCCCCTCCAGTATTAAGTTGCAAGCAACAGATTATTGCTTTACGAATTGCGTGTAATGTAAACAATACGATAGTTCTATGAACAAAGGATTGTTATTTTCTCCCTAGTAGCAACAACACATCTAGTACCTTAGAGATTTCTGTCACTTCCCCAGAGTACCAGAGGCATGAACCCACTATCGAGCATAAATACTAACTCTTGGAGTTGCTAGCATCTACTTGGCCAAGATAGCTACTAACAACGGAAAGCATGCAAGATCACAAATAACAAAGACATGATAGAATCAATAATCAAACTGAAATAGCATCTCAATATCCATCGGATCCCCGCAAACACAACATGCAGAATTACAAATAGATGATCTTGATCATGAACGGAGCTCACAAGATCTAGACATGAAAGCACAAAGGAGGAGAACTAGCCATCTAGCTACTACATGGATCCGTAGTCCAAGGATGAACTACTCACGCATCACACCGGAGGCTTGCATGGTGATGAAGAAGGCCTCTAGGGTGAATTCCCCTCTCCGGTAGGGTGCTGGGAAGAGCTTCAGATCCCTCCCGATCTAGGGATGGAGATGACGGCGGCTACATACACTTTCGTGGATTTTTGATTGGGTACTTAGGGTTTTTGTCCCGAGGGCATCGTATAGGCAGAAGGAGAAGCCGAGGGTGTGCTGGGGTCGGCCAAACCACCCCTGGGATGGGCCAGGCCTGGCCGCGCGGCCAGGTGGTGTGGCCGGCCCCCAGCCCTTCTCCGTCTCGTATTCTAGCATCTGATGACTTCCGGAAAAATAGGCACTTTGGCTTTTGTCCCGTCCAATTCCGATAATATTCATTTTCTGACTTTCTTGGAACCAAAAACAGCAGAAAACAGGCAACTGGCACTATGGCTCCTGTTAATAGGTTAGTCCAAGAAATCATATGAAAAGTACTCCAAAGTGTGGACAAAACACAAGAAAGTGGATAAAACCAAGCATGGAACATCAAAAATTATAGATACATTTGAAATGTATCAACATCCCCAAGCTTAAGTCTTGCTCGTCCTCGAGTAGGTAAGTGATAAAAAAGAAAGAATAATTTTTGAGGTGACATGCACCATCAAAGACTTGATCAAAGTATTTGTAAAACATTCAAAGCTGGGATCATAGTACTTCAATCATAACATGAAAGACAAAGTTCTAGCAATAAGACAAAGAAACTATGATGCAACATGAAAAGGCACAAACAAAAAATTCATGAATAACAATGCTTTGCAAGACGTTTGTTTGTTTCACATAAAGAAAACATAGCATAATAGTATTCAGCTTGTCCCTCATAGAGTAGCAAAACATAAATGCATAGGACACCTTCAAAGTTAATAAGAGTGACTAGATACAAATAGTTTAAAACAAGCAATATCAAGATATGCATCAATCTACTAGTCTTGGGACAATGCACATAGAACTAAGAATGACCACTATGCTCTCAAAGTAGGTGCATAAAGGTAGAAGGTGGAGACTCAATATAATGGTGGAAGAAAGGCCTTAAGGAAGTAGGGATTCAAGTCTCATAAAGAGCTTCTAGAAATTATGGTACTTATAGCTTTCAGCTCTCATTGCCCCTATCATAAGCATCTTGAAGTGATTAAGGTTAAAGTGAACAAACTATGGTGTACATGCTTGACGAAGTATAAGTTAGAAATCTCATGTCCCTTGTATACGCGGGCCACTCCTCATGCTACGAAAGTTTAGTCACCGGTAAGTTCTTGTCATCGTAAGCACATGTGTATCATAGAGAACCACCAACGGGGTACCCCTTGCCCGATGATACGGAACAATCCCCATATCAAAATGACAAGGCAAGCAGACAACGAGCATCTCAGAAATCTTCTTATTTACCATGGGAATATGGTGCTTTTTTCTCTCTTTCCTCTTTTCATAATCTCATTTTTTTTCTCTTTTCTCTTTTTTTCTCAATATAGGACTCTTTTTTTATAAGAAGAATACTTCATAGACAACTCATTATGGTTACGCCGCAGGTTTCCACCATGTCAACATGGATTAGACCAGCGGCCCAGGCATTTCTCTAACACATATACATAACTCCATGGACTTACAAGCTCCCTTTCATTTCACACCGACGACATCCATATACAAAAGAGCATGATATCAACTAGGTACAAGTACCAAGTGCAATGTTGAAAGCGTTCCCCATGAAAGCATGGTTTTGCTAATTCCCAACAAATAAGTGCAAGCATATACAACATAGACGACACAATGGTTCAAGTTTATTAAGGGCAAGAAAAAGTAAAGTGTGCCATCAAGTTCGTGAGAGCTTTAATCACTAGTTTTCTCATAACAAGTTTAATTTGGAAGGTAAACAAAAACACGAATATACTTGGAATAGCATAAGCTAGTAGGTAGGTATGGTGGACTTTTTGGAATAACTTGGTTTAGGGAGTTGGATGCATGAGTGGAACTTATACTTGGTTGTGGAGGCTAGCAAAAGACTGGGAGCGACAAACTAAGAGAGCAATAATGGCCATAATCATGCAGAGCGACAAAACATCATTGATCACAACATAAAGTGATACTACAAGTTGAAAACTAAAGGATCATAAAGGCTATGGTGACTTGAGATAGTCATAACATGGTGTGAGCATGCGCCAAGTCAACCCAAATAAAGCATCAAAGGAGAATACCACTATACTATGCTTTAATATGCTAAAACAACGCATGATTCATCCAAGGCACATTAAGAAATCTCAATTGTTTATAACAAGTCATGCTACAGCAAAGAATACTAAGCATAAAGCCAAAACAATATTAAGCATGGCATGACAAAGCATAGGCCACAGTCAAAAACAAGCTCTTTTTACCACATAAGCATGAACTTTCCTACACTTTTCCAATCCAAACCAAACTATTGGAAAACCAATGTATGAAAGAGGGGGTCCAACCAATTTATTCAGAAAACTCAGCGAACAAAAGCAAACGAAAAACCAAAATGAAAACGAAAAAGAAGACATCCAAGAACAACACAACTGAGCATGAAACAATAAAAATGAAGCGTTTGGAAGAAACCTGGGATTTTTATTGATGAAGGGGGGATGCCTTGGGCATCCCCAAGCTTTGACGCTTGTACTTGTTGGATATTTCTTGGGGTGAAACGTGTGGCATCCCCAAGCTTGAGCTTTAGTCCATCCTTCATCTCATTACTCATTCCTTCCATACACCTGAAATTTTTCCTGCATACAAAACTTCACACAATCTTTATTAGCAACATTAGTGAACTCAAGATAAATATGTCTTAAGGTTCAGTTCTAACACCAAATAAACTTCCATTAAAACACTAGGTACTGTACCACTTCCCTCAAAAAGCTCAATTTCCCAAACGTTCTCAAAAAGGAACCAACAAGAAGCAAATGCAGAAAATGGCAGAAATCTGTCAAAACAGACCAGCAGGTAAAGACGAATTTTTTCGAAGACCTTCTGTTGCTCAAATAAAAAAGTGTTGAACTAACGAAAGTTAGATAATAATCTGGTTCAGAAGCACACAAATGCACGCCTCAAAAATAGATTTAGAGATTTTACACGAATTTTTACGATGAAGCAAAAAATCTGTTTCGGGACATCAACTTTCCCAATCATTACTTCTCTCTCATTAGAGGTTACTCTTGGCAGAAATAGCAAATAAAAAGGATAAGGAGCGGGTATTACTGAAGTAATAACTTCCAAGAGTCATCTCAAACTTTTGGGTTATCTCCCAATAAGTACTTTTCTTTAACGCCTTTAAGTTAGGCATAAGAAGCAAGAAAAATAAATCAAGTGTTCTCAAATGAAGAAGCATTAAGACCAAATTTTGTTTTCATAGGAGAAGCAAAAAAATCTTCTCTCTCTTATTAGGGAAGTGTTCTATACCTTTCTTGAGTGGGAGTTGATATTTAACGGTGCCTTCTTTCATATCAATAATGACACCAACAGTTCTAAGAAAAGGTCTTCCCAAAGTAATAGGACAAGAATCATTGCATTCAACATCCAAAACATAGAAATCAACGGGGACATAGGCATTGTTAACCATAATAAGAACATCATTAAGACTCCCCATGAGTTTATTTCTAGCATTATCATCAAATGGGACGTTCAAATAACAATCTTCAAGTGGAGGCAAATCAAGCATATCATAAATCCTTCTAGGCATAATAGAAACACTACTATCAAGATCACATAAAGCTTTGAAATCAAAGTCATTCACTTTCATATTAATGATAGGTTCCCAACTATCTTCTTGTTTTATAGGAATAGAAGCTTTATGTTTCATCTTTTCTTCTTTAATCTTTATGAGAGCATCAGTAATGTGTTTTGTAAAGGCCATGTTCATAGCACTAGCATTAGGACTTTTAGCAAGCTTTTGTAGGAACATAATAACTTCAGAGATATTGCAACCATCAAGATCAAAATCAAATTTATCATCTAAAGTAGTAGAACTATTACTAGCCTCAACACTAGTGGTGGTAATAGTAGAAACACTAATGTTTCTAGCAATTTCATCTTGTCTTTCCACTTAGCATGTAATTCAGCTAATAGTCTAACATTTTCATCAATTCTTACTTGTATAGCATTAGTACCTGCAAAGGGATTCTCATTAGTTTCAGGTTTAGCAGCCATTTTATTAATTAATGAAGATTGAGCTTCAGAGAGAGATGACATATTTCTTTCAGCATTAGAGAGTTTTTCCTCAATAGTTTTATTGAAAGCAGTTTGCTTACTAATAAAGTCTTTAAGCATAACTTCAAGTTTAGAGGGAGCACTCCTATTATTGTTGTAGGAACTTCCATAAGCATTACCATTGTTGGGAGGATATGGCTTATAATTGTTGTTACCAAAATTACTCCTATAAGCATTATTGCCAAAATTATTATTTCTTATGAAGTTCACATCAACTTGCTCTTCTTGAGCAACCAAAGAGGCTAAAGGAACATTATTTTGATCAATATGGGCTTTCCCATTCACAAGCATAGACATAATAATATCAATATTATCACTCAAGGACGAAGTTTCCTCAAAAACATTTACCTTCCTACCTTGTGGAGCTCTCTCAGTATGCCATTTAGAATAATTAACTATCATATTGTCCAGAAGTTTTGTTGCAGCACCCAAAGTGATGGTCATAAAGGTACCTCAAGCAGCAGAATCCAATAGGTTCCTTGAAGAATAGTTCAATCCTTGTGAAGATGTCCTTGACTCCTCGGCAACGGCGCCAGAAAAATGCTTGATGGCTCGGTGTTGATGTAGAGCTCCTTGGGAACCCCAAGAGGAAGGTATGATGAGCACAACATCAAGTTTCCCTCAGTTATGAAACCAAGGTTTAATCAAACCAGTAGGAGCAAGGAAACACCCCAAAGGTGTTGCTAGCTGAGCCTTGGCAGGGCGCACTACCGGTGCTAGTAGCAGCGTGGAGACCTGCACAACACAACCACAGAACTCTGTCCCTGATGGATCATTGTTGATGTAGATCTCGGTGGGAACCCCAAGAGGAAGGTATGATGAGCATATCAGCAAGTTTCCCTCAAATATGAAACCAAGGTTTAATCGAACCAGTAGGAGCAAGGAAACACCACAAAGGTGTTGCTAGCTGAGCCTTGGCAGGGCGCACTACCGGTGCTAGTAGCAACGTGGAGACCTGCACAACACAACCACAGAACTCTGTCCCCTACTTGCGATGAGGTTGTCAATCTCATTGTGTTTTGCTGAAAACAATGGATTAAACGTATCGAATGGAACGAAGTAATAGTTTGCAGAAAGTAAACACAAAGCAGTAAACAGTTTATAGATTGTATGTAATGAAAAGGACCGGGATCCATAGTTCACTAGAGGTGGCTCTCCTTAAGATAGATAACATGCCGGGTGAACAAATTATAGCGGGGCAATTGACAAACATCGAGAAAGCAATACATGCATATACTAATCATCTTGACACCTTTGAGATTCGATTGGGCATTACAAAATTATACATAGACCGCCATCCAACTGCATCTATGACTAATAATCCACCTTCAGGTTATCATCCGAACCCCCTCCAGTATTAAGTTGCAAGCAACAGATTATTGCTTTACGAATTGCGTGTAATGTAAACAATACGATAGTTCTATGAACAAAGGATTGTTATTTTCTCCCTAGTAGCAACAACACATCTAGTACCTTAGAGATTTCTGTCACTTCCCCAGATTACTAGGGGCATGATCCCACTATCGAGCATAAATACTAACTCTTGGAGTTGCTAGCATCTACTTGGCCAAGATAGCTACTAACAACGGAAAGCATGCAAGATCACAATTAACAAAGACATGATAGAATCAATAATCAATCTGAAATAGCATCTCAATA
Organism: Avena eriantha; assembly: GCA_910589775.1. Taxonomy (NCBI): domain Eukaryota; kingdom Viridiplantae; phylum Streptophyta; class Magnoliopsida; order Poales; family Poaceae; genus Avena; species Avena eriantha. Next base: position 413,291,973 of record OU342740.1, on the reverse strand, counting down.
TCCATCGGATCCCCACAAACACAACATGCAGAATTACAAATAGATGATATTGATCATGAACGGAGCTCACAAGATCTAGACATGAAAGCACAAAGGAGGAGAACCAACCATCTAGCTACTACATGGATCCGTAGTCCAAGGATGAACTACTCACGCATCACACCGGAGGCTTACACGGTGATTAAGAAGGCCTCCAGGGTGAATTCCCCTCTCCGGCAGGGTGCCGAGAAGAGCTTCAGATCCCTCCCGATCTAGGGATGGAGATGACGGCAGCTATAGACTCTTTCATGGATTTTTGATCGGGTACTTAGGGTTATCGTCCCGAGGGCATCTTATAGGTGGAAGGAGAGGCCGAGGGGGTGCTGGGGTCGGCCAGACCACCCCCTGGCGCGGGCCAGGCCTGGCCGCGCGGCCAGGTGGTGTGGTCGCCCCCAGCCCTTCTCCGTCTCGTATTCTAGCCTTTGATGACTTCCGAAAAAATAGGCACTTTGGCTTTTGTCCCGTCCAATTCTGAGAATATTCATTTTTGACTTTCCTGGAATCAAAAACAGCAGAAAACAGGCAGCTGGCACTGTGGCTCTTGTTAATAGGTTAGTCCAAGAAATCATATGAAAAGTACTCCAAAGTGTGGACAAAACACAAGAACGTGGATAAAACCAAGCATGGAACATCAAAAATTATAGATACATTTGCAATGTATCAACATCCCCAAGCTTAACTCCTGCTCATCCTCGAGTAGGTAAGTGATAAAAATAAATAATAATTTCTGAGGTGACATGCACCATCAAAGACTTGATCAAAGTATTTATAAAACATTTAAAGCTGGGATCATAGTACTTCAATCATAACATGAAAGACAAATTTCTAGCAATAAGACAAAGAAACTATGATGAAACATGAAAAGGGACAAACAAAAGATTCATGAATAACAATGCTTTGCAAGACGTTTGTTTGTTTCACATAAAGAAAACATAGCATAATAGCATTCAACTTGTCCCTCATAGAGTAGCAAATATAATTGCACAGGACACCTTCAAAGTTCATAAGAGTAAATAGATACAAATAGTTTAAAACAAGCAAAATCAAGTCATGCATCAATCAACTAGTCTTGGGACAATGCACATAGAACTAAGAATGATAGGTTCCCAACTATCTTCTTGTTTTATAGGAATAGAAGCTTTATGTTTCATCTTTTCTTCTTTAATCTTTATGAGAGCATTTGTAATGTGTTTTGTAAAGGCCATGTTCATAGCACTAGCATTAGAAATTTTAGCAAGCTTTTGTAGGAACTTAATAACTTCAGAGATATTGCAACCATCAAGATCAAAATCAAATTTATCATCTAAAGTAGTAGAACTATTAGTAGCCTCAACACTAGTGGTGGTAATAATAGAAACACTAATGTGTCTAGCAATTTCATCTTCTCTTTCCACTTAGCATGTAATTCAGCTAATAGTCTAACATTTTCATCAATTCTTACTTGTATAGCATTAGTAGCTGCAAAGGGATTCTCATTAGTTTCAGGTTTAGCAGCCATTTTATTAATCAATGAAGATTGAGCTTCAGATAGAGATGATATATTTCTTTCAGCATTAGAGATTTTTTCCTCAATAGTTTTATTGAAAGAAGTTTGCTTACTAATAAAGTCTTTAAGCATAACTTCAAGTTCAGAGGGAGCACTCCTATTATTGTTGTAGGAACTTCCATAAGCATTACCATTGTTGGGAGGATATGGTTTATAATTGTTGTTACCAAAATTACTCCTATGAGTATTATTGCCAAAATTATTATTTCTTATGAAGTTCACATCAACTTGCTCTTCTTGAGAAACCAAAGAGGCTAAAGGAACATTATTTGGATCAATATGGGTTTCCCATTCACAAGCATAGACATAATAATATCAATCTTATCACTCAAGGAGGAAGTTTCCTCAACAACATTTACCTTCCTACCTTGTGGAGCTCTCTCAGTATGCCATTCAGAATAATTAACCATCATATTGTCCAGAAGTTTTGTTGCAGCACCCAAAGTGATGGTCATAAAGGTACCTCCAGCAGCAGAATCCAATAGGTTCCTTGAAGAATAGTTCAATCCTTGTGAAGATGTCCTTGACTCCTCGGCAACGGCGCCAGAAAAATGCTTGATGGCTCGGTGTTGATGTAGAGCTCCTTGGGAACCCCAAGAGAAAGGTATGATGAGCACAACAACAAGTTTCCCTCAGTTATGAAACCAAGGTTTAATCGAACCAGTAGGATCAAGGAAACACCCCAAAGGTGTTGCTAGCTGAGCCTTGGCAGGGCGCACTACCGGTGCTAGTAGCAACGTGGAGACCTGCACAACACAACCACAGAACTCTGTCTCCAACTTGCGATGAGGTTGTCAATCTCACCGTGTTTTGCTGAAAACAAAGGATTAAACGTATCGAATGGAAGGAAGTAATAGTTTGCAGAAAGTAAACACAAAGCAGTAAACAGTTTATAGATTGTATGTAAAGAAAAGGACTGGGATCCATAGTTCACTAGAGGTGGCTCTCCTTAAGATAGATAACATGCTGGGTGAACAAATTACAGCGGGGAAATTGACAAACATCGAGAAAGCAATACATGCATATACTAATCACCTTGACTCCTTTGAGATTCGATTGGGCATTACCACATTATACATAGACCGCCATCCAACTACATCTATGACTAATAATCCACCTTCAGGTTATCATCCGAACCCCCTCCAGTATTAAGTTGCAAGCAGCAGATTATTGCTTTACGAATTGCGTGTAATGTAAACAATAGGATTGTTCTATGAACAAAGGATTGTTGTTTTCTCCCTAGTAGCAACAACACATCTAGTACCTTAGAGATTTCTGTCACTTCCCCAGATTATCAGAGGCATGAACCCACTATCGAGCATAAATACTAACTCTTGGAGTTGCTAGCATCTACTTGGCCAAGATAGCTACTAACAACGGAAAGCATGCAAGATCACAAATAACAAAGACATGATAGAATCAATAATCAATCTGAAATAGCATCTCAATATCCATCAGATCCCCGCAAACACAACATGCAGAATTACAAATAGATGATCTTGATCATGAACGGAGCTCACAAGATCTAGACATGAAAGCACAAAGGAGGAGAACCAGCCATCTAGCTACTACATGGATCCGTAGTCCAAGGATGAACTACTCACGCATCATACCGGCGGCTTTCATGGTGATGAAGAAGGCCTCCAGGGTGAATTCCCCTCTCCGACAGGGTGCTGGGAAGAGCTTTAGATTCCTCCGATCTTAGGATGGAGATGACAGCGGCTACAAACTCTTTCGTGGATTTTTGATCGAGTACTTAGGGTTTTCATCCCGAAGGCATCTTATAGGCAGAAGGAGAGGCCGAGGGGGTGCTGGGGTTGGCCACACCACCCCCTAGCGCGGGCCAGACCTGGCCGTGCGGCCAGATGGTGTGGCCGGCCCCTAGCCCTTCCCCGTCTCGTATTCTGGCATCTGATGACTTCCAGAAAAATAGGCACTTTGGCTTTTGTCCCGTCCAATTCCGAGAATATTCATTTTCTAACTTTCCTGGAACCAAAAACAGTAGAAAACAGGAGCTGGCACCGTGGCTCTTGTTAATAGGTTAGTCCAAGAAATCATATGAAAAGTACTCCAAAGTGTGGACAAAAAAAAGAAAGTGGACAAAACCAAGCATGGAACATCAAAAATTATAGATACATTTGCAATGTATCAGTCCCCAACGTGCGATGAGGTTGTCAATCTCACCGTGTTTTGCTAAAAACAAAGGATTAAATGTATCGAATGGAAGGAAGTAATAGTTTGCAGAAAGTAAACACAAAGGAGTAAACAGTTTATAGATTGTATGTAAAGAAAAGGACGGGATCCATAGTTCACTAGAGGTGGCTCTCCTTAAGATAGTTAACATGCTGGGTGAACAAATTACAACATTATACATGCATATACTAATCATCTTGACTCCTTTGAGATTCGATTGGGCATTACAACATTATACATAGACCGCCATCCAACTACAACTATGACTAATAATCCACCTTCAGGTTATCATCGGAACACCCTCCAGTATTAAGTTGCAAGCAACAGATTACTGCTTTACGAATTGCGTGTAATGTAAACAATACGATTGTTCTATGAACAAAGGATTGTTGTTTTCTCCCTAGTAGCAACAACACATCTAGTACCTTAGAGATTTCTGTCACTTCCCCAGATTACCAGAGGCATGAACCCACTATCAAGCATAAATACTAACTCTTGGAGTTGCTAGCATCTACTTGGCCAAGATAGCTACTAACTACCCCAGATGGAGATGACAGCAGCTACAGACTCTTTCGTGGATTTTTGATCGGGTACTTAGGGTTTTTGTCCTGAAGGCATCTTATAGGTGGAAGGAAAGGTCGAGGGGGTGCTGGGGTCGGCCAGACCACCCCCTAGCACGGGCCAGGTCTGGCCGCGCGGCTAGGTGGTGTGGCCGGCCCCTAGCCCTTCTCCGTCCCGTATTTTGGCAACTGTTGACTTCCGGAAAAATAGGCACTTTGGCTTTTGTCCCGTCCAATTCCGAGAATATTCATTTCTGACTTTCCTGGAACCAAAAACAGCAGAAAACAGGCAGTTGGCACTGTGGCTCTTGTTAATAGGTTAGTCCAAGAAATCATATGAAAAGTACTCCAAAGTGTGGACAAAACACAAGAAAGTGGATAAAACCAAGCATAGAACATCAAAAATTGTAGATACATTTGCAATGTATCAGTCCCCAACTTGCGATGAGGTTGTCAATCTCACCGTGTTTTGCTGAAAACAAAGGATTAAACGTATTGAATGGAAGGAAGTAATAGTTTGTAGAAAGTAAACCCAAAGCAGTAAACAATTTATAGATTGTATGTAAAGAAAAGGACCGGGATCCATAGTTCACTAGAGGTAGCTCTCCTTAAGATAGATAACATGCTAGGTGAACAAATTACAGCGGGGCAATTGACAAACATCGAGAAAGCAATACATGCATATACTAATCATCTTGACTCCTTTGAGATTTGATTGGGCATTACAAAATTATACATAGACTGCCATCCAACTGCATCTATGACTAATAATCCACCTTTAGGTTATCATCCGAACCCCCTCCAGTATTAAGTTGAAAGCAACAGATTATTGCTTTACGAATTGCGTGTAATGTAAACAATACGATTGTTCTATGAACAAAGGATTGTTGTTTTCTCCCTAGTAGCAACAGCACATCTAGTACCTTAGAGATTTCCCCAGATTACCATAGACATGAACCCACTATCGAGCATAAATACTAACTCGTGGAGTTGTTAGCATCTACTTGGCAAAGATAGCTACTAACAACGGAAAGCATGCAAGATCACAAATAACAAAGACATGATAGAATCAATAATCAATCTGAAATAGCATCTCAATATCCATCGGATCCCCACAAACACAACATGCAGAATTTCAAATAGATGATCTTGATCATGAACGGAGCTCACAAGATCTAGACATGAAAGCACAAAGGAGGAGAACCAACCATCTAGCTACTACATGGATCCGTAGTCCAAGGATGAAGTACTCACTCATCACAACGGAGGCTGGCATGGTGATGAAGAAGGCCTCCAGGGTGAATTCCCCTCTTCGACAGGGTGCCGGGAAGAGCTTCAGATCCCTCCCGATCTAGGGATGGAGATGACGGCGGCTACATACTCTTTCGTGGATTTTTGATCGGGTACTTAGGGTTTTCGTCCCGAGGGCATCTTATAGGCGGAAGGAGAGGCCGAGGGGGTGCTGGGGTCGGCCAGACTACCCCCTGGCGCAGGCCAGACCTGGCCGTGCGGCTAGGTGGTGTGGCCGGCCCCTATCCCTTCTCCGTCTCGTATTCTGGCATCTGATGACTTCTTGAAAAATAAGCACTTTGGCTTTTGTCCCGTCCAATTCCGAGAATATTCATTTTCTGACTTTCCTGGAACCAAAAAACAGCAGAAAACAGGCAGCTGGCACTTTGGCTCTTGTTAATAGGTTAGTCCAAGAAATCATATGAAAATTACTCCAAAGTGTGGACAAAACATAAGAAAGCGGATAAAACCAAGCATGGAACATCAAAAATTATAGATACATTTGCAATGTATCAGGAACATATTTTGAGTGGGAGCTTAAAGGAGTGATTCTTAAGTGTGTATTCGACACATTAAGAATAAAAACGCAAGTACCGATAAATAATGATTTATAAGGAGTAGAAGTTGATAATAAGAATATTATGATATTATGTAGTATTCCTTAAAAGATTCTTAAAAGGGTTTCAGTATAGAAGTTAATTAAGGAACTGGTTCTTAATAACTCAAATTCAGAATAGTATTAAGTTTAACATCAATGGTTGAAAGAAAGAAAAAGATGATCATCATCCACTATGTATAGACATAGGTTCTATCTTAGAAAATCATGATAGTAACTTAACATAATGTATGATCCAAGAAGGAACGTTTGAAAAGTGATTAAGTTTGAATCACAGAACGTTGAGCTAAGTTTGTCCACAGTGTTTGATAGAGAACTGTAGACATGTTTTCCAAATCCATAAAGGATGGCATATCTTAAAGCATAAAGAATTATGTTATAAGGAAATATGTTGGAAACTCCTGTAATACCGACTAAAGTCAAGTAGGAAGCGAGGTGAACAAAATATCGAAAGATGTATAGTGTGCACTCATGTTTCAATGATTACATTTATAATAATAGATAAGGGTACCATCTAAAGTGTTGTATAATGTTATGGCGGGGCTAGTTCGCTTTTAACGTAGAATGATGTGTCCTAGGGTACAGTGCCCATGAGAAAGCCCTCGAGATTGATCTGAAGTCATTGTAGGCTCATGGAATTCGACCTCATTCGGTTGCCATAGAGATGATGCATACCCAAAGTATTAATGTCAATTAAGGTGACATTAGTAAGTTGCAAAGGATTTGGGACTGTAAAGTACATGCCCAAGACTCAACCTCTTCCATGAGCAAGCATGTTCAGGGTACCACGGGATATATGGTGCCAATGATTAAGAACAAATACATCTAGTTTATTTGTACTCTAGTGCAAGTGGAAGACTGTTGGAAATATGCCCAGAGACAAATAATAATAAGGATTATTATCATATTTCATAAAGTTTATGATTAATTTTTATATCATGATATAACTGTATTGAGAGGAAACATCAATACACGTGTGATATATAAACAACCAGGGGTTCCCGGTGAAACTCTAGTCACTGGGTCATTGGTCAACAGATGATCAAGGTTTCCTGATCATGTGGCATTTATGCTAGTTGGAAATGGAGTCAACTCATTCTGAGAATGAGATGATGAACCAATGCCCAACATAAACATCATGACCCGATCATGTCCTGAAGTTCAAGTTATGATGATTAGAATGGATCCTCGTAGACTATTCCTTAGACCGTGAGGCTATATCAATCACTGTCTCCCGAGAGTGCTTAGATAGCATCAAGCGTCACTTGGTAATATAGTGATTATAAAGGCGTGTTCAAGTACTCGGAGGAACCGTAGAGGCAATATATGCCAAGAGCGGGATTTGTCCGTCCACGTGACGGAAAGATACTCTAGGGCCCTCCAGAGAAGTTATATCCAATAGCTGTGCAGCGTGTGATTTGATCACAGAGATATCACTTGTCGAAACGAGTCAAGTAGCATTGTTCGGTAACGAGATTGAACACAACATGGTCATGTCATTGATCAGATCTCGGGTAATGCAAGTATCGAGAGACAAAGGGAATAAGACAGGACTGTCCCGGTTCAAACGACGAAAGATCTTCATGGAATGCACAGGGGTCACATGGCCATCTAGGTCCCTCTGTCGATCATTGGTACGGGAGTGTCCCGACCATGTCTGGAGTGTTCCCAAACCGTGGGGTATCACGCTTAAGGGCTTGATGATGCTTAGAAAGTGTTTATAGGATCAGTAGAATCACCGAAGAAGAGAAGAGAGAAAACCGGAAGGGTTTTGGTAAGTCCGGCGGATGTCCGGAGTGGAGGTGGAAGGTGTTCCATAGCCACGGAGATTGAATAATATGTGAATAAATGTTAATATTGATTTAATCATTTATTCATAATTATTTAATAAAAGAGAAATCAATTTAAAAGGTCAAAGGCTTAATGGGCCAATTCCGGAGGGAGAAGGGCCTATGAGGGAAAAGCAAAAGGAGAAAGGGGCCAAGGGGGTGGCCGGCGCCCTAGTGGGCCAGCCCCCACGTGGGGCCCATGTGGGTGGCCGGCGGCGCCTCCCCCTTGATACTTCCATTTTGCATCACTATTCTATGTCATAATTCATTGTTATTCATTGATATATTTCGTATTGAGAGGTGATACTTATGTTATTTCATCTATTTTTGCATGGTTGATGACTTTTGGAGCATGGACCGCTGCAGTCAGGATTCTGATGGAAAAGGTGTCATTTGGAGGCAAAATTCATGAAGATCAGAAAATCCGGGAAAATATACGGAAAATCCTATTTTTCTAGAAGACGAAGGAAGCCAGAACGGGGGCTAGAGATGGGCCACAGGGGTCCCACACCACCCCCTGGCGCGGGCCACCCTAGGTCGCGCCACCAGGTGGTGTGGCCACCCTGGTCCATCCCTGGCACTCCAGTCTGGCATATATTATCCTCCCAAAACCCTAAGACTTGGGGAGCGACCACAGAAAGATTCCGCCGCCTCTGTGGGGCGGAAAACACCGAGAGAGAAAGATCTCTCCGGCAGACAGATTTCTGCCGAGGGAATTCCTTCCCGGAGAGGGGAGATCGTCGCCATCAACACCACCATCAAGCTGGACTTCATCGGGATCATCATCATCATCACCACCATCATCACCATCATCACCCTCATCACCATCTCCATATTGTCGTAACAATTGGGTTGAATTTGCATAGTTCATAGGGGAAACTTTCCCGGTGTTGATTACTCTTTGTAGTTGATGCTATTGAGTGAACCGTTGAATTATTGTTTATGTTCAGATTGTTATACATCATTATTCCATCTCTGATCATGATCGATATGATGTCTTGTGAGTAGTTCGTTTTGTTCTTGACGACATGGGAGAAGTCATGTTGTTAGTAGTGGAATTGTGTTGAGAAAGATTCAATAGTTTGATATTTAAGTTGTGGTGTACTTCTTCTAGTGGTGTCATGTGAACGTCGACTACATGACACTTCACCTATATGGGCCTAGGGGAATGCATTGTGTATTTGGCTACTAATCGTAGGGGTTGCCGGAGTGACAGAAACTTGAACCCCCGTTAGGAAACCATTGCACAAGGGACGTAAGGGTCTTAGAGTTTAAAGTTGTGGTTAGGTTTCTACCTTAATTACTTTCTTGTACTTACGGATGTTTGCAAGGGGTATAATTACAAGTATGTATTAGTCCTAGGAAGGTCGGTACATTAACATAGGTTCACCCACACAACACTTAGCTAGCTAAAGAAGATTAATCAACTATATGAAGCGAAAGCACTTGACAGTCTTCCCATGTGTTCTCGAGAACGTTTGGTCATCTTAAGTAATACAACCGGCTTGTCCTTTGCTGCATAAAGGATTGGACCACTTGTTGCATTCATTCCTACTGTCTTTTATTTACTCGTACTTTGTTTACTTGCTATATCAAAAACCCCTAAAAATCCGTTTGCTAAGTATTTGTAGAGAATTCCTGATCCATACCACTAGCCAGCACCTTCTGCTCCTCGTTGGGTTCGACACTCTTACTTATCGAAAATACTGTGATACACCCCCTATACTTGTGGGTCATCAAGACTATTTTCTAGCGCCGTTGCCGGGGAGTGAAGCGCTATTGGAGAGTGGAACTGGTAAAGGAAACTTCTACTGTGAGTATTGTTTACTTCTGCTAGTTGCTTTATTTTCGTTATGGATAATTCGTTGAGTTTCTTATTTGGTAATGCTACTACCACTGCTAAGGTAGTAGATAAGCCACCACCTGCTGAGAATGATGTTTTTAAAATACCTACAAGAATTATTGATCATGTTATGGATAACTACTATGTTGGGGATGGAACTGTTCATCCCGGTGATCATTTACTCTTTATACACGAATTATGCGGGTTGTTCAATTGTGCAGGTATTACTATAGATCAAGTTAAGAAGAAGTTATTCTCATTATCGCTGAATGGAAGAGCTGAGGAATGGTATAAGCTGCTGAAGAATGGTCAAGCTCTGGAATGGGAGGAAATAGTTCCTCTCTTTTATTCAAAATTTTATCATCCTAGTGAGATTCATAAAGATCGGAATCAAATATACAACTTTTGGCCTCTTGATGGGAGAGTACAACTCAATATTGGGGGAGATTGAAGTTACTAAATGCTCAAATATCCCATTCATGAACTCCCCAACAATATTATTATCAATAACGTTTATGCAAGGCTCCTGATGCGCTCGACTTTCAATGTAGAGCTCGTTGGGAACCCCAAGAGGAAGGTATGATGAGCACAGTAGTAAGTTTTCCCTCAGTTATGAAACCATGGTTTAATCGAACCAGTAGGAGCAAGGAAACACCCCAAAGGTGTTACTAGCTGAGCTTTGGCAGGGCGCACTACCGGTGCTAGTAGCAACGTGGAGACCTGCACAACACAACCACAGAACTTTGTCCCCAACTTTTGATGAGGTTGTCAATCTCACTGTGTTTCGCGGAAAACAAAGGATTAAACGTATCGAATGGAAAGAAGCAAAAGTTTGCAGAAAGTAAACACAAAGCAGTAAATAGTTGTAGATTGTATGTAAAGAAAAAGGACCGGGATCCATAGTTCACTAGAGGTGGCCCTCCTTAGATAGATAACATGCTGGGTGAACAAATTACAGCGGGGCAATTGACAAACACCGAGAAAGCAATACATGCGTATACTAATCATCTTGACTCCTCTGAGACTTGATTGGGCATTACAACATAATACATAGACCGCCATCCAACTACATCAATGACTAATAATCCACCTTCAGGTTATCATCCGAACCCCCTCCAGTATTAAGTTGCAAGCAACAGATTATTGCTTTATGAACTGCGTGTAAAGTAAACAATACGATTGTTCTATGAACAAAGGATTGTTGTTTTCTCCCTAGTAGCAACAGGACATCTAGTACCTTAGAGATTTCTGTCACTTCCCCAGATTACCAGAGGCATGAACCCACTATCGAGCATAAATACTAACTCTTGGAGTTGCTAGCATCTACTTGGCCAAGATAGCTACTAACAACGGAAAGCATGCAAGATCTCAAATAACAAAGACATGATAGAATCAAAAATCAATCTGAAATAGCATCTCAATATCCATCAGATCCCCACAAACACAACATGTATGAATTACAAATAGATGATCTTGATCATGAACGGAGCTCACAAGATCTAAACATGAAAGCACAAAGGAGGAGAAACCAGCCATCTAGCTACTACAAGGATCCGTAGTCCAAGGATGAACTACTCACGCATAACACCGGAGGCTTGCATGGTGATGAAGAAGGCCTCTAGGGTGAATTCCCCTCTCCGGCAGGGTGCTGGGAAGAGCTTCAGATCCCTCCCGATCTAGGGATGGAGATGACGGCGGCTACAGACTCTTTCGTGGATTTTTGATCAGGTACTTAGGGTTTTCGTCCCGAGGGCATCTTATAGTCGGAAGGGGAGGCCGAGGGGGTGCCTGGGCTGGCCACACCACCCCCTAGCGTGGTTTAGGCCTAGCCGCGCGGCCAGGTGGTGTGGCCACCCTCTGGCCCCTCTCCGTCTCGTATTATGGCACTTGATCACTTCCGGAAAAATAGGCACCTTGGCTTTTGTCCCGTCCAATTCTGAGAATATTCATTTTCTGACTTTCCTGGAACCAAAACAACAGAAAACATGCAGCTGGCACTGTGGCTCTTGTTAATAGGTTAGTCCAAGAAATCATATGAAAAGTACTCCAAAGTTGGAACAAAACACCAGAAAGTGGATAAAACCAAGCATGGAACATCAAAAATTATAGATACATTTGCAATGTATCAACATCCCCAAGCTTAACTCCTGCTCGTCCTCGAGTAGGTAAGTGATAAAAAGAAAGAATAATTTTTGAGGTGACATGCACCATCAAGGACTTGATCAAAGTATTTGCAAAACATTCAAAGCTGGGATCATAATACTTCAATCATAACATGAAAGACAAAGTTCTAGCAATAAGCAAAGAAACTATGATGCAACATGAAAAGGCACAAACAAAAGATTCATGAATAACAATGATTTGCAAGACGTTTGTTTGTTTCACATAAAGAAAACATAGCATAATAGTATTCACCATGTCCCTCAATAGAGTAGCAAATATAAATGCATAGGACACCTTCAAAGTTCATAAGAGTGACTAGATACAATAGTTTAAAACAAGCAATATCAAAGTATGCATCAATAAACTAGTCTTGGGACAATGCACATAGAACTAAGAATGGCCACTATGCTCTCAAAGTAGGTGCATAAAGATAGAAGGTGGAGACTCATTATAATGGTGGAAGAAAAGCCTTTTGTAAAAGGAAGTAGGGATTCAAGTCTCATAAAGAGCTTCCAAAAATTATGGTACTTGTACTTTTCAGCTCTCATTGCCCCTATCATAAGCATCTTGAAGGTGATTAAGGTTAAAGTGACACAACTAAGAGGATATGCTTGACAAGTTATAAACCGAAATCTCATGCCCCTTACTTACGAAGACCGATCCTCATGCTACTCAACTTCAGTCACGAGTAAGCTCTTGTCATTGTAAGTATATGTGTATCATTAAGAACCGCCAACGGGGTACCCCTTGCACATGATATGGGAGCTTTCCCATAATCAAAATGACAAGGCAAGCAGACAATGAGCATCTCTGTGATCTTTTTATTTGCTATTTGCATAGGTTTTTATTGAGGATGCTTCATAGAGTGCTCATTATGGTGATGCTGCAAGATTCCACCATGATTAGGCATGGCTTAGGCTAGCGGCCCATGCACTTCTCTAACACACATACAAACTCCATGATCTTACAAGTTCCACTTTTATTTCACACCGCCGGGATCCTTAAGCAAAAGAACATGATATCAACGGGGTACAAAGTACAAGTGCAATGTTGAAAGCGTTCCCCATGAAACACGGTTCTGCTAATTTCAACTTATAAAGCGCAAGCATATACGCAACAAAGAAGGACCCAATGGTTCAAGTTTATTAGAGGCAAAAAGTAAAGTGTGCCATCAAGTTCGTGAGAGCTTTAATCACTAGTTTTCTCATAACATGTGGAAGGTAAACAAAAGCATGAATATACTTGGAATAGCATAAGCTAGTAGGTAGGTATGGTGGACTCTTTGGAATAACTTGGTTTAGGGAGTTGGATGCATGAGTGGAACTCATACTTTGTTGTGGAGGCTAGCAAAAGACTGGGAGCGACAAACTAAGAGAGCAATAATGGCCATAATCATGCAGAGCGACAAAACATCATTGATCAAAGCATAAAGTGATACTACAAGTTGAAAACTAAAGGATCATACAGGCTATGGTGACTTTGGATAGTCATAACATGGTGTGAGCATGCGCCAAGTCAACCCAAATAAAGCATCAAAGGAGAATACCACTATACTATGCTTTAATATGCTAAAATAACGTATGATTCATCCAAGGCACATTAAGCAATCTCAATTGTTTATAACAAGTCATGCTACAGCAATGAATACTAAGCATAAAGCCAAAACAATATCAAGCATGGCATGACAAAGCATAGGCCATAGTCAAAAACAAGCTCTTTTTACCACATAAGCATGAACTTTCCTACTCTTTTCCAAACCAAACCAAACTATTTGCAAACCAATGTATGAAAGAGGGGGGCCCAACCAATTTATTCAGAAATCTAAGCAAACCAAGCAAACTAAAAACCAAAACAAAAACGAAAAAGAAGACACTCCAAGAACAACACAACTGTGCATGAAACAATAAAAAAAAGAAGTGTTTGGAAGAAGCCTGGGATTTTTATTGATGAAGAGGGGGATGCCTTGGGCATCCCCAAGCTTTGACGCTTATACTTCTTGGATATTTCTTGGGGTGACTCGCGTGGCATCCCCAAGCTTAAGCTTTAGTCCATCCTTCATCTCATTACTCATTCCTTGCATACACCTGAAATTTTCCTTCATACAAAACTTCACACAATCTTTATTAGCAACATTAGTGCACTTAAGATAAATAAGTCTCAAGGTTCAGTTCTAACACCAAATAAACTTCCATTAGAACACTAGATACTGTAGGACTTCCCTCAAAAATCTCAATTCCCAAAAAGAACTCAAGAAGGAACCAACAAGAAGCAAATGCAGAAAATGGCAGAAATCTGTCAAAACAGACCAGCAGGTAAAGACGAATTTTTTCGAAGACCTTCTGTTGCTCAAATCAACAAGTGTTGAACTAACTAAAGTTGGATAACAACCTAGGGCAGAAGCACAAAACATTACAGCTTAATCCTACATACATAGCTCTCTCACGAATTTTTACGGTGAAGCACAAAAATCTGTTTCGGGACAACAACTTGCCCAATCATTAATTCTCTCTCATTAGAGGTTACTCTTGGCACAAAAAGCAAAAAAAGGATAAGGATAGGTTACTACAGAGGTAATAACTTCTAAGACTCATCTAAAACTCTTGGGTTATATCCCAACAAGTACTTTTCTTTAACGCCTTTAAGTTAGGCATAAGAAGCAAAGAAAGAATCAAGTATTCTCAAATGAAGAAGCATTAAGACCAAATTTTGTTTTCATAGGAGAAGCAAAAGAAATATTTTCTCTCTTTTTAGGGAAGTGTTCTATACCTTTCTTGAGTGGGAGTTGATATTTGATGGTGCCTTCTTTCATATCAATGATGGCACCAACAGTTCTAAGAAAAGGTCTTCCCAAAGTAATAGGACAAGAAGCATTGTATTCAACATCCAAAACATAGAAATCAACAGGGACATAGGAATCGTTAACCATAATAAGAACATCATTAAGACTCCCCATGAGTTTATTTTTAGCTTTATCATCAAGTGGGACATTCAAATAACAATCTTCAAGAGGAGGCAAATCAAGCATATCATAAATCCTTCTAGGCATAGAAACACTACTATCAAGATCACACAAAGCTTTGAAATCAAAGTCATTCACTTTCATATTAATGATGGGTTCCCAACCATCTTCTTGCTTTGTAGGAATAGAAGCTTTATGTTTCATCTTTTCTTCTTTAATATTTATGAGAGCATCAGTAATGTGTTTTGTAAAAGCCATGTTCATAGCACTAGCATTAGGACTTTTAGTAAGCTTTTGTAGGAACTTAATAACTTCAGAGATATTGCATCCATCAAGATCAAAATCAACTTTATCATCTAAAGTAGTAGAACTATTACTAGCCTCAACACTAGTGGTGGTAATAGTAGAAACACTAATGTTTCTAGTAATTTCATCTTCTCTTTCCCACTTAGCATGTAATTCAACTAATAGTCTAACATTTTCATCAATTCTTACTTGTATGGCATTAGTAGCTGCAAAGGGATTCTCATTAGTTTCAGGTTTAGCAGCCATTTTATTCAAAGTAGATTGAGCTTCAGCCAAAGATGCTATATTTCTTTCAGCATTAGAGAGTTTTTCCTCAATAGTTTTATTGAAAGTAGTTTGTTTACTAATAAACTCCTTAAGCATAACTTCAAGTTCAGAGGGAGCACTCTTATTGTTGTTGTAAGAATTTCCATAAGCATTACCATTGTTGGGAGGATATGGCTTATAATTATTGTTACCAAAATTGTTCCTATAAGCATTATTACCATAAGCATTGTTGCCAAAGTTCTTATTTCTTATGAAGTTCACATCAACTTGCTCTTATTGAGCAACCAAAGAGGCTAAAGGAACATTATTTGGATCAATATGGGTTTTCCCATTAACAAGCATAGACATAATAATATCAATCTTATCACTCAAGGAGGAGGTTTCCTCAACAGAATGTACCTTCTTACCTTGTGGAGCTCTCTCAGTATGCCATTCAGAATAATTAACCATCATATTGTCCAAAAGTTTTGTTGCAACACCCAAAGTGATGGTCATAAAGGTACCTCCAGCAGCTGAATCCAATAGGTTCCTTGAAGAATAGTTCAATCCTGCGTAAAAAGTTTGGATGATCATCCAAGCAGTCAGTCCATGAGTGGGACAATTCTTTACCAAAGATTTCATTCTTTCCCAAGCTTGAGCAACATGCTAATTATCAAGTTGTTTAAACTTCATTATTTCACTTCTCATGAGAACTGTTGTATGGTAGCTTGCATACATACTCACTTGTGTATGTATTTGATCTCTTCGCCCGTTGCCTACGCCGCTCGCTCTTGTCCCGATGTCTTGGAAGTGGTTAGGATGGCCGATGGGTCTACACGTGGGAGGTCCTCTGGGCCCCCGCTGTACTATTTTAACCACTTCCGTTTCATCCAGGCTTGAACTTAGAGCGTAGGGTCCGAGGTAGTTACAATTGGTATCAGAGCCATCCCGCCCTTCAGGGTCTCAGCCAAATGATCGTTGTCAGTCTAGCAAATATTTTTGGTAGCTATGTATACTAGGGAAAAACAAAACGTGAGAGTAGGACTGCTTCCATTTTTCTTCTTACCCACCCACCCACCCTTTTTCTGGTAAGGAAGTGTAACGTTTTCAATCCTCTTCTAAAAATTCAAACTAGGATTCACGTGTTCTGGGTTCTGTAGTACCATATGTTGTGTGTGTGTGTGTGTGTGTGAATTCCTTGTCTATCTGTTGCATCCAACTTGTTATCGCTATCTGCCTTTTGGTTATCAACTGTTGGTACATTCCATACCGACAGTCCTTTGTAAACCGACACGATCTATCTGATTCATTGAATACCGGCGCGATCTGTCTTACTCCTTGTTATCCGACGCTAACTTGTTGGGGTGTTCGTTTCCATAGTTACTAATCTTTAGGTTCATCTCAAGAAGAAGGTGTTGGGATATGTGTTTTACTTATTCATGTGCGGAGTAATGATTTGAGTGCGGGATGGAGTCGCGACCATACCACTACTTTTATCATTCGCTCTTGTATATTGAATTGGTAGAGTTACTAATCTTGATTCGTTAAGTGGTTTTGCGCATATGGTGGTATTTTAATGCCGAAATTTGCGGAAAAAAATTCTTTGTTAGCTTGTGTACCACACTCCTCGTTCAGTCGTGTGCGATATGCTTAATATCTTCTAGGTGCTTTGAACTTTGTTGATATTTTAATATCATCTTAGTGAATTGTATCCTTTAATCTTGGTTAATTCCATTTTGGTACTATTTTGGATTATTATTATTCTCCATTATGGTACTGACTTGAGTTTTATATCAATCACAAGATGGCACCACCACGCCGTTCTGAGGAGGACATACCACCTGAACTGGGGGCTGCGTTGGCAAGTATTGCTAATGCCTTGGGAGCAATGCAGCAGAACCAGCAGCGATTTGAAGAAAGTGTCAGGAGGAATGTGTTTGTTCCGCTACCTCCACCTCCCAAGCGAGGAGACATCAAGAGTTTTCTGAAGTTCAACCCACGCCAATTTGAGGTGTCTGATCAGCCACTTGATACCGATGATTGGTTGCGGGAGATGTCAAGGTTGCTGATGACTGCGGATGTTCCAGAGCAAGAATGGGTAAAATGTGTCACTCACCTTCTGAAGGGAGATGCAGCTCTGTGGTGGGAGAATTACCTGAAGGCAGACCACTCTGGTTTTCAGCCTACTTGGGAGCAGTTCACTGGGCTTTCAAAGAGCAATACCTGTTAGAAATTGTCATGGAAAGGATGAAGGAAGTGTTTCTCAACCTCAAGCAGGGAAATGACAATGTCAATGCCTATATCAGAAACTTCATGAACCTTTCTTGGTATGGTGGCGATGAGATCTCTGATGACAAGAAGAAGCAAAAGAGGTTCAGGCAAGGACTCAATGCATCCATCAAATATGCAATCACTCATGCAAGGCTGGGGTCTTTTCTAGAACTCCAACATACAGCTCTACAGGAAGAAGCAAGTAGGCAAGTGTTTGAGGAGTCCAAGAAACACAGCCGCGATGCAGTAAGCTCTTCAGCTACGACAGCTCCTTCTAAGCGCCGCGTGTGGGTTCCTAACACCCCACCGTCGCTCTCGGCTCCACCAAGACCGTCAAGCTACATGGCAAGGTCACCAAACTCCTTCACCGTGGCTCCTAGGGGCTACAACCACAACTACCCTAGAGCGCCTGGCGGAGTCCCTGGCTACGCTGCTCCACGTCCACCTGGTGCTTGTTACACTTGTGGAAACACTGGGCATCAACACTGGAGTTGTCCAATGAACAACAAAGCTCTTCCTTCACCACCTCCAAGACCTGCGGCAAGTTCTTCTATGGTTCGTGCACCTCCACCTCGGGCTCTCAACATCAACACCAAGCCTAGGTTTACGGTTGCTCGTGCCAACTGTGTCAACGTCGCTCAAGCTGAGCATGCACCTGGAGTTGTGATGGGTACGCTTCTCGTTAACTCAACGAGTTTTGTTTGATTCTGGTGCTTCACATTCTTTTGTTTCTCACAAGTTTGCACATGAGCATGATCTGGCTATGGTTCCCTTATTGCATCTCTTGTGGTACAATCTCCTGGGTCAAACATGAGGGCTACTCATATCAGCCATGGCAATCAAATTGAGATTGGTGGCTCTTCATTCCCGGCTTCCTTAATTATTCTGGGCAATTCTGACATTGATGTTATCTTGGGCATGGATTGGTTAACAGCAAATGCAGCTGTGATTGATAGTGCTGAACGCTCGGTTTCTCTGAAAATTCCTAAAGGCCATATAGTCTATTCTCCAAGTCTGACTCCTGCAATTCAGCTTTTCTCTTTGGCGGCTCTGAATGATGATGCTATGGAAGCTATTTAGAGTGTTCTGGTGGTCTGTGAGTTCCCAGATGTTTTTCCTGAAGAGTTGCCAGGTATGCCTCCTGATCGTGAGGTCGAGTTTGTGATTGAACTTGAACCTGGAACCGCTCCTATCTCCAAGCGGCCTTATAAAATGGGTCCTGCTGAGTTGGCTGAACTCAAACGTTAGCTGGATGAACAAGAGAAGTTGGGTTTCATTCAGCACAGTACTTCTTCTTGGGGTAGCCCAACCATCTTTGTGAAGAAGCGAGACAAGACTGATAGACTTTGTGTTGACTATCGGGCTCTCAATGCTAAAACCATCGAGAATAAATATCCCCTTCCGCGGATTAATGATCTCTTCGATCAGCTAGCTGGAGCTATGGTATTCTCTAAGCTTGATTTGAGAAGTGGATATCATCAAATCAAGATTCGCAAGGATGATGTTCCCAAAACAGCTTTCACCACCCTCTATGGCCTGTATGAGTACATGGTCATGTCTTTCGGTCTCACCAACACACCTGCCACCTTCTCGAGGCTTATGAACTCGGTTTTCATGGAGTATCTTGATAAGTTCGTCGTGGTCTATCTGGATGACATTCTAGTCTATTCTAAGTAAAAGGAAGAACATGAAGAACACCTTCGGTGTGCCCTAAACAAGCTTCATGAGAACCGCCTGTATGCAAAGTTCTCCAAGTGTGAGTTCTGGCTGCCTGAAGTCCCCTATCTTGGTCATGTCATCTCTGCCAAGGGCATTGCCGTCAACCCAGAAACTGTTCGGACAATTGTGGATTGGCTTCCTCCCAAAAATGTCAAAGAAGTCTGGAGTTTCCTTGGTTTGGCTAGTTACTGTCGTCGCTTCGTTCAGAACTTCTCGAAGATTGCGAAGCCTCTTACCGATCTCCTCAAGAAAGGCAAGAAATACCTTTGGTATCCTGCATGTCAAGAAAGCTTTGAAACACTCAAAGAGAAGCTCACTTCCACACCAGTCTTGATTCCTCCAGATACATCAAAGCCTTTCCAAATATTTTGTGACGCCTCATTGCAAGGATTGGGTGCGGTCCTTATGCAAAAAAAACAAGTTGTTGCTTATGCCTCTCGATAGTTGAAGACGCATGAGATCAACTATCCTACACATGACCTCGAGCTCGCAGAAGTTGTCTTTGCTTTGAAAGTATGGAGGCACTATTTGCTTGGCAACCATTGTGAGATCTTTTCTGATCACAAGAGTCTGAAGTATATCTTCACACAGCCTGATCTCTACCTTCGTCAGAGGAGGTGGATTGAAGCAATTAATGATTTCGATCTCACAATCAACTACACTCCGGGCAAAGCTAATGTCATGGCCGACGCTCTCAGCCAAAAAGCTTATGTCAACAACATCATGGTGGAAGAACAACAGCCTCTCTTGTGTGAGGAATTCCGCAAGCTCAACCTTGAAATTGTGGATCAAGGGTATCTTCTGAAACCTTCTGGCAACCCCTCTCTTGGAAGAAAAAGTTCGCTCCATTCAACTTGGTGATCCTTACGCTAAAAAGATCATCTCCAACATTCAGCTTCCGAAGTATGAGTCCTTCCACGTCGACGACCAAGGCGCTCTTTTCTTTGAACACCGGATGTTTGTTCCGAACTACCCGGGGTTAAGAGAGCAAGTTCTCAAGGAGGCGCATGATTCTGTTCTTTCTATCCACCCTGGCAGCACTAAGATGTACATGGACTTGAAAACACAATATTGGTGGCCTGGATTGAAACGATATTGTGCCAAGTATGTCTCAGAGTGTGATGTCTGTCGCAGAGTTAAAGCTGTCCATCAGAAACCTTTTGGTCTTCTATAGCCATTGAAGCCTCGGGAATGGAAATGGGAGAAAGTAGAGATGGATTTCATAACTGGTTTTCCAAGGTCACAGAAGGGCAACAATGCAATCTTTGTTGTCATCGACAGGCTTTCTAAAGTGGCTCACTTCTTTCCCGTCAAGGAAACAATTTCTGCAATTCAGTTGGCTGAGCTCTATATCAACAGAATTGTCTCTCTGTATGGGGTTCCTCTTGAGATCAGCTCATACCATGGAAGCATCTTCACTTCCAAGTTCTAGGGAGGTTTCCAAAATGCTTTGGGAACAAAGTTGAACTTCAGCACAGCTTACCATCCTCAGTCGCAAGGACAAGTTGAAAGGATCAATCAGATTCTAGAAGATATGCTCCGTGCTTGCGTTATCTCTTTTGGCATGAAGTGGGAAGAATGCCTTCCTTATGCTGAATTCTCTTAAAACAACAGCTTCCAGAAAAGTCTAAAGATGGCACCATTTGAGGTTCTCTATGGTCGCAAATGCAGAACTCCGATTGGTTGGTCAGGCATAGGTGAAAGAACATTGTTTGGCCCCGACATTGTAACTCAAGCGGAGGAGAAGGTTCACATCATTCTTGAAAACCTGAAGGTTGCTCAAAGTCGCCAGAAGAGCAACTATGACAGAAAGCACACGGACATGGAGTATGTCCCTGGTGATCTCGTTTACCTTCGTGTCACCCCCATGAGAGGCACGCACCGGTTTGGTATCAAAGGAAAGCTAGCTCCTAGATACATTGGTCCTTTCAAAGTTCGTGGAAGAAGAGGAGAAGTCGCTTATGCTCTTGAGCTCCCTGAAAAACTCAAGGTCCATGATGTTTTCCATATCTCTCAACTCAAGAAGTGCTTCAAGGATCCCGGCAGGACCGTGGACCATGAACTCATTAATCTCCAAGAAGATCTGTCTTATCAAGAACACCCCATAAAAATTCTAGAAGTCGTAGAAAGAAGGACTCGCAACAAGTCCATCAAGTTCTGCAAGGTGCAGTGGTCGCACCATTCCGTTGATGAAGCCACTTGGGAATGCGAGGATGAGCTCCATGCCAAGTATCCTACCCTCTTCATGTCTTCTTCTTCCTAGAATCTCGGGGCGAGATTCCTGTTTAGTGGGGGAGAGTTGTAGCATCCCATCGGTCTAACATATGTAATGCTACATGGTCTAGTAATATAATTGCTACTTCCCACATATAATTGTTGCATCATAATTATATCATGCTCATGTCATCATGCCACCTTGCATTTGAGCATCATATAAAACCCTTTTCATTTGGTTCTTCTCTCATATGCAATAGTAATTGTATTTGGCTCTTGATATATTGTATTTGGTTCTTGATAAATGCTTGATGCCCAAGTTGAGTTGGGGGCATATCTTTTATTCAACTCCACCACCTTTTCCTTGTCACCACCTTATAATTCCACCATCCTAATTATCCATGAGCTTTTACATTGTTCCTTTGACTTTTAAATCTAGCTCATGTGGGTTGGGATGTATCCACTTCTATTTCCACATGCTCTCACACTTGTATCATGTTGTTTTCACATTATTGATATGAGGAGCCACATGGCCACCTTTGCATGCTTTGTGGATGGAACCCCTTGTCAAGCTTCCATATAGATTATTATGAATGTATGCTCATGTTGGGATATTTTTGAGACTATTAAACATCTAGTGGAACATACACACTAGCAAGTCCAAATTATATTCAAATATGATCATCTCCATCTATTCCACATGGAACCTCCTTTTTAATTCTTTGGTTGACCTTTACTCCATATTTTGGAATGCATGTGAATCAATGCCATGAGACTTTATTTTGTTTTCACAAGAATAAACATGGCATTTAATGATTATGCATGGGCCATGCAAGATCACCACCATCTTTTCTCCTTTGGTGTTTATTTGTTTTTGAGTGGATCATGGTCTTTTGGGATCATGTCAAGTAAGCTATTTTTCCTTTGCTCTTGATAACCCTCCTCATCTTGGTCTTTGTTTTCCTTGCCATGTATATCTAGATCATCACCCTTACCCCTTCTCCTTTCTCCTTGTTGCTTGATCTTGCTTTTGATCATGCTGAAACCCTAAACATCTCTCTCTATCTCTCTCTCTCTCTCTCTCTCTCTCTCTCTCTCTCTCTCTTATACCATCACCATGTGTCCACCAAAACCCATCTCACCCCTCACCCCATCTCCTTACTTCATGCTTGATCTTGTAGATCACAACAAACCCTAAACCCTTGCTTGATCTTGTCTTGTCCATGATCAAACCCTAACCACCATCACACCCCACCTTAACCTAAACCCTAACCCTCTCTCTCTAATCTCTCTCTCAAAACCCTAAGCCCTCATCTCCCTTTATCTCTAAGCCGAGCCACCACCCAGCCCTAATCTACCCCTGGCTCGATATCTAACCTAGCTAACCACCCATGCCGAGCCCCATGCCCCTTTTAACCTAAACCCTACCCGACCCCTTTTCCTGTCGGTACCCTCCTCTCTCCCTTTCTCTCTGCCAGCCCGGCCCCATACCCGAGCCACCTTGCACCCTGGCCCAGCTGCAGCCGCCCATGCCCCTGCCCTGGCCTTCCCACGTCGAGCACGTGAGGAGAAGGAGGAGAAAGGTGGCCGAGCCACCTTTTTCTCCACCGATTCCCCACGGCACCCCCTCTCCTCTCCCGTCCCTATCTACTCCCTCCCCTCTACCTGGCATCGCTCAGATCCACCCAGGGCCCTGCCTTCCCTCCCTTCTCCCCCTGCCTCCACTCCTTTTCATCGCCGGCCACCGTCGGTATCCTCCACCATCCTCGAGATCAGTAGGCGGGCGTGGCGTTTGGGTGTCGAGGAAGAACGAGGCGAGCCTCTACGTCGCTCCCGTGCCCGCAGACGAGGAGGAGACAGCCCCTGCAACCCGCTGCACGATGAGCCGACGCGCAAACCCTAGCTCCGGCCGCCAGCGTCGCCGTCGCCCCTCTGCTTCCCCGGCCGTCCCACCACCACCAACGTCACCGCGGTGAGCCCCCGTTCCCCCTAGACATCTTCTCTCTAAGATCCGCTTCCTATGCACGCCAGGCGTTCCGACGAGCACCCTTAGTGCACGGCGTTCGCCGACAGCCGTCCCGCTAAGCGCCGAGTTAGGCTTACCTAGCCGCGCAAAAGCAACCTAGCATCAATCCCACCTAGCCGCTTTGGTCACCGCCGCCTGCGCGCGCGCGAGAGGTCGCGGGTTCGAGCCCCGCCGCGCCACGCGTTACTCTGTCGTTTTCGTCAGTAAATTCAGAGAAGAAAAACAGTAGCAGTGGCTATCTTGCAGATACCCCCCCACATTTTTGCGTGCGCAACCCACGGTCCCTGCGGACCCACATGTCAGCCTCTGTGGTGTTTTTACAAAAAGGCACCCGGGTTTTTGATTTAGTCAGCCCGCGCTCCCACCGAACCCCACCTGTCAGCCTCTGTGGAGTTTTACAAAAGGGTACCCGCAAGGTTTGGGCCTCAACCCGCGGCCCCTGGTTTTGCCGCGTGGCACGCGCCCGGCCCGCCTCTGTCGCGTGGGCCTGCGGAGCATCCGGTCCCACCTGTCGGACTCCCCGGCTAGCTTCTGCGTCGGTGGAAAAATACCGTCGCGCGCCGATTCCGCCCAGTCAGCACTGGTCCCACCCGTCAACGTCTGGGGCTAGCTGTCTCTAGGTGTAAAAAGTCTGGCTGTTTATCTGTTTAAATAAAATGATTTCAGAAATGTTTTAATATGATTTAAATTCTGTTTCAAATAACTTTTAATTTGTAATTCCAAATAATACAAATAATATATGTTTTTGAATCAGAAAAATGTGAGGATTTCAATTATGCCATTCAAAATTTTATTTGAGCACTTTAAATTTTCGAAATTGTTTAATTACAATAAAATGCCCTTATCTTAATTAATCAATAAATTTAAATCTATAACTCCAAATTCGACAAATAATATGTCTAAATCGATCAGCGTGACGAGCCCGTTCTGTTTATGCATTCCATGTTCTGAATTGAGGCATGCATCATGTCATTATTAAAAGCCAGAACTGTTTATGGCAATAAAACATGACCAAATAAATAATAAAATGAATTGTTCTTGTCCCCACATCTCACCCTTGCCATGCTACATTATTGCCATGTAAATTGTGCATTATTCATCATGGCATGCTTGTTTGCTTGTCGCATTTTAATTCGTATGCTTGTGCACTTTATTTATGTTGGCCCTTGTTTGTTTGGTTCTTCTTCGAATAGACGCCGAGCAGGAGAAATATCAGGAATCCCAGGAATACTACCCAGATCCGTCTCTCACTTCAACTGAGCTGCCAGGCAAGCACTACCACATGCTTGCATACATATAGTACCTATTGCCTCTATCTTATTCTTGCATCATTGAGTCGCGATTGCATTAAATTGAATCCCAAGTACTGCATAGCCTTTACTTTTAAACCCCACTGAAGCTTGTTCCTCCATCCCATGAGCCATTACCACATGAGTTGTTCGAGCCATGCGAGTCGTAGAACTGCATGTGTAGGGTATGTGAGTGTCTGATGGATAACGAGGTACCTAAACAACTTAACCTGAGTAGTAATGGGATAACTAATGAAAGAGGCACCGGTGAGCAATATCTGCTATTTGGTTTTTCATGCTCACTTGTGTCCCGTAGGACCCCGAGTACTTGATTCCTGTTCCTTGACTATTCGCACTATCCACATCCGGGAGGCCTTATGGACCCCCCTGAGCCAGAGCTTGATTCATTTCTATTTCTTGGGGCCATAACTAGTTTGGGGTTTTATTACTATCCTGTACTTATGCCATGCTTTACTGTTTTATTTACGATTGTGTGTGGAGCACCTGTACTATTTTGGATCGTGACATGTTTTCACTGTATCGACAAGCCCAGTCACACTTTCAGGTTCCCAGTCATTTACCGCCGTCCACACAAACCCTGGGTCCGTTCCGGAGTCGGCCAACTTTGTTGCAGGTAGCTTAGTGGGGTGGCCCCCTGAAATATTTCTGAATCCTGTGATCGCTTTGTCGTGAATCCCTCGTTGGGTTTTGATTTGGTTTTTCCGAGGTTGATCGAGTATGTGTTGCTATTTGTGCACCCCTGCAGGGTAAATCTTTCTGAAAGCCGTGTCTGCGGTTATGGACAACTTGGAGCACAATTTCTCGATCATAGACAAGTATAACTAAAGTACCGCTTTTAATCTGACTATATACCTGACTAGTAAATAGTGCAATACTCATGGAATGGTTAATAAAACTGCCAACGGATGGGTTGTTCATCCGCTTTCTCGTTGGTAAGCGAGAAGGAGGATGGATCTGTTAATTATACTGTTATAACTGTTGTTATTAATTAACGGACATCCGTCTATCATTGGTTAGGTGGATGGTTAGCGGGTATCTATAGACTTGTTAGTTATTCTCTTTTGCTGCAATTGCGTCACCCCAGGTATATGTCCCCTTTAGAGGCATAAAGACTTGCTGAGTACCCCTAGGGTCTCACACGATAAATTGTTTGATCCAGATGAACATGTGTATTCGCAAGATGGATACTGGGTGGAGGAGATAGATGATGTTGGCAACGATCACTCGGTGTAGAGATTCCGGGGATGGGGATCCGTGAGATATGTGGGCGGGATGTGTTTATTTATGTGGCATCTTATGCCGATTTGCTTCTTATCCGTACTCGGACCTTGTTTTCCGCTTCCGCCTGATACTCTGATGTTTGATGTATGAGGAGCTATCCTAAAATATTATCTCTATCTAGGATATTTGAATCTTGCCGTATGGCGTTGCAATATTTCTATTTCTTTTAGATAGAATGGCTCTGAGAACTGTTGTATGGTAGCTTGCATACATACTCACTTGTGTATGTATTTGATCTCTTCGCCTGTTGCCTACGTCGCTCGCTCTTGTCCCGATGTCTTGGAAGTGGTTAGGATGGCCGACGGGTCTACACGTGGGCGGTCCTCTGGGCCCCCGCTGTACTATTTTAACCACTTCCGTTTCATCAAGGCTTGAACTTAGAGCGTAGGGTCCGAGGTAGTTACAAACACCGAGAAAGCAATACATGCATATACTAATCATCTTGACTCCTCTGAGACTTGATTGGGCATTACAACATAATACATAGACCGCCATCCAACTGCATCTATGACTAATAATCCACCTTCAGGTTATCATCCGAACCCCCTCCAGTATTAAGTTGCAAGCAACAGATTATTGCTTTACGAACTTCATGTAAAGTAAACAATACGATTGTTCTATGAACAAAGGAATGTTGTGTTCTCCCTAGTAGCAACAACACATCTAGTACCTTAGAGATTTATGTCACTTCCCCAGATTACCAGAGGCATGAACCCACTATCGAGCATAAATACTAACTCTTGGAGTTGCTAGCATCTACTTGGCCAAGATAGCTACTAACAACGGAAAGCATGCAAGATCTCAAATAACAAAGACATGATAGAATCAATAATCAATATGAAATAGCATCTCAATATCCGTCGGATCCCCGCAAACACAACATGTATGAATTACAAATAGATGATCTTGATCATGAATGGAGCTCACAAGATCTAAACATGAAAGCACAAAGGAGGAGAAACCAGCCATCTAACTACTACATGGATCCGTAGTCCAAGGATGAACTACTCACGCATCACACCGGAGGCTTGCATGGTGATGAAGAAGGCCTCTAGGCTGAATTCCCCTCTCCGGCAGGGTGCCGGGAAGAGGTTCAGATCCCTCCCGATCTAGGGATGGAGATGACGGCAGCTACAGACTCTTTCGTGGATTTTTGATCGGGCCTTAGGGTTTTCGTCCCGAGGGCAATATATAGGAGGAAGGAGAGGCCGAGGGGGTGCCGGGAGCGGCCACACCACCCCCTGGCACGGGCCAAGCCTGGCCGCGTGGCCAGGTGGTGTGGTGGCTCCCTGGCCCTTCTCTGTCTCGTATTCTGGCACTTGATCACTTCCGGAAAAATAGGCACTTTGGCTTTTGTCCCGTCCAATTCCGAGAATATTCATTTCTGACTTTCCTGGAACCAAAAATAGCAGAAAACAGGCAGCTAGCACTATGGCTCTTGTTAATAGGTTAGTTCAAGAAATCATATGAAAAGTACTCCAAAGTTGGAACAAAACACAAGAAGGTGGATAAAACTAAGCATGGAACATCAAAAATTATAGGTACATTTGCAATGTATCAGCTCCCTTTACATGATAAGGATTTATTGGATGCTTCTTGTGCTGGATCATTCACTCGCATGGAAGAAGAAGCTAAATGGGATCTTCTGGACCGTATTCAAGACAATATTGAAGCTTGGGAGAATGACAAAGGTAGAAAGTCAGGTATAAATTATGATTATGAATGCATTGAATCTTTTATGAGAACTGATGACTTTCAAAATATTAAAAATGCTTATGGTCTAGACTCTCAAGCTATTGCTTCTTATTTTAAGGCTTTTGCTTCCTACATTGAAGTGCCTAAAAAGAAGTGGAATAAGTATCATGAACCTTATAAAGATGTTGCTAAGAGTGTTCCTGCAAGAAATACTGAAGTTTATACTGCTAATCATGTCTTACCTAAACCTTACATTGAGAAAATGCATTTTCCAGTTAAGATAAAGGAACATTCTATGATAGCTAGTATGTTTAATGAAAGTACAAGTAAAGCTGATGAACCGGACAAACAAATGGTTGATGAACCTATAATAGCAAATGTGAAAGACTTTGTTACTAAATATGAAAAAGAGGGACACACTATCCTTTGTAAGGATACCTCTAATATTGTTTCACAAAGTAGTGTTATGAGAGCTAGTATTCCTGTGTTTTCTGTTAGGATAAGTGATCATTGCTATGATGGTCCTTGTGATAGCTATATTTTTAAGTTTATACATGATACTTAAAGTTACTATGAGAGAGGGAAAAGTGTTCTTATGCATCTCAATAATATCAAGTTTCCTCGTTTTATGCTGAAAGTTTTTATGTTGCACTTCTTTTGCCTTCCTATGCTAGTAGCCTCTGGTTTCAACAACTTGTTTGTTTACAAAATTCCCTTACATAGGAAGTGGGTTAGACTTAAATGCGTGTATTTTTGCTTCTTAATGCTCCCTTTCACTTCAGTTCATATTCCTATGTGATCATCTTCAAAATTATCATGCCCATCTAAATGGCTATAAAGAAAGAGCTTTTTGGGAGACAACCCAATTTGTTTTTGCTTTCAGTTTGTTTTTGTTTATTTGAGTCTTGGAAGTTATTACTTCTGTAATAACTGCTCCTTATCCAATTTGTTTGGTTTTTGTGTCAAGATCAACCTCTAATGAGAGAGAAGTAAGATTTGGGGAAGTTGTTCTCCCGAAACAGATTTTTGTGCTCCACCGTAAAAATTCGTGAGAGATCTCTGTTTGTCGGATTGAGCTGTAATTTCTTGTGCTTCTGCCCCAGGTTGTTATTTAACTTTCGTTAGTTTTGCACGTTTTGATTTGAGCAACAGAAGATTTTCGAAAAAATTGATCTTTACCTGCTGGTCTGTTTTGACAGATTTAGCCACACTTGCATTTGCTTCTTTATTCGATATCCTTTTTGAATTATTTTTGGGTTTTTGGAAGGAGTTGCTACAGTATCTTATGTTTTGATGGTTTTCAGTTGAAGTTTGGAATCAAAAGGTTTTATCACTTCACTTATACTAATGTTGCTAATGAGAACTCTGTGAAGTTTTGTGTGAAAGAAATTTCTAGGTAGTGGAGAAGATAGTGTAATGAAGCAGAGAAAGGTTTTCACGACTCAAGTAGTAAGTGTATGAAGATGAATATATTGATGTTATTCAAGTGGTGACTCCGGAAGAATCTACTAGATACCAAATTCAGAGACCTGCAGAGTCCGTTTTAAAATAGGTAACAGTTCTAGAAAAGTTCCGCGAAAATACAATCCAACTATATTTTTGCAGTTTTTAGTCAATAAGGGAAGCTACGAAGCGAAAGAGGGACGGAAACGGAGCCAGGATGGCTCACACCACCCTGTGGCGCGGGTCCTCCCCTGGCTGCGCCACCAGGTGGTGAGTCCACCCCGGACTCCGCCCCCGACTCGTTTTCTCCCAGTACCTTCCTTTTGATATGAAACTTCGTAATATATAATCCCCCAAGGTTCATATATCATGTTTTCGTTTCGATCTGTTTCTTCCAGGAACTATTCTTGAAAGCTTAGAAGCACAATGTTGTCCGCCAAGGATAAAGGGAAGGAGCATATGGAGGAAGATCTCCAAGACCCCAAGAAGGGGCTGGTACCTTTAGTCTCTTGCCCTGCATCAACGGAAGCCCTACGAGTCACTAAGGAGTTCTGCGATAAGTACCAAACTTGAGGAGGAAGGTGGACATGCTTCAATGGGAGAATAATAGGCTTCGCAAGATGCTGGAAGATTTCCTCACATCAACTAAGAAAATATTACCACCACCGAAGGAGTAATTTGTCATCAGGTTTGGCATCCCCTTGGTTTGTTCCAGGCTTGGGGGAGTACCGCGGTATCACATCACTATCTTCTATCTTTTTACCTTATTAGTAGAGTCATATCATGAATAGAGAAGTTATTATGTAGGATGGTTTGCATTATGGAAGTGTCCCCTCTCTCGTTAGATATGTATCCCTTGGTGTGAGTTGATGTTATGGAATATTAATGAGAAGTTCTATCATTTACTCTTTTGCATAGCTTATATTAGTTTTCAATTCGTGGTTATATGATTGATCTTGTTGTTAGTATTGGTATCATTTTGGGATCATTGAGTTAATTTAGTTGGTTTTCGCAAACCTGGCTCGGTCAGTAGCAACACTATTTTTGAGAGTTGAAAGAAAAGGATAAAAGTACTCTAAAGAAAAAATAATTTCATCATCTTTCTTTCTTGATTTGCTCATAAGTCTAGTATTATCTAGTTAAGATCTTTTGAGATTCCGAGGAAGATTGCATGTTTGTTTTTTATCACTTGTATGTTTGTTTGTTTCCTTCAATTCTTATACTTGCTACCCAGCCTTGCTAGCCAAAAACCTGTACTGGGAGGGTATTCTTCTCGTGCATCCACTTCCTTAAACCAAAACCTATGCCATTTGTGTCCACCATACCTACCTATTAGAATTATTGCTATTCCAAGTAAATTCTTGTTTTATCTACCTCCCAAATTAAACTTGTTATGTGAAAAGTAGTGATTAAAGCTCTCACAAACTTGATGGCATACTTTACTTTCTTGCACTTAATAAACTTGAACCAGTGTGCTCACCTATGTTGCGTATATGCTTGCGCTTTGTAAGTTGTGAATTAGCAAAACCATGCTGTCATGGGGAACGCTTTCAACATTGCACTGGTACTCTGTACCTAGTTGATATCATGTTCTTTTGTCTATGGATGTCGTCGGTGTGAAATGAAAGGGGAGCTTGTAAGTCCATAGAGTTATGCATGTGTGTTAGAGAAACACCTGGGTCGCTGGTCTAATCCATGCTGACATGGTGGAAACCTGCAGCGTCATAACGAGTATCTATGAAGCATTCTTCTTATAAAAAAGAGTCCGATATTGAGAAAAAAGAGAAAAAGAAAAAAAAAGAGATTATGAAAAGAGGAAAGAGAGAAAAAAGCACCATATTCCCATGGTAAATAAGAAGATTGCTGAGATGCTTGTTGCCTGCTTGCCTTGTCATTTTGATATGGGGATTCTTCCGTATCATCGGGCAAGGGGTACCCCGTTGGCGGTTTTCTATGATACACATATGCTTACAATGACAAGAACTTACCGGTGACTAAACTTGAGTAGCATGAGGAGCGGCCCTCGTATTCAAGGGACATGAGATTCTCAATTTACAACTTGTCAATGCATATCCTCATATTTGATCACTTTAACCTTAATCACCTAAAGATGCCTATGATAGGGGCAATGAGAGCTGAAAGCTAGTAAGTATCATAATTTTTGGGAGCTCTTTATGAGCCTTGCAATCCCTGCTTCCCTCTTTGAAGGGCCTTTCTTTTAGTTTTTAGTTGAGTCAGTAAACCTATTCCCTTCTATCTCAGCAAGTATTTTGAGTTGTTGTGTTTCATTCATTCATATGATGATTTATTCAATCATGTTTTATGTTCCTTGTTTTGCACATTGCTCTTATCTTGATGTTTACTACTTTGAAAGCTATCATTGAAAACCAGTTATTTGTGAGCTCCAGCAAATTATCAACTATTCTTTGACCAAGAGCTAAGTTTGCCATTACCAATTATGATTCACTTTATGTATATTTATTGTGTTTCCTTTACTTATTGCAAGTTGAGTTATATAATAGTGAGTTGTCTTCTATTATGATCTATGTATTTGATGAATGTGATGCTTCTTATCCGTATTCTTTTATCGACTCTTCACCCCATAAACTTGAGGCCATGTTTATTGAGCTCAGTTTCGCTTGGGGACAATCGAAGTCTAAGCTTTGGGGAGTTGATACGTCCATTTTGCATCACTATTCTATGTCATAATTCACTGTTATTCATTGATATATTTCGTATTGAGAGGTGATACTTATGTTATTTCATCTGTTTTTGCATGGTTGATGACTTTTGGAGCATGGACCGCTGCAGTCAGGATTCTGATGGAAAAGGTGTTGTTTGGAGGCAAAATTCGCGAAGATCAGAAAATCCGGGTAAATATACGAAAAATCCTATTTTTCCAGAAGACGAAGGAAGCCAGAAGGGGGCTAGAGATGGGCCACAGGGGGCCCACACCACCCCTAGCGCGGGCCACCCTGGGCCGCGCCACCAGGTGGTGTGGCCACCCTGGTCCACCCCTGGCACTCCCCTCTGGCGTATACTACCTCCGTCCCAAGGCTTAAGGCATATAACTTTTTTCAAAAGTCAAACTACCTAAAGTTTGACCAAGTTTTTAGAGAAAAATATTAATATTTACAATATGTAATCCATACCCTTTCATACATTATGAAACATATTTTCACATGGTATCTATATAATATAATAGTTATTGATAGTTTTTTCTAAAATTTTGGTCAAACTTTACATGGCTTGACTTTTGAAAAAAATTATATGCCTTAAGCCTTGGGATGGAGGGAGTATTATCCTCCCGAAACCCTAAGACTCGGGGAGCGACCACCGAAAGATTCTGTTGCCTCTACGGGGCGAAAAACACCGAGAGAGAAAGATCTCTCCGGCAGACAGATTTCTGTCGGGGGACTTCCTTCCCGAAGAGGGGAGATCGTCGCCATCAACACCACCATCAAGCTGGACTTCGTCGGGATCATCATCATCACCACCATCATCACCATCAGCACCCTCATCACAATCTCCATATTGCTGTAACAATTGGGTTGAATCTTGCATAGTTCATAGGGGAAACTTTCCCGGTGTTGATTACTCTTTGTAGTTGATGCTATTGAGTGAACCGTTGCATTATTGTTTATGTTCAGATTGTTATACATCATTATTCCATCTCTGATCATGATCCATATGATGTCTTGTGAGTAGTTCGTTTTGTTCTTGAGGACATGGGAAAAGTCATGTTGTTAGTAGTGGAATTGTGTTGAGCAAGATTCAATAGTTTGATATTTAAGTTGTGGTGTACTTCTTCTAGTGGTGTCATGTGAACGTCGACTACATGACACTTCACCTATATGGGCCTAGGGGAATGCATTGTATATTTGGATACTAATCGTAGGGGTTGCCGGAGTGACAGAAACCTGAACCCCGTTAGGAAACCATTGCAGAAGGGACGTAAGGGTCTTAGAGTTTAAAGCTATGGTTAGGTTTCTACCTTAATTACTTTCTTGTACTTATGGATGTTTGAAAGGGGTATAATCACAAGTATGTATTAGTCCTAGGAAGGTCGGTACATTAGCACAGGTTCACCCACACAACACTTAGCAAGCTAAAGAAGATTAATCAACTATATGAAGCGAAAGCACTTGATAGTCATCCCATGTGTCCTCGAGAACGTTTGGTCATCTTAAGTAATACAACCGGCTTATCCTTTGCTGCATAAATGAAATGGTACAACCCGCAAGGATTGCACCTCTATGTATCACGCCAATCCCTGGATCGGTTCATTGGCATACATAGTATCGATAGACATCAAAGAATTAACAGTGCATCATTATTACAGCGGTATGATCCAGAACATTGCATTTATTACAAGGTTTGCAAAGCATAAAGCTCGCACAAATAAGCAAGTAGCAAATAGATAGCATAAATAAAGTAGCTCCAGTCTCCATTAGACACCACAGGCGAACAAAATGTTGAGTGGAGGGTCGCAACCAACACTACTACTCAGAGTAACCGGAAGAGTAACCTGCAACATGAAACGTAACAGCCCGAAGGGTCAGCACTTGGAATGCACTGGCAAGTGGAACAATGAGAGAAACAACAAGGCTAATAACTATATGCATATCTGGCTTGTGGGGTTTAGGCTTAGTTGCAGCAGCAATATCATTTGTAAATCATTTGTAAAACATTTAATCTTCAACAAACAACCCAATTAAGTTTCAACCACAAGTTCTAGCAAATTACAAGTTAGAATGAATGAGAACATGTCATAGCACCCATAATTCAGCAACTCAATCGTCCATTACCGGGGACACGGCTAAGCACTTAGTTTTTTACACCCTGCAGGGGTTGCACACTTTACCCATATGACTTGGTCGACCCGCTCGTACCACGACACGCATATTGAGTCATGATAGGGAGAAGACCAAGAAGAGACAATTCGGGAAGTAGCTCCCCAAGCCAATCCACGCACCGTACCAACCTGTCACATTCACTACATCTCTGGATACGAAGAGCTCGGGTCGCCACAACCTACTAAGTCCATCCAGCCACCCATAACTCACTAGCATATGGTTGCACACGGAAGCTACCAAATCAAGATACTAATCATTTCTCAGAAACCTGGGTGACCATCCACAAGTGAGCTACTCGGGTAAACCATAGACATGGGCCCAACATTCACGAACCAAGCAATTACCAATCCACCCAGATAGTTCATTAATTAAGTTGTTTTCACTTCCCAAACACGTTCTTTCAAAACAAGCTTTGCCATGGTGTTTCCCACCCTCGTCCACATAAGCACAGCTACTTACGATGGCTCGCCTAACAAGATAGACTACGGCATAGTCGGATATAGCATAGCAATAGATAGAACTTGTAAAACATAACAAGCTACAATGCATATAGAAAGTAAATAGGACATTTATGAAGCTCCACTTGCCTTGGTAGTTGCCGGAGTCAAAAGCACAGTCTGGATAGTCACACGGGTTACAATCCTCACAATCTACACGAAGCAAAACATCCAATAAACAAACCACACATAGGAAACAAATAAATGCAACACAATGCATGCATGGTACTTTAACAAAGCTTCAGTAGCTTGGTCAAGTTCTCTGATCAATTCTACTACTGAATGATGCATGAGAAAACATGTAATGCAAAGAAAACAATTTATGCATAAAAGAGGTCTAGTTAATAGGTCTTTACTCAAAACATTGCACCAAAGCTGTAAACATTGCAGTACAAGTTTGACAAAAATACTACTGGATAGGTAACTCCAAATATAGCCTAGACCAAAAGGAATTACGCCAAAAAGGTTTACAGATCTTATTCTGCGAATTAAAAACTACTTTACTCCTTTTTATAAACTCCGGAAAATACATACAGTAAACCTGGGATATGATTGCAGAATACAATTCTACACAATTTTGTGAATCCAACGATATCTTATTTGCAAAATTTGGCCCAGTAGATCTTTTTCTACAATTTTTACAAGTTAAAAACATTATCTGCCAATTAAAACAATTCTAAAACTAAAGGGGGGAATATTCCGCTGACGCAGCCGCTGACTCAGCGCGCAGAGGCTGACGCGTCGTCCACGCGCACGCCACATGGCGGGCCGGTACTGGCCGGTACCGGTTCGGCCGCGATCTGTTTTCGGCCGTCCGTTAACGATCGTGTGGCCAGGGACGGTCGTCCTCACCTGGGGGTTGGCTTCGGGCGGCGACGGCGGGGCGGTTCCGGCGGTCTCTGGCGACGGTGGAGTAGTCGACGTGAAGCGGGCGAGGTCGGCGATCGGAGTGGTGGCGTCGGGCGCTCCTTCGTTGCCTGGGGCGACGGTGACGGGCGGACGAAGCGACTCGGCCGTCGGTGGACTCCGGCGAGCTCGCGTGGGCGCCCTGCGGTGAGAGGGGGAGGGAAAACGGCTCAGAGAAAAGTGGTGTTGCACGGGGAAAAGAACCAGAGGAAGAAACACGGAGAGGGCCGACGGATTCGGCGGCGGCGCGACCTCTGAAGCTTCGGCAATGGCGCGGTGGCGGTGGTAGTCTCCGGCGAGAAATTCCCGCAGCCTCGCGACGAGATTAGCTAGGGTCTCTGAGGGTTTTCGGAGGGGAGACCGTGGGGATTAAGTAGGAGAAAAATCGGGCGGAGGGGCGCTCGGATTCGGTGGGAATCGGCCGATTTCCGCGGGCAGTTGCGGAGTTCGGCTCGGAGACGCGTCGACGAAGGTGATGACAGGTGGGGCCCGCCTTTCAGGCGAAAAAAAACTAAAAAGAGAAAGAAAAAAGGGGAAATGGAAGAGAGGGGGCGCGGGCCGCTGCTGGGCTGGCTGGCGCTGTGCGGTGCTGGGCCCCAGGTCGCTTGCGGCTACGCGCTGCGCGGGGAAGGGGCGAGCGGCGGGTAGACTGGTTGCTGCTGCTGGGCCGCAGGTTGCTTGCTGGGCCGCTGCGGCTGGGTGTTTAGGTTTTTTTTTACTCTGTCTAACTGCTAACTGAAACTGCTAACTGTTTGTCTGTCTGCTAACTGAATTTTCTGACTAAAAATTCAGTCCACACAAGATCTAACATAGCTTTTGATCTACAGCTCCGAATCAAGCGAAACAAAATCCTACGGGTTCGTATTGACGAACTCTACGCATCTATGCAACTGGAATGCCCAAAAGTGTCATTATAGCAGATGCAAAGCAAAAGCCCTAGTAGGCTTGCAAAAGGGAGGAACTAGCAAAGAGGAGGTGTTTTGGCAAAAACTTTAAAACTGAAACTTTTTGCAAAGATGCTCATGATGCAATAACATGTATGTATGCAGTGCCAAATCTAAAATTTGGGATGTGACAATAAAGGATTAGGCCACTTGCTGCATTCATTTCTACTATCTTTTATTTACCCGTACTTTGTTTACTTGCTATATCAAAAACCCGTAAAAATCCGTTTGCTAAATATTTGCAGAGAATTCCTGATCTATACCACTAGCCAGCACCTTCTGCTCATCGTTGGGTTCGACAATCTTACTTATCGAAAATACTGCGATACACCCCCTATACTTGTGGGTCATCACCCCTCCCCCTCTCCCTCTCCTTTAGTCCCACCCTGGGACTTTGAGGGAGGTAGTACCTCCCTCCCCCTATATATAGTAGGGGTATTTGGCCAGATAAATACACACAATATTCAATAAAAGGTTTCCTCTCTTTTAGGGAGACCTCCAATTGATATTCTCTCTCTCTCTCTCTCTCTCTCTCTCTCTCTCTCTCTCTCCCGTGACCGTGGTCCCAAGTTCGGACTGAACGAACGTGAGGCATCTTCACCGCGGAGCATCGTCGCGCTGCGGGATTCGGATCTAGGAGCTCTACTTCTGCAACTGCTGCTGGATCAGGGAAGTGGGAGTCATCGTCAGGCACCGGACGTGTGTAACTCCCCGTGAGGTGTCACACTTGAGGCACTCAAGTACGCTCTCCTGAGCGTTGACAACGCTTTTCGGTCTTCAAGGGTAAGTTCGCAAAAAGCCCCTCCTGTTACTGCATTACTAATAGATAGGTCCTGGCAACATCAGGGGTTCAGGGGCGTAGGGTAAAATTTTGTTGTTTTCATATGCGGAACCCCTTCAATTTGTGCTTATATTATTTCATCTTTGAACAATGGTATGATTTGTGAAGGGATGGGAAAGTAGATGGATAGATCGGAGACCTTCACGGATACGAAGGTGATTCATTTTTTTACCTCCTTTGTTCCATTGTGACTGTTCCTTAGGAAATTTGTGTGCATTTCTGCATTCTGTGATAGAACACAAATGTGATAAAAGCCGCTTGTTGCAGTGCAATATAACTCATTGTTGTGTTTGTTGCTACACGCAATTAATAAGCGCTTAACTTGTGTTTGTTGCTACACGCAAGGCCAACAAGACCTACAGGTACACGGTAAGTATGATTTGTGTCGAATTCTGGTGGTAAAATTGCTGTATTTAATTCTTGGCATGGTCAATTCAAGCTGGAGTTGTAAATAGGTTCAAGGCCTCTAGGCACATAATAAGTTGCAGTTTATAAATAGGTGATGAATTCTTGGTATTGTTGCACTGAGTCAGCTGCTTTATCCACTTCTCGTTACATTTAAAAAGGCATAAATTTGAGTGTTCTTTGGTACCTCTTGAAGGAGGGAAAGGGGGTCATTGATGATTACTATGCCATCTACCTTGTGTGGTATGTGTCCGAATTGATGGAAGAAAGATAAGAAACTTGGATCAGCTAAATAAAATCATTTTTTCATTTTTCACATATATCATTACAAATGCGTCCAACTGAACCTCACACAGATAGACTCAACTGCATAAATCAGTTCTTGTAGAATTCCCAAGCTAGGGGTTATGATTCCATGAAAGTTGGAGGATTCTTATCTTCGGCACTTACTTGTAGCCTGTAGCCTAATGCAGATGGAAGCTCACATGAGGTATTCCATCAACATCTGTCCACCATTTTTCTGCTACATTATTCTGGACCACGTAATGCATAGCATGAACATTCAGACAAAATTGTTGTGTACCATATTCACCTATTTGTTGTTATTTCAGTAATTACCATGCATGATTTTTTTAGAGTTCTATAGAGGCACAATCATTTTTTGGTCAATTAAATGCCTTGGATCTTGGATATCATTTTTATATTATTTTTAATGTTCAGTAAGTTTGAAAGAGACTTCTTTTGTTAAATTAAGCATAAACTTAGGGACTATAATGACTATGTAGCTTGCATTTAGGGAGGTGCATATTTTGAGTTTGAGAATATTCAATTTTAGCTATGTCACGATGCGTTCATAAGTTTGGGTGAGACGTTCTGGTAGGTACTAATTTAGTTATGTTCTGCTAAAATTACATAGACGTTCTGGTATGTACTAATTTAGATTATGTTCTGCTATAAATACATATAGTTTTCTTGTATAAGCAAATCACAGTGGTGACAAGAACTGTTTTGCTTCAGTAGCATTCATGTTCTTTTTATATAATCTTAACATTTTTTTGAACTAACTGGACTTTTAGTTGTCTGCAGTTTCTTATGCAATTAGATGCACCATGATTAAACTAGGTGGTCCTTCAGTGAGGAGTATTAGTGCTCATCTTGGCGCTTTCAGATTTAGACTTACCACAAGCTAGCATAGTACGAAGCTAGGCACTTGGTTACCTATATATATAATATGAATTCATAAATTACAACCTAAGTTTGTTTTGGGGCAACAGTTGCAATATCAGTTACAACCTGTACAATATATCATATTCTATGATTCTTTTTTGCGGCAACATGTTGTTTCCGACTAACTTTTAGTTACGAATGCACGTGTATATGCTTTCCCCCCTTTGTATTATGTTATCATATGCTTTCATGGTTTCATTTGAACGGTAAATTGCAGCCTCTTATCTGTGTATGTCTTCATCGGTTGCAATTTTTAAGCAAACCAAGTTATGGGTGAGTCAAGTTGCAGAATGGTCATGATAAAGTACTTGCTATGAAAATCATTCTGATGTGTCATGTTAGTGTGGAATGACTTGGGGTGATGAAAGGAGAGTGATGACATATCAGAGGTAGAGTTGGAGGCAAAGCCGATGCACAAAGAGTGTTGAGTGGAGTTGGAAGACTACTCCTTGTCAGCTCATGATGTGGAGATAATGAAATTACAGACCCGCAATAGGAAACAGATGAAGAGAATGGCCTATAGTTTGAGTAAACATCGTAAACTACATGCTCTCATCATTGGCATAACCTTCCGACTTTTGTATATCTAACGATTGAGAGGTCGTACCAACGCAAGGACATGTTTCCTAATAGATGTAGAAAAAAGAAACGTTTAAAAATACAGAAACTGCCCAATTAGGCCAACCCAATCCGCCTAACCGGTCCGGTCTAGAGAACCAGCCCACAACTCCATTCTGCTCGTTTTTCCTCCGCCGCTGACAGCCCAACCCACGCGTCTGGGTCTTCTCTAACCCTTGTTTGTTTTCCCCGCGGCCCACTCCCGCAATTCAAAATCAGCTCCAGACCTCTCATTTTTTTCTCAAACGGAGAAAGGGATAAAAACGTCGGCTCATCGATCGCTACCTTGAGCAGCCACCGTCGCCTGTTTTCTCGTAAGCTCGGATCGTCGGCATCCATGAAAAAAAAGAGAAGACGGCGGGAAGTGCAGTACTAGTATAGGAGCGCGTCAGCCACACGAGCAGGGCTACCGAGGGCGTATGGCGCAGCCAAGGTGGATAGCTGGTACACAAGCGAAAGGATGAGCATCAGCATGCCGGCTTTGTGCAATAAGATGTTTTAGCTTTGTGAAATAAGTGTATTTAGATATTTTTTGATGTGTAGATTTCTACACACTAAAAGGGGTCTAGATGCACTTTTTTTACGAAACTAAAACGTCTTATATTATGAAACAAAGAGAGTAGTTTGTAATACTTCTGTTTTGTAGACATCGAGCTTGATCTTCTCAGCCCACATGTGTGTGCTTGGTCTTTGCCCGGCTCCGGTGATGGAGAAGAGAGGATGGCAGTGCGTCTTCAGCTCATACTAGTGTTTGCAGTCGTCGCTAGGTGCTTCATGAATTTATTTGTAGAGTTGCGTAAAAG
This sequence comes from Avena eriantha, assembly GCA_910589775.1. Taxonomy (NCBI): domain Eukaryota; kingdom Viridiplantae; phylum Streptophyta; class Magnoliopsida; order Poales; family Poaceae; genus Avena; species Avena eriantha. The sequence goes on along the minus strand of OU342740.1, from coordinate 413,251,327 downwards.
CTACCAGCAGATGCACGGATCATGAAGTAATTCTTCAGAGTAAAAAAACCACCTCCCGAGCCGTCGCGCATGGCGGCTCCAGGGGACCCCCTCCCAGCCCTAAAACCCACCTCCCTCGACGGCATTCCCCGGCCGCCGCGGCGCCGGCGGTGGCGGCTATGCCCCTGTTGCCGAAGGCGGGGTCAAGATCCGCGTGCCCCGTCGGTATCCCTACACATGGGGAGATCGGCATCTCGGTGGGCAGCGTCTGTAACATCCGAGCATTAGAGCTTAGAAATAAGCTGAGATGAGGTGTGTGCATTGCATTCATGCATAGAAAATCTGGATAATTTTCGCGCTTGTAAATAAAACTTGTCAAAATGATTGAAGCTTCTCTTAACTTTGTAGAACTGAAGTAGATCATCAAGTTGACTGCGATAAGTTTCAATATGACCTTTGCTAAAACCTTATCTTTGGGTAATATAATTTGATCTCAGGGTAGATCAAATAGAATCCAGCTAAACCCACAACACATTTATAAAGGATCTTATAGAGATCATATCTGGATATTCATTATAACAACTCTTGAATACTCGATGAAGTTTATCACTTAAGCAAAGAAACTTAATAACTAAACCTTGGTACACATGTTTACTATAGTTATTTCTACCATGAGAATCATGGTAGTTCCTAAGCTTTAACTCTTATCACAAATAGAGTAGGAAGGAAGTCAAGCCAAGACCATTCATCACATACCTTTGTTGTCATATTAACATATGGCATTCCTAAATAGGTAAGTCCTAGTGTTAATTGATCATCAATGTTGAGTGATGAATTCTTGACCTAGAACTTATTAATTCTTAGCCATTGACCTATTATATTAACCTTCCAAAGACCTTAAGTAAATTAATAAGGGGGAGGAACTAGTTATGGTGAAGTATGCCATCATCAATGGAATGTGATCCTTAGTGGGGATCAAACCATCTAATGTTGGAGGAGATAGCTCACTCATGAGTTAACTAGAAGAAGTACCTAAACCCAAGAGTTAAGGTAGTGATCATGAAGCTATGAGAAAGCTAGTAGTAGAGAATCCAATGATAATCTTGTTAAGCCAAGTAGGTATAAACCTAAAGTAAGTTTTCTTAACAAGATAAGCTTATGGAGAGACTAGTACAAGTCTACTACTTAGTTGATGATAGACCTTGATCAAACAAATAGAAGCCTAAGTTTAGCATGATCAAAGGATGGTGGTCATTCCTCTCAAGTCACTTGAGGATAGATGATTAAGTATTGAAGAAGAGTTGTGAGTACACTAAAATAGGCAAGCCCTAGTAAGCTGAATCATCTAGCTTGATCATGAGAAGTTAAGCTATAGTATGATGAAATATATAATATGAGTTGTATGGAGTAGTTGTAGGCATAGTAGTTTAACCAAGCTAATACAAGAACAAACTTGTATTATGGAGAGTAGTACCATACCTATCCCAGAGGATTGATATCACATGTGATATAGAGAGAATTCTAATCTTGCAAGCCTTGAAAGTAGAGGCAAGGTTATTATGAAGGACTTTATGGATGGAGTTAGAAGTACTTACATTGATGGATTCATCAAAGGTAGCTAAGAAATGAAAGTTAGATAGTAGAGTAAGAATAGGGAATGGTTATTATTGAAGTGGCATGACCATGACATCATATGATGATGGATATGGTGGAGTCAGATGATTAGTCATTTAGGTAGAGGACATCTTAGTTAATCGGACAAGAAATTATATAGAGTATATTTAGGAAAGGAATTATTTATTTAAAGATAAGCTTAGTGAGGTATTAAGGTAGGAGTGCTTGAGAAACCTTTAACCAACAGTATATCAAGCCAGGATAAGACCCATGTCTACCTCTTTGTCCAAAGCCCCAGAATCAAGTTGATAGTGGAACCATTTCCTATTCCTAGGTAACCATTGAATAATATCTCTTGGACAAATGAAGCTTCCAAGAGATAATTCGAGAACCAGATGAATGTTTATGGAAGAAAGCCTTGTCTATTTTATTATCTTAAACCCTAACATAAACCTAGATCATGGACTAACAAGATTACTCTAGGAAGTAATTCCAATATCTCACTCTAAGAGGGGATATCAACCCTAATCATAGATTTAGAAGTAGTGTCTTTAAACCTTAATCTTCACCCATATTCATAATAGAATATGAGTTCCTCAAACCTTCTCCAAACTACGATAACTTTTTATAAATGAATCTCTTCATTGCTCCATTAATGATTGTTAGTCATGTGTAATGACTTAACCCAAGATTGTGCTAAGGAAGTTCTAATGCTAAACACCAAGTAAATTTGAGTAGGTGAAATCACCAAGTGTTGAGAATGATGAAATTTGAATCACCATACTATAAACCATTAAACATTTAAAGCATTATAATATATATACATGAATTCCTATATGATGCCAAGTGTGTAGAATAATATAATCATCTTTAGCCATTTTAAATCCTTACCACTATAATTATCAAGTGAAAATAGAATCATTTTTATAATCTTATTATAAGAAAAAAATATCTAAAACCCTAATCCCTAATTACTTTATTTAATAAACACTTACCTATATAATAGTAGATATTGGAATGCACCAACAAAATTAGGTCAACGAACCATTATCAGGACCTCTGAAATATTTGAATGATTGAACAAAGGCTTTGGTGTTTAAAAGTGTTAAGATTTGAATTCAAAATGAATTAAGAAAATATAAAACTAAATTAGAAAAGGAAAAAGAGGCAGCCAAACTTCAGCCCATAGTCCAACAACTCTCTACGTTATTTGTCGCCCGTGAGCACCCAGAGCCGCGTTCCGCTCGCTTCATCGTGGCCCAATAGAAGCCTAGGCCTAGGTACCGCTTCGTCATCGTCTTCTTCGATGTCACAAGTATCTCTCTGGAACAAGCGTCGTCGCCCGATGCCGATCATCATCGTTAGCAGAATTGGACTGCCACGATGCTCGCCGACGCCCCAGACCTCGTTGATAAGATTGGTTGCGTCATCCTCTATCCTCTCGTACCAATCTTATCCTCTCTCGCCCTCTGGAGCAAACCCCCTTCTTCCACCAAAACCCTATATCGGGCGGGAGCTCCGTCGTCGCCATTAGAGCCTTCCCAAACCTATCTGAGTGCACCACGGAGCTCGCCTTTGTCTCCTTGTTCGTCTCCGACAAATCTCGCAAGCAAGCGCGCTCCGAGTTGGCCGGACTCGAGCTCAGCATCCCGCCGGCCACGGCGGCTGATGGCCCAAGATATCTCGAGCTCGTTGGGGAACCCCAAGAGGAAGGTATGATGATCACATCAGCAAGTTTCCCTCAGTTATGAAACCAAGATTATCGAACCAGTAGGAGCAAGGAAACACTTCCAAGGTGTTGTTGCCAACTTGGAATCCTGCACAATACAACCACATAACTTTGCCCCCAACTTACAGTGAGGTTGTCAATCTCACCGGTTTTGCTGAAAACAAAGGATTAAACGTATTGTGTGGAAGAAAGTAAAAGCTTGCATAAAGTAAACAGAAAGAAGTAAACAGTTGTAGATTAATGGTAAAAGAAAGGACCGGGGTCCATAGTTCACTAGTGGTGATTCTCCTTAAGATAGATGATATGTTGGGTGAACAAATTACAGCGGGGCAATTGACAAACATTGAGAAAGCATACATGCATATACTAATCATCTTGACTCCTATGAGATTTGATTGGCATTACAACATTATACATAGACCGTAATCCAATTGCATCTATGACTAATAATCCACCTTCAGGTTATCAATCCGACCCCCTCTAGTCTTAAGTTGCAAGCAATAGATAATTGCATTACATATTACGTGTAAAGTAAACAATAGGATTGTTCTATGAACAAAGGATTGTTGTTTCTCCCTAGTAGCAACAGCACATCTAGTACCTTGAGATTTCTGTCACTTCCCCAGATTACTAGAGGCATGAACCCACTATCGAGCATAAATACTCCCTCTTGGAGTTGCTAGCATCTACTCGGCCAAGATATCTACTAACAACGGAGAGCATGCAAGATCACAAATAACAAAGACATGATAGAATCGATAATCGATCTGAAATAGCATCTCAATATCCATCGTATCCCCACAAACACAACATGTAGGATTTCAAATAGATGATCTTGGTCATGAACGAAGCTCACAAGATCTAGACATGGTAGCACAAAGGAGAAGAACCAACCATCTAGCTACTACATGGACCCGTAGTCCAAGGATGAACTACTCACGCATCACACCAGAGACTTGCATGGTGATGAAGAAGGCCTCCAGGGTGAATTCTCCCCTCTGGCACGGTGCCGGGAAGAGCTTCAGATCCCTCCCGATGTAGGGATGGAGATGACGGTAGCTATAGACTCTTTCGTGGAATTTTGATCGGCTACTTAGGGTTTCTGTATCTGAGGCATCTTAGAGGCGAAAGGGGAGGCTGAGGGGGTGCCATAGGCGGCCACACCACCCCCTGGTGCAGGCCAGGCCTGGCCGCGCAGCCAGGTGGTGTGGCGGCCCTCTATCCCCTCTCCGTCTCATATTCTGGCTCCGTGTCCCCCTCGGTAAAAACTGACTTCGGCTTTTATCCCGTCTAATTTCGAGAATATTCATTTTCTGACTTTCTTGAAATAAAAAACAACAGAAAACAGGCAACTGGCACTATAGCATCTTGTTAATAGGTTAGTCCGAGAAAGTGTATAAAAATACTCCAAAGTGTGGACAAAACATAAGAAAGTAGATAAAAACCAAGCATGGAACATCAAAAATTATAGATACGTTTGCAACATATCAACGGCCATTGCCGTTGATTCATCGCCATCGATCCACCCCAAGCCTCCTCGACCATGCTACAAGCATCAGTGTGAGCTCATGCTTCTCCCAGACCTCTCCAACCTCTCTCTCTTGCTCTAGAACACCGTAGCGCCATGCACCATCGTCGGCCGCCGCAAAAGATGGTCACTGGAGTACCTCCGGTGACCAAAAGGGGCACCGACCCCACTCCCAGGTCTGCCTTAATCTCCTCTATTGCGATGTGCCCTTGTTGAGCCCCCGCGAGCACCACATCAATGTGTCCTTGCTCGACCAGGGAGCTCCGGCCATCACTGACGTCACCGCGACATCATGCTCGCGTCACCTCGGCCATCAGCCCGTTTGACCAGTCCACAACGACGTGGCCACTGGCCCACTGGTCAGTGACCCTGGCTAGATTAGGAGTCGGTGTAAAATGTATTTCTTTTTTTTAGTAAATAGATAAAATATTATAAATTGAAATATAAATATTTTCTAGAAATTTAATAAAATGATTAAATGTTGTAAATTCAATAACTTTTGTTTTATAATTCAGAAAAATATATATCAGATATCAAAATGTTCAGAAAAATAAACTCTATAATATAAACCAATTATCATATTTTATTTTCCAACTTAAATAAAATAATTAGTATTAATTAGTAAATACCCTATTAGGGATAAATCTTAAATAAATAAATTTTATTATTAAAAATTCAGAAAAATCAATATATTATACAAAAATCATTAAAAAGACAAAATATACATTTATAAAACCATTACATAATTTTTTGTGTCACATAACTAAATATTTATTATTTATTTAGTATTTATAAAGTGATAAAGCTTATAAAAGTCATATCTTATTATTTAAAAATCACAAAAATACTTATAATATACCAAAATGATCACAAAAATAATATCTACATCCTAAAAATATAATTATGCACTTTTTATGCAAATAAAAGTTTACTAATCTAATAAACTTGAATTAAACTTATTTCCTAAATTGATAATTCATAAAACGATATATAAAAATTGCTAATGCTTCTAATATTATCCATTAAAGGTCTAATAATAGTGTTAATGTTGAGTAATGATACTATGAAGTTAAAATAGTCTAAAGCATTTTAAATACAATATTTGTTAAAAAATTATTCATAAATAAGTGTATATTATTTTCCAAGGGATTTTATCAAATATAAAATCCTCAAGAATAATATTTTGACTTATTAAAACCTTTGCTTATATCTTTAATATAAGTTATTTAAAGTCTAGAAGTGTATAACAAGTTCAATTGATGTTTAAGTGAAGTTAAAGTAGGTCTAACTATTTTAAGTTGTATTTACTTAAACTATCATCTCAAATTAAGTGTATCTTAATTTTTCTAAAAAGATTTTATCAATTATAAAATCAACTAAAATATTGTATTGTTTATCACAAAGCTTATATTCACTTATAAAATCATCAAGCTCATATTTCCTAATTCCTCTACTAGTTTGGAAAAACTACTTAAATTTAAACCAAGTTCTTAAGTAACTAGAGTAATGTTTTTTCCATGTTTATAAAGTCCAATCATTAATTATAAGAGGAAGGTAAGGGATTCTATTCACTTATAATTTCATTAAACACCACCCCATATAAGAAATCACATCTATATTCTACTTTTGTAAAACATTAAGAAGTGAACCACATATAATATAATATCTTATCCAGAACATAAAGGTTTCCACCACAAGTGTTGTGATTATTCAAAGTTCGATAATGTTGTCCTCTTTGATAATTATAGTTAATAAGAAAACCTTAAAGTGCTAGCTTTAAGATTAAATACTTTTACTTTGTAAAGTAATCTTTTCCACAAAAGTTATTATTTTAAGAAACATTAAAAGTAATCCTTAAGCATTTCTATAAAGGCTCTAATTGATTAATAATCTTGCTTAAGAAATCTTTTAGATACCATGCACAATTGAGTGATTTAGTATTGTATGCTGATGCGCTCGACTTTCAACGTAGAGCTCGTTGGGAACCCCAAGAGGAACGTATGATGAGCACAGCAGTAAGTTTTCCCTCAGTTATGAAACCAAGGTTTAATCGAACCAGTAGGAGCAAGGAAACACCCTAATGGTGTTACTAGCTGAGCTTTGGCAGGGCGCACTACCGGTGCTAGTAGCAACGTGGAGACCTGCACAACACAACTACAGAACTTTGTCCCCAACTTGCGATGAGGTTGTCAATCTCACCGTGTTTTGCGGAAAACAAAGGATTAAATGTATCGAATGGAAAGAAGTAAAAGTTTGCAGAAAGTAAACACAAAGCAGTAACAGTTTATAGATTGTGTGTAAAGAAAAGGACCGAATCCATAGTTCACTAGAGGTGGCTCTCCTTAGATAGATAACATGCTGGGTGAACAAATTACAGCGGGGCAATTGACAAACACCGAGAAAGCAATACATGCATATACTAATCATCTTGACTCCTCTGAGACTTGATTGGGCATTACAACATTATACATAGACCGCCATCCAACTTCATCTATGACTAATAATCCACCTTCAGGTTATCATCCGAACCCCCTCCAGTATTAAGTTGCAAGCAACAGATTATTGCTTTATGAACTGCGTGTAAAGTAAACAATACGATTGTTCTATGAACAAAGGATTGTTGTTTTCTCCCTAGTAGCAACATCACATCTAGTACCTTAGAGATTTCTGTCACTTCCCCAGATTACCAGAGGCATGAACCCACTATCGAGCATAAATACTAACTCTTGGAGTTGCTAGCATCTACTTGGCCAAGATAGCTACTAACAACGGAAAGCATGCAAGATCTCAAATAACAAAGACATGATAGAATCAAAAATCAATCTGAAATAGCATCTCAATATCCATCGGATCCCCACAAACACAACATGTATGAATTACAAATAGATGATCTTAATCATGAACGGAGCTCGCAAGATCTAAACATGAAAGCACAAATGAGGAGAAACCAGCCATCTAGCTACTACAAGGATCCGTAGTCCAAGGATGAACTACTCACGCATAACACCGGAGGCTTGCATGGTGATGAAGAAGGCCTCTAGGGTGAATTCCCCTCTCCGGCAGGGTGCCGGGAAGAGCTTCAGATCCCTCCCGATCTAGGGATGGAGATGACGGCGGCTACAGACTCTTTCGTGGATTTTTGATCAGGTACTTAGGGTTTTCGTCCCGAGGGCATCTTATAGTCGGAAGGGGAGGCCGAGGGGGTGCCTGGGCTGGCCACACCACCCCCTAGCGTGGGTTAGGCCTAGCCACGCGGCCAGGTGGTGTGGCCACCCTCTGGCCCCTCTCCGTCTCGTATTATGGCACTTGATCACTTCCGGAAAAATAGGCACCTTGGCTTTTGTCCCGTCCAATTCTGAGAATATTCATTTTCTGACTTTCCTGGAACCAAAACAACAGAAAACATGCAGCTGGCACTGTGGCTCTTGTTAATAGGTTAGTCCAAGAAATCATATGAAAAGTACTCCAAAGTTGGAACAAAACACCAGAAAGTGGATAAAACCAAGCATGGAACATCAAAAATTATAGATACATTTGCAATGTATCAACATCCCCAAGCTTAACTCCTGCTCGTCCTCGGGTAGGTAAGTGATAAAAAGAAAGAATAATTTTTGAGGTGACATGCACCATCAAGGACTTGATCAAAGTATTTGCAAAACATTCAAAGCTGGGATCATAATACTTCAATCATAACATGAAAGACAAAGTTCTAGCAATAAGCAAAGAAACTATGATGCAACATGAAAAGGCACAAACAAAAGATTCATGAATAACAATGATTTGCAAGACGTTTGTTTGTTTCACATAAAGAAAACATAGCATAATAGTATTCACCATGTCCCTCAATAGAGTAGCAAATATAAATGCATAGGACACCTTCAAAGTTCATAAGAGTGACTAGATACAATAGTTTAAAACAAGCAATATCAAAGTATGCATCAATAAACTAGTCTTGGGACAATGCACATAGAACTAAGAATGGCCACTATGCTCTCAAAGTAGGTGCATAAAGATAGAAGGTGGAGACTCATTATAATGGTGGAAGAAAAGCCTTTTGTAAAAGGAAGTCGGGATTCAAGTCTCATAAAGAGCTTCCAAAAATTATGGTACTTGTACTTTTCAGCTCTCATTGCCCCTATCATAAGCATCTTGAATGTGATTAAGGTTAAAGTGACACAACTAAGAGGATATGCTTGACAAGTTATAAACCGAAATCTCATGCCCCTTACTTACGAAGACCGATCCTCATGCTACTCAACTTCAGTCACAAGTAAGCTCTTGTCATTGTAAGTATATGTGTATCATTAAGAACCGCCAACGGGGTACCCCTTGCACATGATACGGGAGCTTTCCCATAATCAAAATGACAAGGCAAGCAGACAATGAGCATCTCTGTGATCTTTTTATTTGCTATTTGCATAGGTTTTTATTGAGGATGCTTCATAGAGTGCTCATTATGGTGATGCTGCAAGATTCCACCATGATTAGGCATGGCTTAGGCTAGCGGCCCATGCGCTTCTCTAACACACATACAAACTCCATGATCTTACAAGTTCCACTTTTATTTCACACCGCCGGGATCCGTAAGCAAAAGAACATGATATCAACGGGGTACAAAGTACAAGTGCAATGTTTAAAGCGTTCCCCATGAAACACGGTTCTGCTAATTTCAACTTATAAAGCGCAAGCATATACGCAACAAAGAAGGACCCAATGGTTCAAGTTTATTAGAGGCAAAAAGTAAAGTGTACCATCAAGTTCGTGAGAGCTTTAATCACTAGTTTTCTCATAACATGTGGAAGGTAAACAAAAGCATGAATATACTTGGAATAGCATAAGCTAGTAGGTAGGTATGGTGGACTCTTTGGAATAACTTGGTTTAGGGAGTTGGATGCATGAGTGGAACTCATACTTTGTTGTGGAGGCTAGCAAAAGACTGGGAGCGACAAACTAAGAGAGCAATAATGGCCATAATCATGCAGAGCGACAAAACATCATTGATCAAAGCATAAAGTGATACTACAAGTTGAAAACTAAAGGATCATACAGGCTATGGTGACTTTGGATAGTCATAACATGGTGTGAGCATGCGCCAAGTCAACCCAAATAAAGCATCAAAGGAGAATACCACTATACTATGCTTTAATATGCTAAAACAACGTATGATTCATCCAAGGCACATTAAGCAATCTCAATTGTTTATAACAAGTCATGCTACAGCAATGAATACTAAGCATAAAGCCAAAACAATATCAAGCATGGCATGACAAAGCATAGGCCACAGTCAAAAACAAGCTCTTTTTACCACATAAGCATGAACTTTCCTACTCTTTTCCAAACCAAACCAAACTATTTGCAAACCAATGTATGAAAGAGGGGGGGTCCAACCAATTTATTCAGAAATCTAAGCAAACCAAGCAAACTAAAAACCAAAACAAAAACGAAAAAGAAGACACTCCAAGAAAAACACAAATGTGCATGAAACAATAAAAATGAAGCGTTTGGAAGAAACCTGGATTTTTATTGATGAAGAAGGGGATGCCTTGGGCATACCCAAGCTTTGACGCTTGTACTTCTTGGATATTTCTTGGGGTGACACGCGTGGCATCCCCAAGCTTGAGCTTTAGTCCATCCTTCATCTCATTATTCATTCCTTCCATACACCTGAAAATTTTCCTTCATACAAAACTTCACACAATCTCATTAGCAACATTAGTGCACTTAAGATAAATAAGTCTCAAGGTTCATTTCTAAGACAAAATAAACTTCCATTAGAACACTAGCTACTGTAGCACTTCCCTCAAAAAGCTCAATTCCCCAAAAGAACTCAAGAAGGAACTAACAAGAAGCAAATGCAGAAAATGGCAGAAATCTCTCAAAACAGACCAGCAGGTAAAGACAATTTTTTTCGAAGACATTGTGTTGCTCAAATCAAAACGTGTTGAACTAACGAAAGTTAGATAACAACCTGGGGCAGTAGCACAAACAATTACAGCTCAATCCGACATACAGAGCTCTCTCACGAATTTTTACGGTGAAGCACATAAATCTGTTTCGGGACAACAACTTTCCCAACGTTTTCTGCCGCCGCTGGGTGGCCGCAGGGGAAACACAGCCCGGCCGCCTCTCAGGAAAATCATTACTTCTCTCTCATTAGAGGTTGCTATTGGCACAAAAAGCAAATAAAAAGGATAAAGAGAGGTTATTACAGAGGTAATAACTTCCAAGACTCATCTAAAACTTTTGGCTTATCTCCCAACAAGTACTTTTCTTTAACGCCTTTAAGTTAGGCATAAGAAGCAAAGAAAGAATCAAGTGTTCTCAAATGAAGAAGCATTAAGACCAAATTTTGTTTTCATAGGTGAAGCAAAAGAAATCTTTTCTCTCTTTTTAGGGAAGTGTTCTATACCTTTCTTGAGTGGGAGTTGATATTTAATGGTGCCTTCTTTCATATCAATGATGGCACCAACAATTCTAAGAAAAGTTCTTCCCAAAGTAATAGGACAAGAAGCATTGTATTCAACATCCAAAACATAGAAATCAACGGGGACATAGGAATCGTTAACCATAATAAGAACATCATTAAGACTCCCCATGAGTTTCTTTTTAGCATTAGCATCAAGTGGGACATTCAAATAACAATCTTCAAGAGGAGGCAAATCAAGCATATCATAAATCCTTCTAGGCATAATAGAAACACTACTATCAAGATCACACAAAGCTTTGAAATCAAAGTCATTCATTTTCATATTAATGACGGGTTCCCAACCATCTTCTTGCTTTATAGGAATAGAAGCTTTATGTTTCATCTTTTCTTCTTTAATCTTTATGAGAGCATCAGTAATATGTTTTGTAAAAGCCATGTTCATAGCACTAGCATTAGGACTTTTAGCAAGCTTTTGTAGGAACTTAATAACTTCAGAGATATTTCAACCATCAAGTTCAAAATCAACTTTATCATCTAAGGTAGTAGAACTATTACTAGCCTCAACACTGGTGGTGGTGATAGTAGAAACACTAATGTTTCTAGCAATTTCATCTTCTCTTTCCCACTTAGCATGTAATTCAGCTAATAGTCTAACATTTTATAGCATTAGTAGCTGCAAAGGGATTCTCATTAGTTTCAGGTTTAGCAGCCATTTTATTCAAAGTAGATTGAACTTTAGCCAAAGATGATATATTTCTTTCAGCATTAGAGAGTTTTTCCTCAATAGTTTTATTGAAAGCAGTTTGTTTACTAATAAACTGTTTAAGCATAACTTCAAGTTCAGAGGGAGCACTCTTATTATTGTTGTAAGAATTTCCATAAGCATTACCATTGTTGGGAGGATATGGCTTATAATTGTTGTTACCAAAATAGTTCATATAAGCATTATTGCCAAAGTTGTTATTTCTTATGAAGTTCACATCAACTTGCTGTTCTTGAGCAACCAAAGAGGCTAAAGGAACATTATTTGGATCAATATGGGCTTTCCCATTAACAAGCATAGACATAATAATATCAATCTTATCACTCAAGGAGGAGGTTTCCTCAAGAGAATTTACCTTCTTACCTTGTGGAGCTCTCTCAGTATGCCATTCAGAATAATTAACCATCATATTGTACAGAAGTTTTGTTGCAGCACCCAAAGTGATGGTCATAAAGGTACCTCCAGCAGCTGAATCCAATAGGTTCCTTGAAGAATAGTTCAATCCTGCATAAAAAGTTTGGATGATCATCTAAGCAGTCAGTCCATGAGTGGGACAATTCTTTACCAAAGATTTCATTCTTTCCCAAGCTTGAGCAACATGCTCATTATCAAGTTGTTTAAACTTCATTATTTCACTTCTCATGGATATAATCTTAGCAGGAGGATAGTATTTTACAATAAAATCATCTTTGCACTTAGTCCAAGAATCAATACTATTCCTAGTTAAGGAATTCAACCATTCTTTAGCTTTTCCTCTCAAAGAGAAAGGAAACAATTTCAATTTAATAATATCACCATCTATATCCCTATGCTTTTGCATCTCACAAAGTTCAACAAAGTTATTTAGATGGGAAGTAGCATCTTCATTACCAATACCAGAAAATTGCTCTCTCATAACAAGATTGAGTAAAGCAGGTTTTATCTCAAAGAAAGTATTTTCAGCCATAGGTGGAGCAATAGGAGTGCTCATAAAATCATTGTTGTTGGTGCTAGTGAAGTCACACAACTTAGTGTTTTCAAGAGTAGTCATTTTTTTGGGTTTTCAAATAAGGAAGCAAACTTGTAAAACTAATTTTTTGTGTTTTTTGAAGAACAAGACAAGCAAACAAAGCAAAAAGAAAACTAAGCAAAACAAAAACAACAAAGTAAAGAGATTGGTTATGAGGGACTCCCCTTGTGAAGATGTCCTTGACACCCCGGCAACGGCACCAGAAAAGATCTTGATGCGCTCGACTTTCATCGTAGAGCTCGTTGGGAACTCCAAGAGGAAGGTATGATGAGCACAGCAGTAAGTTTTCCCTCAGTTATGAAACCAAGGTTTAATCAAACCAGTAGGAGCAAGGAAACACCCCAAAGGTGTTACTAGCTGAGCTTTGGCAGGGCGCACTACCGGTGCTAGTAGCAACGTGGAGAACTGCACAACACAACCACAGAACTTTGTCCCCAACTTGCGATGAGGTTGTCAATCTCACCGTGTTTTGTGGAAAACAAAGGATTAAACGTATCAAATGGAAAGAAGTAAAAGGTTGCAGAAAGTAAACACAAAGCAGTAACAGTTTATAGATTGTGTGTAAAGAAAAGGACCGAGATCCATAGTTCACTAGAGGTGGCTCTCCTTAGATAGATAACATGTTGGGTGAACAAATTACAGCGGGGCAATTGACAAACACCGAGAAAGCAATGCATGCATATACTAATCATCTTGACTCCTCTGAGACTTGATTGGGCATTACAACATTATACATAGACCACCATCCAATTGCATCTAAGACTAATAATCCACCTTCAGGTTATCATCCGAACCCCCTCCGGTATTAAGTTGCAAGCAACAGATTATTACTTTACGAACTGCGTGTAAACTAAATAATACGATTGTTCTACGAACAAAGGATTGTTGTTTTCTCCCTAGTAGCAACAGCACATCTAGTACCTTAGAGATTTCTGTCACTTCCCCAGATTACCAGAGGCATGAACCCACTATCGAGCATAAATACTAACTCTTGGAGTTGCTAGCATCTACTTGGCCAAGATAGCTACTAACAACGGAAAGCATGCAAGATCTCAAATAACAAAGACATGATAGAATCAAAAATCAATCTGAAATAGCATCCCAATATCCATCGGATCCCCGCAAACACAACATGTATGAATTACAAAAAGATAATCTTGATCATGAACGGATCTCACAAGATCTAAACATGAAAGTACAAAGGAGGAGAAACCAGCCATCTAGCTACTACGTGGATCCGTAGTCCAAGGATGAACTACTCACGCATCACATTGGAGGCTTCCATGGTGATGAAGAAGGCCTCCAGTGTGAATTCCCCTCTCCGGCAGGGTGCCGGGAAGAGCTTCAGATCCCTCCTGATCTAGGGATGGAGATGACGGCGGCTACAGACTCTTTCGTGGATTTTTGATCGGGTACTTAGGGTTTTCGTCCCGAGGGCATCTTATAGTCGGAAGGGGAGGCCGAGGGGGTGCCTGGGCTGGCCACACCACCCCCTGGCGCGGGCTAGGCCTGGTCGCGCGGCCAGGTGGTGTGGCCGCCCTCTGGCCCCTCTCCGTCTCGTATTCTGGCACTTGATCACTTCCGGAAAAATAGGTACTTTGGCTTTTGTCCCGTCCAATTCCGAGAATATTCATTTTCTGACTTTTCTAGAACCAAAAACAGCAGAAAACAGGCAGCTGGCACTGTGGCTCTTGTTAATAGGTTAGTCCAAGAAATCATATGAAAAGTACTCCAAAGTTGGAACAAAACACAAGAAAGTGGATAAAACCAAGCATGGAACATCAAAAATTATAGATACATTTGCAATGTATCATATGCTACTTGTTGTATTTACATATTGTTTCACACACTCTCACAAGCCTTAATAAGAAGCACAAGTGTGAAGCGGGTATAAAAGTGAAACACATTCTAAAGAAATCATCCCCAGTTTCAAACCCTAGATCAGATACGATTAGTCCGGGGATTCGCGTTTATCAAATTGCATTACATTAATTATGCATAGTTGCATCTTGCTTCTTTAAACATTCGTCCTTACCGGACCAATGATGCTACTTTCATAATTTGGATCTTCTAGAGTCTTGAAGACCGTGATTGCATAATATTGCAATCACAAAAGGCAAGTTCACAACTTGCTCATGTCCTTTGATTATTTTCTATCAAATGCTTCTAACTTAAATGTTGTCATCACCTGCATTTCAAAATAGTTAGAAAACACTATTTTCATCATAATATGATTATGGATTATTTACCAGATGATAATAATCTACTGATACAGTTCTAGTGGTTGATGACCCACAAGTATAGGGGGTGTATCGCAGTATTTTCGAGGGAAGTGAAACCCAATTTATTGATTCGACACAAGGGGAGCCAAAGAATACTTATAAGCCTTAACAACTGAGTTGTCAATTCAGCTGCACCTGGAAACAATCTTGCTCACAGCAGTTTATCAGTAGAAATAGTTTTGTAGTAGGAATAGCAAAGTAGCAACAGTAGTAAAGTAAAGACAGCAGTAATAATAGCAGTAAACAGTGGGATTCAAGTGCGGTAGGCATAGGGATGGATGGACGGGCGTTGCATGGACAAGACAATTCACATAGCAATCAGAACATAGGGAAATTGCAGATAAATAAGATAAACCATCCAAGTACTAGATAATCCTAGGCATGTGTTCCATATATAGTCATACGTGCTCGCAATGCGAACTTGCACAACATCTTTTGTCCTGCCAGCCCGTTTGCAGCGGGGCCTCAAGGGAACTACTGGCAATTAAGGTGCTCCTTTTAATAGAGCACCGGAGCAAAGCATTAACACTCCGTGAACACATGTGATCCTCACATCAAAGCCATTCCCTCCGGTTATCCCGATTTCTGTCACTTCGGGGCCATTGGTTCCGGACAACAACTTGTGTATACAACTTGTAGATAAGACCAAAAACAATACTATCATAATGAATCAATAACATGTTCAGATCTGAAATCATGGCACTCGGGCCCTAGTGACAAGCATTAAGCACAACAAGTCGCAACAAAGTCATAAAGCACTAATAAAAAGATACTAGGCACCATGCCCTAACAATCTGATGCCATTACATGAACGATCTCATCCAATCCCTACCATCCCCATAGCCTACGATAGGGGATTACTCACTCATAGATGGGGGAAACATGGATGGTCGATGGAGAAGCGATGGTGATGATGATGGCGATGATCTCCTCCAATTCCCCGTCTCGGCAGGGTGCCAGAACGGAGTTTCTGGTGCTGTTTCGAGGAATCTGGTGGTGGCGGCGGAGCGGAACTCCTTCTGGAAAAACGTCGAACCCCCCGAAGTTTTTAGGTCTTAAGGCTCCTTATAGGCGAAGAGAGAGGTCGAGGGGTGCCTAGGGGGCCCACACCACCCCCTGGCGTGGCCTGGCCTGGCTCGCGCCAGCAGGTGGTGTGGCCACCCCCTGGCTCTTCTCCGTCTCGTATTCTGGCTCCTAGAGTCTTCGGGTGAAATAGGATTTTTGGCATATTTTCCCGGATTTTTCCTGATAGTTGGTTTTCTGCAGAAAAAGTAGACACCAAGGCAATTCTGCTGAAAACAGCGTCAGTCCGCATTAGTTGCATCCAAATCACACAAGTTTAGAGGAGAAACAATAGCAAAAGTGTTCGGGAAAGTAGATACGTTTTGGACGTATCAACTCCCCCCAAGCTTAGCTTATTGCTTGTCCTCAAGCAATTTAGTTGAAAACTGAGTGCGAAAAAAGAACTTTCACGAACACATTTGCTTCATATGATGTAAATATTATCAGCAATGTGATCAGCTACTTAGACAATTCATAATAACGAGTATGCAACCAAGTCTACGTAATAGTCATTGCAATCTATGAAGAGATTCCAACTCAAAAATAATAAGTAGCATGAGGCACAAACATAAGCAACATTACAATGCTCATAAAAAGGTATGATAGAGTGGTATCTCGCTTGCCTTTGATTATGAATGTCAAGGCACCTCTGAAGTTCAAGTGCTGACTAGAAGAAAAGATATCAAGGATTCAAGCATCAAAGTCATAACACAAATAATGAAGTAATGGGACAAACACAAAGAATGACAACTATGCTCTCAAGAAAGTGCTCAAAGAATACGTGGAGACTCAACAAGTAGAAGAAAAGGTTTTGAATAATTTGAAAGGCTTCCAAATGTTGAAAGTATGGTACTCATTAGCTTTGAGCTCTCATTGCCCCTATCATAAGCATATTTAATGTGGTTAAGGTGAAAGTGACACAACTAAGAGGATATGCTTGACAAGTTATAAATCGAAGTATCATGCCCCTTACTTACAAAGACCGATCCTCATGCTACTCAACTTCAGTCACAAGTAAGCTCTTGTCATTGTAAGTATATACGTATCATAGAGAACCGCCAACGGGGTACCCCTTGCACGTGACATGGGAGCTATCCCATAATCAAAATGACAAGGCAAGCAGAGAATGAGCATCTCGGCGATCTTTTTATTTACTATGTGCATAGATTTTTACTGAGGATGCTTCATAGAATGCTCATTATGGTTATGCTGCAAGTTTCCACCATGATTAGGCATGGCTTAGGCTAGCGGCCCAGGCGTTTCTCTAACACACATACAAACTCCATGATCTTACAAGTTCTACTTTTATTTGACACCGCCGGGATCCATAAGCAAAAGAACATGATATCAACTAGGTACTAAGTACCAATGAAGTGTTGAAAGCGGTCCCCATGATACATGGTTCTGCTAACTTCAACTTATAAAGCGCAAGCATATACGCAACAAAGAAGGACGCGGTGGTTCAGGTTTATTAAATGCAAGAAAATAAAGTGTGCCATCAAGTTCGTGAGAGCTTTACTAACTAACTTTCTCATAACAAGCAAACATTTTTTCGGAAGAAAACAAGGCATATTGAATATGCACGGAAGTAGCAAATGATTCTAATAGGTAGGTATGGTGGACACTTTGGAAATATTTGGTTTAGGGAGTTGGAAACTTGAGTAAAATACTCAGTGGAAGTGAAGGCTAGCAATAGTAAGGGAGAGACAAACAAGAGAGCAATAGCTGTCATTATCATGCTTGCAACAAAACAGGACTACTCATGGCATGAAAGTGATTCAAGATCCTAAAGGCAAAATAATTCATCAAGGCTCAACTGATTATTACAGTCATGTGCATGCGTGAGCATGTGCCAAGTCAATTCAAATGAAACATTCAGAGGAGGATACCACGGTGTCATACCAATTTATGAATATATCAATGCAAGCAAACATTCATAAGACATGCTGCAAACTATTAGCGAGCTGGAGCTAATCATAAGAAACCAAGAACTACTAAGCATCCAAAGATAACATACACCCTACATGAAACAAACTAAGCATGCTCACAGTGATGAGTATATGTACAAAATGAAAACAAATAGAGTTCATTACCAGCCTCTTACCACGCCTCAAGTTGTCATTAATCCTCATTATTGCGCTTCATTTGTGTGGCTTGAATAATAATATGGGACCAATATTCCACTGAGGACTGCTCCACCCTCTAGCAAAACTCACAAAACCAAAGAAGAACGACAAATATTTTTGGTGTTTTCGATTTTTAAACAAGAACCCAAAAGGGAAAAACAAGCAAAACAAAATCTTTTTGGGTTTTTCGAATAGTTCAAACAAAGCAAAAAGGGAAAAACAAACCAAGGCAAAAAGAAGAAGCAAACCAAAGAGAAACAACAGAAATATTTTTGGTCTTTTTGTGTTTTAGGAAGCAAAAGCAAAGAAAAACAAAAACTAAAAAGAGAACGAAAACACGAGTATACAAAGTACCGACGCAACATGATATGGAGATGAGTGCGGTGTCGGCGTACCTCCCCCCAAGCTTAGGCTTTTGGCCTAAGTGGGTATCAATCCCAAGCCGGCCAGGATGAAGTGTCACCGTGGTACGATGAGGAAGTACCCTCGTCCTGGTGCGAGCTCGAGTACGTCCCTCCATAATGTGCGGAGTAATCATAGGAGGGCACATCCTCCTGGTGCTGCTCGTGGCAACCCAGCAAGCGGAGCTGCTCGTCCACCTCCTCCTTGGAGCGCGACCACGGTCTCCTGTGAATACTAAACAAAGAAGGCTGTGGCAAAAGGATCTCCCTTTCATCACTGTTAGTGAAAAGCATCCTATATACTAGACTGTCCAAATCAGAAGTAGAAGTGACAAAGTGATGAGTTTTCATAGCAACAAGGTCAAGCCTCTGTGGTGCCAGCATAGCATCATAGGGATCCACCGAAAGACCTAATGCATTGACTATACGCGAGGAAATGATGCCCCCATAGATAGCCCCCCTAGCAGCTAGGCGGCGAGCAATAAGCGAGCCAAGATTGTACCGAGTATCACTGTTAAGCGCAGCAGCAAGGAATGCTAAATGATAGTTGGAGATATTACTTGTGTTCTCCCTACCAAGTACACTAGTAGCAAGATAATATGCAAAGTATCTAAGAGCAGGGAGTTGGATATTTCTTATCTTTCCGCGCTGCGCCACGCGGTCATCATCATTGGTCACACATCGATAAAGCTCCAACAACTCAGCGGGTCGCCTTGAATTTTCTTCACGGTCCCTGTCATGCGTACACCTACAATACTGCAAAATCTCTCCAAAGGCATGGTGAAGGGAAGATTATAGATTTTAAAAGAGTCAGTCAATTGATAGGATGTGTTAGTAAACATGAAGCTCTCAACAAAAGTTTTGGTGAGCATAGCGTATTGCGCACTCTCATCCTGCATATATGAGGTCAAACCAACCCTCTCAATCAGTAGAAATAAATCATCAAGAATACCTGCAGCTTGTAAGAAAGTAAAACAAGGAAAAGAGGATGTGTGAGCATCCCCATCATCCCTTTCACTACCAATACAAGTTGCAATGAGATCTTCGTTATATGATGGCCTAGCTTGAGAGGCTGTTCTTGAGGCCCTCGACCTCCTAGGTGCATCACTCTCAAATATCTCTCCAAAAGTATGGTTGTTCATGCTTGGTATTCTGAAATTTAAACACCTATTAAACAAGTGATTGTAAAGTAGATATAATGAAGGATTCTACTCATAGGGACTTGCAAGAGGCCTAAACATGCATCAAAACTATATCTCTAAGAATCAAACAAGCTTAAAAGCTCTCATAACCAGTCACCTACAGCAGCAAAATACTCAACATATAATACACTAAACACAAATCTACTTGGACAAGGGGAGGAGTCAGATACCAGGAACAAATGCTCCAAATTTCAGCAAGAAAGAAGGGTTGAGAAAGAAGATCGAAAAAATCGAGAGCAAGCACAGCAAGAACGCGATTTTGAGCAATGAACTGGAGCTTACTCGGGAGAGAGAAGAAAGTGGCAGGTGAGAGAGTGATGTCTACGCACTTCTATTCTTGTAGACAGTTGTTGGGCCTCCAAATGCAGAGGTTTGTAGAACAGAAGCAAGTTTTCCCTTAAGTGGATCACCCAAGGTTTATCGAACTCAGGGAGGAAGTGATCAAAGGTATCCCTCTCAAGCAACCCTGCAATCAAGATACAAGAAGTCTCTTGTGTCCCCAACACACCCAATACACTTGTCAGGTGTATAGATGCACTAGTTCGGCGAAGAGATAGTGAAATACAAGTGGTATGCATAATTATAAGTGGTAACGGTGATAGAAGATAACTTGATGGCGTGGAAGATACAAAAAGCAAATTGAAATAAAGATGGCAGCAAGCAAACATGTAACAGATCTAGTAGAAAACGAAGTATCAATGCTTAGAAACAAGGCCTAGGGATCATACTTTCACTAGTGAACACTCTCTCATAAATATATTATATTCATGATACTACTCTCCGGTTGGACACTCTAATCGATGGTAAGGCTATAACAACACACCTCAAAGTTCATATTTCCCATCTAGAAAACCCCACACTATCACCTTGAGTACTAGATGAGTCCAACAAACACCACAATTTCATAAAGACATCCAACTCACAATATAACTCATAAAGAGTATTTGAAATCTCTAGTCTAAGTGCCACCATGGTGTGCACCCTGTCACTTTCACACACATGGGGAGAGCAGAGATCTATTAAAGCATTTGAGTAGCAAGGTAGATCTATAGACTACAAGCTCATGATCACAATATGATCATGCATAGAGAGAGAGATGAACACATAACTACCGGTAGAACCCTTAGCCTCGAGAGAGAACTACTCCCTCTTCATCATGGGAATCAGCAATGGCGATGGAGATGGTGGTGGAGATCATTGGAGATGGCTCTGGGGGCACTTCCCCGTCCCGGCAGGGTACCGGAACAGAGAATTTCTGTCCCCCGAATCTCCTCTTCGGTGGCGGCGGCACTGCGGAACTTTTCGTGGCTGGAGGCTTTTTTTCTAGGGTTTTGGTATCAGGAGGCTTCTTATAGGCGAAGAGGCAAGGTCGGTGGACGGCCAGGGGGCCCACATTACCTGGTGGCGGGGCCAGGGCTAGCCCGCGCCACCACATGGTGTGGCCACCCTGTGGCCCCTCTCCGTCTCATCTTCTGGCTCTGTGAGTCTTCCGGTAAAGTAGGAACTTTGGCTTTTGTCCCGTCCAATTCCGAGAATATTCATTTTTTGACTTTCCTGGAACCAAAAACAGCAGAAAATAGGCAACTGGCACTGTGGCTCTTTTTAATAGGTTAGTCCAAGAAATCATATGAAAATTACTCCAAAGTGTGGACAAAACACAAGAAAGTAGATAAAACCAAGCACGGAACATCAAAAATTATAGATGCATTTGCAATGTATCAACATCCCCAAGCTTAACTCCTGCTCGTCCTCGAGTAGGTAAGTGATAAAAAGAAAGAATAATTTTTGAGGTGACATGCACCATCAAAGATTTGATCAAAGTATTTGCAAAGCATTCAAAGCTGGGATCATACTACTTCAATCATAACATGAAAGACAAAGTTCTAGCAATAAGAAAAGAAACTATGATGCAACATGAAAAGGCACAAACAAATGATTCATGAATAACAATGCTTTGCAAGACATTTGTTTGTTTCACATAAAGAAAACATAGCATAATAGTATTCAGCTTGTCCCTCATAGAGTAGCAAATATAAATGCATAGGACACCTTCAAAGTTCATAAGAGTGACTAGATACAAATAGTTTAAAACAAGAAATATCAAAGCATGCATCAATCAATAAGTCTTGGGACAATGCACATAGAACTAAGAATTGCCACTATGCTCTCAAAGTAGGTGCATCAAGATAGAAGGTGGAGACTCAATATATAAGTGGAAGAAAGGCCTTGGTAAAAGGAAGTAGGGATTCAAATCTCATAAAGAGCTTCCAAAAATTATGGTACTTATAGCTTTCAGCTCTCATTGCCCCTATCATAAGCATCTTGAAGGTGATTAAGGTTAAAATGACACAACTAAGAGGATATGCTTGACAGGTTATAAGCCGAAATCTCATGCCCCTTACTTACGAAGACCGAACCTCATGCTACTCAACTTCAGTCACAAGTAATCTCTTGTCATTGTAAGTACATATGTATCATAGAGAACCGCCAACGGGGTACCCCTTGCACATGATACAGGAGCTATCCCATAATCAAAATGACAAGGCAAGCAGACAATGAGCATCTCTGTGATCTTTTTATTTGCTATTTGCATAGGTTTTTATTGAGGATGCTTCATAGATTGCTCATTATGGTGATGCTGCAAGTTTCCACCATGATTAGGCATGGCTTAGGCTAGAGGCCCAGGCGTTTCTCTAACACACATACAAACTCCATGATCTTACAAGTTCCACTTTTATTTCACACCGCCGGGATCCATAAGCAAAAGAACATGATATCAACGGGGTACAAAGTACGAGTGCAATGTTGAAAGCGTTCCCCATGAAACATGGTTCTGCTAATTTCAACTTATAAAGCACAAGCATATACACAACAAAGAAGGACCCAATGGTTCAAGTTTATAAAGGGCAAGAAAAGTAAAGTGTGCCATCAAGTTCGTGAGATCTTTAATCGCTAGTTTTCTCATAACAAGTTTAATTTAAAAGGTAAACAAAAGCATGAATATACTTGGAATAGCATAAGCTAGTAGGTAGGTATGGTGGACTCTTTGGAATAACTTAGTTTAGGGAGTTGGATGCATGAGTGGAACTCATACTTGGTTGTGGAGGCTAGCAAAAGACTGGGAGCGACAAACTAAGAGAGCAATAATGGCCATAATCATGCAGAGCGACAAAACATCATTGATCAAAGCATAAAGTGATACTACAAGTTGAAAACTAAAGGACCATACAGGCTATGGTGACTTTGGATAGTCATAACATGGTGTGAGCATGCGCCAAGTCAACCCAAATAAAGCATCAAAGGAGAATACCACTATACTATGCTTTAATATGCTAAAACAACGTATGATTCATCCAAGACACATTAAGCAATCTCAATTGTTTATAACAAGTCATGCTACAGCAATGAATACTAAGCATAAAGCCAAAACAATATCAAGCATGGCATGACAAAGCATAGGCCACAGTCAAAAACAAGCTCTTTTTACCACATAAGCATGAACTTTCCTACTCTTTTCCAAACCAAACCAAACTATTTGCAAACCAATGTACGAAAGAGGGGGGTCCAACCAATTTATTCAGAAAACTAAGCAAACCAAGCAAACTAAAAACCAAAACAAAAACGAAAAAGAAGACACTCCAAGAAAAACACAACTGTGCATGAAACAATAAAAATGAAGCGTTTGGAAGAAACCTGGGATTTTTATTGATGAAGAAGGGGATGCCTTGGGCATACCCAAGCTTTGACGCTTGTACTTCTTGGATATTTCTTGGGGTGACACGTGTGGCATTCCCAAGCTTGAGCTTTAGTCCATCCTTCATCTCATTACTCATTCCTTCCATACACCTGAAAATTTTCCTTCATACAAAACTTCACACAATCTTTATTAGCAACATTAGTGCACTCAAGATAAATAAGTCTTTGGGTTCAGTTCTAACACCAATAAAACTTCCAATTAAATACTAGATATTGTAGCACTTCCCTTCAAAAGCTCAATTCCCCAAAAGAACTCAAAAAGGAACCAACAAGAAGCAAATGCAGAAAATGGCAGAAACCTGTCAAAACAGACCAGCAGGTAAAGATGAAATTTTTTGAATACCTTCTGTTGCTCAAATCAAAAAGTGTTGAACTAACGGAAGTTAGATAACAACCTGGGGCAGAAGCACAAAAATTCACGCCTCAAAAATACATTCAGATATTTTACACAAATTTTTAAGGTGAAGCACAGAAATCTGTTTCGGGACAGCAACTTTCCCAAGCATTACTTCTCTCTCATTAGAGGTTACTCTTGACACAAAAACCAAATAAAAAGGATAAGAAGCGGTTATTACGGAGGTAATAACTTCTAAGACTCATCTAAAACTTTTGGGTTATCTCCCAATAAGTACTTTTCTTTAACGCCTTTAAGTTAGGCATGATAGTTTGAGAAGATGCTCACATAAGAAATATGAATTGAATTAAAAGAGAGCATCAAGAAGCAAATGCAAAGAACATTTAAGTCTAACCCACTTCCCATGCATAGGAATCTTGTAAAAAAACAAGTCATGAAAGCACAAAGCAACAAGCATAGGAAAGCAAAACAAGTGCAACTTCAAGACTTTCAACATAAAGAGGGGAAACTTAATATTATTGAGATGCATAAAACCGTGTTTCCCTCTCTCATAATAACTTTCAGTAGCATCATGAATAAAAGTAACAATATAACTATCACAAGAAACATTCTTATCATGAGCCACATGCATGAAAGAATTAATACTCCCCACATAAACATAGTCATTCTTATTGATTGTAGTGGGAGAAAATTCAACAAAATAGCTAACATTATTATTTTCATCACCATAATCATCAAATATAGGAGGCATATTGTAATCATAATTAATTTCCTCTTCAATAGTAGGTGGACTGAAAATATCATATTCATCATTGTAATCATCATATATTGGAGGCATAGTGTCATCAAAGTAAATTTTTTCCTCCATGCTTGGGGGACTAAAAAGATCATGCTCATCAAAACTAGCTTCCCCAAGCTTAGACTTTTCCATCGCATTAGTAATAATGGTGTCCAAAGAATTCATACTAACAACATTGCTATTAGCATGCAAATAAAGTTCCATAGGTTTTTTAATTTTCTCTTCGAACACTTCATGTCCTAACTCAAGATAAATACTATAAAGCTCTCTAATTTTTTTGTTGTTTTCCATTAATACTAACTAGTGAAAACAAGAAACAAAAAGACAAAATTGCAGAATCTAAAGGAAATAACTTCGAGCACTCACACCAGAAAATAGGCGTTTGCCGTGGGAGGTTCTTCTTCTTTAATCCTCTGGTGTGAATACCTTTTACCTTACCTCCCCGGCAACAGCGCCAGAAAATAGCTTGATGTCTACGCACTTCTATTCTTGTAGATAGTTGTTGGGCCTCCAAGTGCAGAGGTTTGTAGAACAGCAGAAAGTTTTGCCTTAAGTGGATCACCCAAGGTTTATCGAACTCAGGGAGGAAGTGGTCAAAGGTATCCCTCTCAAGCAACCATGCAATCAAGATACGAGAAGTCTCGTGTGTCCCCAACACACCCAATACACTTGTCAGGTGTATAGGTGCACTAGTTCGGCGAAGAGATAGTGAAATACAAGTGGTATGGATAATTATAAGTGGTAATGGTGATAGAAGATAACTTGATGGCGTGGAAGAGACAAAAAGCAAACTGAAATAAAGATGGCAGCAAGCAAACATGTAACAGATTTAGTAGCAAACGAAGTATCAATGCTTAGAAACAAGGCCTAGGGATCATACTTTCACTAGTGAACACTCTCTCATAAATATATTATCTTCACAATACTACTCTTAACTATTCTCCGGTTGGACACTCTAATCGATGGTAGGGCTATAACAGCACACCTCAAAGTTCATCTTTCCCATCTAGAAAACCCCACACTGTCACCTTGAGTACTAGATGAGTCCAACAAACACCACGATTTCATAAACACATCCAACTCCAAATATAACTCATAACAAGTATTTGAAATCTCTAGCCTAAGTGCCACCATGGTGTGCACGCTGTCACTTTCACACACATGGGGAGAGCAGAGATCTATTAAAGAACTTGAGTAGCAAGGTAGATCTATAGATTACAAGCTCATGATCACAATATGATCATGCATAGAGAGAGAGATGAACACATAGCTACCGGTAGAACCCTTAGCCTCGAGAGAGAACTACTCCCTCTTCATCATGGGAATCAGCAATGGCGATGGAGAAGGTGGTGGAGATCGATGGAGATGGCTCCGGGGGCACTTCCCCGTCCCGGCAGGGTACTGGAAAAGATACTTTCTTTCCCCCCAATCTCCCCTTCGGTGGCGGCGACGTTGCGGAACTTTTCGTGGCTTGAGGCTTTTTTTCTAGGGTTTTGGTATCGGGAGGCTTCTTATAGGCGAAGAGGCAAGGTCGGTGGGCGGCCAGGGGGCCCACACCACCTGGTGGCGCGGCAATGGCTAGCCTGCGCCACCGCATGGTGTGGCCATCCTGTGGCCCCTCTCCGTCTCATCTTCTGGCTCCGTGAGTCTTCCGGTAAAATAGGAACTTTGGCTTTTGTCCCGTCCAATTCCGAGAATATTCATTTTCTGACTTTCCTGGAACCAAAAACAGCAGAAAACAGGCAACTGGCAATGTGGCTCTTTTTAATAGGTTAGTCCAAGAAATCATATGAAAAGTACTCCAAAGTGTGGACAAAACACAAGAAAGTAGATAAAACCAAGCATGGAACATTAAAAATTATAGATACATTTGCAATGTATCAGAGAGTTAGTGGGGGGCCAGGGGTGGCCCACACCAGGGCATGGCGCCACCTAGGGCTGGCCACGCCACCATGTGGTGTGCCTGCCTGGTGGGCCCCCTGGTACCTCTCAGGTACTCCTCTGCCCCTTTTTTCACGTTAAAATTTAATGTGAATTTTCTGAAATTTTTCGAGACACTTTATTTTTGGGCAATTTTCAGAAATAGAAGAATGATTTTTCTAACAGGCAGATTTTTTTTTCTTTTGGAAACATGATGCAAGGACAAAACAAGGCTAGAACTACAGAAGTTCTAAGACACTCTAACATGCAAGCAACTAACAACAAAAGGAAAACTAAACGAAAGCAAAAACTAAAATGCAAAGGGTAGAAATAAACAGAGATAATCATAATGAAAACATTGTTTTGTTCAATGGAATACTTTTGTTAACAAGGTTTATCAAGTCTTTCTACCAAAAAATTGCATATGAAACAAAACTTTGTATTCCACTAATGATTATGTTACCTCAATCATGATAGCTATGGTCCCAATCATAATAGTTTCAAATTTTTCTCTTGGTATGGGACAATATATTTCTCCAACTTGAATGCCTTCAACATGTTCAATTGAATTCAAACCATAAGTCCTTTCAATCTTCTTGGGGAAATAGACAGTATGTTCCTTGTCATTAACATTGAAGGTCACCTTTCCTTGATTACAATTAATAACGGCTCTTGTAGTATTAAGAAAAGGTCTCCCAAGAATAATAGACATATTATCATCTTCAGGCATTTCAAGCACAACAAAATCAGTTAATATCAAACAATTGTGAGCCACCTGAACAGGTACATCCTCACATATACCCACAGGAATAGTGGTAGATTTATCGGCCATTTGCAAAGATATATCAGTTGGTATTAATTTTTCAAGTTGAAGCCTCTTATAGAGAGAGAAAGGCATAACACTAACCCCAGCTCCCAAATCACACAAAGCAGTTCTAACAGAATTGTTCTTAATAGAGCAAGGTATAGTTGGAATCCCTGGGTCTCCAAGTTTCTTAGGAACCTTACCATTGAAGGAATAATTAGCAAGCAAAGTAGAAATTTCTTCATTAGGGATCTTCCTTTTATTCAAGACAATATCCTTCATATACTTTGAGTAAGGAGGCATTTTAATAGCATCAGTCAAAGGAATTTGCAAGAATAAAGGTTTCATCCACTCACAAAACTTATTATAGTGTTCATCTTCCTTTGACTTGTGTTTCTTATCAAGGAAAGGCATAGGTTTTTGGACCCAGGGTTCTCTTTCACTACCATGTTTCTTAGCAATAAAATCTTCTTTGGTGTATTTAGTATTCTTAGTGTGGTTTTCAGGTTCTTCTTCAACTTTTTCTTCATTAAGAACTTCATTTTCTTCATTACCACTTTCGGTTTCAGCATCAGAGATAGATATACTATTAGGATCTATAGTAGGTTCAGAGGGTTCTACAATAGTTTTATGTTTCTTTTTTCCTTTTCTTACTAATAGAACCACTATTTTCAGCTTGTTGAGAATCCTTCTCAATTCTTTTTGGATGCCCCTCAGGATATAGAGGATCCTGGGTAGCAGCTCCACTTCTAGTTCTAATTTCATAAGCATGTTTTTCTTTAGTAGCATTAACTAGCAAGTCGTTTTGCACTTTAACGAGTTGATCTATTTGAGTTTGAACCATTTGAAAGTGTTTAACAATCATTTTAACATCATTAGAGGTTCTTTCCACAATATCTTTCAACTCAACAATAGCTCTAGTGTTTTCCATTAGATGATTTTGCACCCTTTTATTAAAGTTATCTTGCTTAACAATAAAGATATCAAATTCTTCTAAGCATTGATCAAGAGGTTTAGAGTAAGGGATATCACCTTCATCAAAGTGTTGGAGAGAGTGTACCTCAATAGTGGATGAGTAAGGAATAGGCTTACATAATTCTTCTATAGGAGGTAAATTCTTGACATCTGCAACTCTAATTCCCTTCTCCTTAAGACATTTCTTAGCTTCCTTCATCACTTCATCATTTAATTCAATAACTCCCCTCTTCTTTGATGTTGGAATAGGTACCGGAATAGATGGTTCAGGTACAATTACTTCAGGTATAGCTTGTTTAGGAGGAGTCCAATCTTCATAGTTCTTACTTATTTTAGCCATTAATTCCTGAGCTTCCTTAGGAGTCCTATTCCTAAAAACACAATCAGCACAACTATCTAGGTATGTCCTAGATTCCTCAGTTAGTCCATTATAAAATATATCAAGAAGCTCATTCTTAGGTAATGGACTTCCAGCTTGTGCATGAATCAAAGCACAAAACCTTGCCCAAGATTCAGGCAATACCTCATTTTCTCCCTGTTTAAAATCGAAAAGTTCCTGCAAAATAGCATGTCTAGCACTAGGAGGAAAATATTTCTGCAGGAAAGTACTAATCAAGCACCCAGGGCTATCAATAGATCCAGGAGGCAAGTTACTAAACCAAGTTTTAGCTTCTCCTTTCAGTGAAAGGGGGAAGATCTTGGCAACAAATTAAGTACGCATCTTAATATCATTAGAAAACAAGCCACTCATGGTAGAAAGTTCATTCATATGTGCTACCGCACTTTCATTCTTAGTCCCACAAAAATGTTCTTTCTCGACAATAGCTATGTAAGATAGATCGAGAGAGAAATCATAATCTTCATCCATAATGTTTATGGGAGAAGCAGCAAACTTAGCAACATGAGACAATTTGGGTCTAACAGTACGCCTCTCAAGGAGACTCTTAGCAGCGCTCCTATCATGGGTGTTCTTACATTCTTTAATAAACTCATCAGTCATCTCAACATAACCATCTTCAATATCATAACTTTCACTAAATTCAGGTGAACTAACAGGTGTGGTAGTGTCTTCATTAGGAGTTTCGGTATTTCCAGCTATAGTTCTAGCAATCATAGAATCTAGGAAAGGACCTAATGAACCACTCTTATCAAGCACAGTAGAAGCAGTATCATAAGCATCGGAAGTTTCAGATTCAGCAGTAGTAGCAGTGTGTGTAGCATGTGTATGTGGTGGTGTAACGAGCTTACTTATAACAGACGGTGAATCAAGAGCAGCAGAGGTGTTCAGAATGGTACCTCTTCTTGTAGTGGATGGTAAATAGGAACCTTACCATCACGAGACTTACCCATGATGGATGGATAGCAGCGAACAATAGAGAATCCAAGTGGACTTGATAAATAAAGTTATGCTCCCCGGCAACGGCGCTAGAAAATAGTCTTGATGACCCACAAGTATAGGGGGTGTATCGCAGTATTTTCGAGGGAAGTGAAACCCAATTTATTGATTCGACACAAGGGGAGCCAAAGAATACTTATAAGCCTTAACAACTGAGTTGTCAATTCAGCTGCACCTGGAAACAATCTTGCTCACAGCAGTTTATCAGTAGAAATAGTTTTGTAGTAGGAATAGCAAAGTAGCAACAGTAGTAAAGTAAAGACAGCAGTAATAATAGCAGTAAACAGTGGGATTCGAGTGCGGTAGGCATAGGGATGGATGGACGAGCATTGCATGGACAAGACAATTCACATAGCAATCAGAACATAGGGCAATTGTAGATAAATAAGATAAAGCATCCAAGTACTAGATAATCCTAGGCATGTGTTCCATATATAGTCATGCGTGCTCGCAATGAGAACTTGCACAACATATTTTGTCCTGCCAGCCTGTTTGCAGAGGGGCCTCAAGGGAACTACTAGCAATTAAGGTGCTCCTTTTAATAGAGCACCGGAGCAAAGCATTAACACTCCGTGAACACATGTGATCCTCACATCAAAGCCATTCCCTCCGGTTATCCCGATTTCTATCACTTCGGGGCCATTGGTTCCGGACGACAACGTGTGTATACAACTTGTAGATAAGACCAAAAACAATACTATCATAATGAATCAATAACATGTTCAGATCTGAAATCATGGCACTCAGGCCCTAGTGACAAGAATTAAGCACAACAAGTCGCAACAAAGTCATAAAGCACTAATAAAATATACTAGGCACCATGCCCTAACAATCTGATGCCATTACATGAATGATCTCATCCAATCCCTACCATCCCCATAGCCTACAGCGGGGGATTACTCACTCACAGATGGGGGAAACATGGATGGTCGATGGAGAAGCGATGGTGATGATGATGGCAATGATCTCCTCCAATTCCCCGTCCCGGCAAGGTGCCAGAATGGAGTTTCTGGTGCTGTTTCGTGGAATCTGGTGGTGGCGGCGGAGCGGTACTCCTTCTGGAAAAACGTCGAACCCCCTGAAGTTTTTAGGTCAGAAGGCTCCTTATAGGCGAAGAGAGAGGCCGAGGGGGTGCCTGGGGGCCCACACCACCCCCTGGCGCGGCCTGGCCTGGCCTACGCCAGCAGGTGGTGTGGCCACCCCCTGGCTCTTCTCCGTCTCGTATTCTGGCTCTGGGAGTCTTCGGGTGAAATAGGATTTTTGGCATATTTTCCCGGATTTTTCCTGATAGTTGGTTTTCTGCACAAAAAGTAGACACCAAGGCAATTCTGCTGAAAACAGCGTCAGTCCGCATTAGTTGCATCCAAATCACACAAGTTTAGAGGAGAAACAATAGCAAAAGTGTTCGGGAAAGTAGATACGTTTTGGACGTATCAGTGGTAAAGGAACATAATATCTAGGACTTAATCAACCAATGTCGCCAGTGATTCTAGCACCGTATATTACATGTTGACCATGAGATTTGGAATGGGATGGAGAACTCAGATGTATCTTCTTCCTCTCGCATATAGCCAGATGCACAGGTCGTGTTTGTTATCCTCGTAGCGTGCATTAATTGGTAATTCATAGAGGATATGCAGCATATGGGTGGGAACCCTCAACGTCCCACGATAGTTCTGGCATATGAACGGTTTGTACCAACCATTGCCGTAATTCAATTTGTGGGCATGGCGTACACCAAGGAGACACGCGGGGTCACGAAGGGGGAAGTGATTGACTTGGATCATCTACTGGGCCCCACATCACGGAATTGTGGAGGGGAATAAGCTGCCCGGTTGTGCAACAAGGATTTGGTCTCTCATGGGTAAAGCAACGCACCTCTGCAAAGTGTAAGAACTGTGACATGTTACTCCCTGTTTTGGGAAGGAGCTACGAACGCGGCAGGAAAGGAACTCCATGAAAGTTCTGGTCAACCTGTGAAGGCTGCCGGACATAGTTTTCAGAATAAAAGCAACCTTTGAAGAAATGTTTACGAAAACCTGCATTACTAATGACCTTTGGTCTATGGCTGTAGAGATAGTGCATCATACACTCCTTTTTAGTGAACTTGCTAAGTACGCCCGTACTCAACGTACCTTCTTAACCCTTGCTAGGTTCTAAGTTGTTGAAGATGACGACAACACCAGCCTATGCTCAAGAAACCATCATCGACAGCTCAAATTCTTCAATAAAGTCAACCTATACATCAACTGAAGTGAAGATGAAGTTCCTGATTAGATAGGAGTAGATACTCTAGCCATAAAACCTACTTCTGTAAAGCATTGCATTAGCAGCAATTGCAAGTCAGATAGTTTAGATGCTAGTATTAGTCACCAGATAGTTTTGAGATGTTATTTCTGGTTCTTCTTTGTAAGAAGTTGATTTCTTTCTCTCTCTTTAACCTAGAGTGTTCTCTGGATCTTTTGTAAAGATTCGAGTTGTAATCTATAGTCATGTCTTGGACCTGCTGTGTTTCTGTTGTACCACTCTGAGGGATGTAATACTAGTGAATAGTGTTTTATTGGTGTTATGTCAACGACTATAGTGTACTGCATCATGTAGTGGTATGCTCGGTCACCGCAGTGTCCTTGTGGCGGTGAGGCGGCTTCCACTCCGGCGGGGCGGCATCATGTCGTCGCACAGCTGGGAGGCGCGGAGCAGGCTGGATGCGAGAGCGGAGATGACCGGGTGAGGCGGCGCAATCTTCCCTTCGTGGCAGCGACATTGTTTCCTGGTTTCAATTTGCGGACCAAATCTATGGCTTCCACGGGCTCATCCAGGGTTGCGGTTGCCTCGCTCGTTCCGATCGCCGGGAGCTGGCCAACGATGTGGGGGCTGTTGTGCTGGGTTTGGCTGGATAAAGGTGTGCGTCCTTGGATTTCCCTCTCACCATGATGAAGAACTTCCTGTCGTCGGTAGTCATTGATCTTGGGTGGACTACTAAGTTTCGGAAGACTCTGTCGGTGAATTCCAAATGGACGACATGCCTGGAGTTTGCCGGTGCGGACGGTGTTTTGGTCACGCACAACCATGTTTTTTGCTGGCCGTTTGGTTTTAGGGATAGTGTTGTGAAGCTCCGTGGATTGTTGCCATTATGGGACATGTCTTGGTTCCACAGTGAAGTCAGATGCGAAGAATGGTTTGGAAGACAAGAACTGAACATTGGCAATGGAAGGTTGAGTCCTGGGGATGTAGAGTTTATGTCTTGGTGTTTTGTGATTTGGAGCAGCGTAATTGGCAAGAGGAGGCGACAGCACATGAGGATTTCAGTGTCTAAACATGCAGGGTGAAAATCCAAGGTCTGACCTTAACTGGTTGTGCCTGGCAATGACCTTATTGAAGGCATTGTTTTGTGTGTGCAGACTTTCTCTAGGGTGAAAACCTATGGTCTTTGATCAGAGCGATGACGACGCTTGAGCATTGTTCCCTTCTTGGAGGCATCGCTTGTGGAGTTGTTAGATTTCTGGTGTTGTTTTGGTGGTGTTTTGTCTGTTGTTTTAAGGAACTGATCACTGTAGCATGACTTTATTTTTTGTAATTCTTTTTCTTTTGTTGGTTGTGTGCATCCGTAATCCAATAGGGTGTTGTGTTGTTGCAGAGGCTGGGTGTAATTGGTATCTCTTGATATTAATATATGCTCCTTTCGAAAAACAAAATTATTTGATATTCTGTGCTCAACCCGTGTGTTTATAACGCACGCCCGAGTGTTTCCTCGGGATGGGCTACTAAGAAGTACATTTTTTCCCTTTTTATAGTAATAAAAATGTTGGGATGTTTGAACATTCAAATTTGAAAAAATGTAAACGCAAAAAAGGGGCTTTTAGAAAGGGAAATGATATTGTTCCCCCGGGGGATCGATCGAATCAATCCCCCGGGTCGTTGCTCGCACGTGCCTCATGTTGCATCGCCGCCGCACCCCCGATTTTGCCTGCGCCGCTGCGCCCCGCGCGTCCTCGCCCGCACCGCCTGCCTCCTGCAGCGAGCGCTGCCGCGCCCTCACCTGCACTGCCTCCGCCGCACGCCGGGACTCTGCAGCAAGCGCCGCCGCGCCGTGCTGCCGAGATCCCTACAGCGGTCTACCAGGCTTCAACTCCGGTGAGCCGCCGCCCTGCCTCCCGCGCATTCTCCTTGCCATGCTGCCGTGAAGCCATGGCGATGGTGGCGTGAATCCATGGAACCCGTCCTTGATCTGCAGCCTCCCCATGATCTCCTCTTCACGGCCAACGACGACCATCTCTCCCACGATGCTGGCCTGCTCTGCCTCCTCCCCCCACGGCGCTGGCCTAGTCAGACATGTGCAGACGGACGCCGACGATGCTACACACGGCGACTGAATCCGCTACATACGGCTTCTTATGTTGCTACCTGTGGCCACAGTAGTTGCTACCTGTGGCATCCGAACCTGCTACCTGCGGTGAGCGCTGCTGATACCTGCAGTGAGCGATCCTGCTACACGCGGTGACCGGACTTGCTACATATGACTTGTGGTATTGCTACATGCGGCGAGCGGCGCTGCTATATGGCATATTTTTTTGCTACAATTTTTTGCTCCGATGATGTCTCTGGCGAAGTCAGGCTTTTGCTACATTAGCATAATCATCTTGCTACATCGGTTTTCTGATTTTGCTACAAAAGCGCAATTGTTTTGCTACGCGGTATCCGGCGAGGTCTCCGGCGAAAGTTTCCGGTGAAAGGCTCCGGCGAAGTTGGTTTTGCTACATTAGTACTTTTTTTTTGCTACACGGTCGCCGGCGAGGTCTACGGCGAACTATCCGGCGAGGTCCACTCTATTTTTGTATTTTATATGTTGAACCGTTTTCTGCTACATATAGCAAAAGCGAGGTTATTTGTAGCAAAAACGAGTCTGTTTGTAGCAAAAACGGGATTTGAGGATTTTTGTAGGGACACGTGTCAGCAGAGCGAGGCGGGGGATCGGGGGAAATATCCCCGGGGGACGCGTACCACGCTCCTTTTAGAAAACAGAAAAAACCCATCTGAAAATCCTACAAGAAAAACATATAATGGGCCCGGCCCAATCCACGGAAACACTCAGTCTTGCGTTATAAACGCATCCTATTGAGCGAAGAAGAACAGGATGTGGGAGTTGATTAGGTGCAGGGTTGTTTTGGGCTCGAATACGAGTGGGTGCGGGAAGCAGTGGCCCGAATTTGGGCCGTATATTACACACCATCTCATCTGCGTCTAGATTTTCCCTCGAAAGAAAAGAAAAAAACCGAGGCAGGACAGATACTCGTGAGCTCACACACAGTACCCACCGTCCATGAATCTATATACATACATACACGCGTGCGTGTACTAATGAGTAATGAAGCAGTTCACAAGGACGCGAGGAAGAGACACGTTCTTTGTTTTCTAAAAAAAAAAAGAACAAAACCATCGTAGATAAGCCATCAAAAAACAAAAAATAATACTTCCTTCGTTTAGAAATATAAGATGTTTTAACTTTGTGAAATAAATGTATCTAGACACGTTTTAATGTATAGATTCACTTCGAACCACAGCTGTGCAGGCAAGTACAGCTCGGACAAGCTTATTGCGGTAATTATTAGCTGGAAAAGGTGGTAGCAAACCTATTTACATGGAAATCTTGCTATGAATTTTTTTTAGCAAGGAGACGAATCAGCCGGAGGCGAGCTGGTCAGCAGCGCCGAGTCACCCTCCCCCTCCCTTGCACCTACTCCTCCGTTTCGAAATATAAGATGTTTTAACTTTGTGAAGAGAGTGTATTTAGACTCTTTCTATTGTCTAGGTTCATTTAGATTTAGCGTGAACCTAGACACTAAAAGGGGTCTAGATACATCTCTTCACAAAGCTAAAACATCTTATATTTTAAAACGGAGAGAGTACATGCACACAACACAAAGAAATTCAGACCATATTATCCCTGCTTCCACTTAACCCACATATATCTACTGCAATCCACACTTGCTTTTCACCCGACTGAGTTCACATTTCATTAAAGCAGTAATACGTATTATGCCATTTCCAGCACCAGCTGCAACTGGCCTACACACCTACAGGCAAACCTAGACCAACGTTTCAACCTGCAGGCAACATACACACCACCCCCAGACCCGAGTAAACAGCACACACTTACACCATTATTGATAAGTGTCTTCTACTGGATACTTCTCTATATACTCTACATATGCCAAGCATGCAAGGTACATCCAATGAGAATTTTGGAGCTGCCAGGAACACTGCTACGGTTCCAAATTTAAATTCTCTCTTCTCAAAACAAGAATAATTGGCAAGAGCTGCCAACATTTCACGCGTCAGGCAAAAAAAATCAGCAACAGTTTAGGGGCATCTTTCGATAAGCACCAGCAGCAGCACTGGCATCAATAAGGAAACCATAATTCATCTTTCAACAAACTTTCAACTAGTACAGATCAGCTACTACAAGCACAACCGGACACATCATAGCAATACCGAAATCTTCCAACTTGTCTACAAAATAATCTGGTTTATTAAGGTTGACATTAATAATTAAGTACAACCGAACCAAGCCCACGAGCACATGTCATTTGGAACGTCTACTGGTTTAAAGGGCGGAACCAGAAACTCACCTAAACGACGGAACGCGGCGATTCCACAACGTCTTAGACGTCTCTGTCTTATCCTACGGTGGAGGGTGTTCTAGGATTAGTGCTAGTACGTTTTGCAAAAACCAACCTGTACAAGTCCATCTTCACCCTCTATAGACGCCAAAGTGGACAAGTCCATCTTCCTCGCCTCCCTATCCTCTCCTCTTACTGCGTCGCCACCGCTCCCGTCCTCCCAGCCATCCTCCACGGATCCATGGAAAGCGCCAGAATCTCGACCTCGGGCGTAGCCTGGCCGGCGTCGCCAAGGAAGCTCGCCAAGGAGGGCCTCCTGTGCCGACGCAGCCCAGTCGCCGGCATCGAAGAAGATGGCGGCGTCGTGGACCCGATGCTGCTAACCATCTCGACTTCTTTTTTTTCTCCGATCTCGTCGGATCCCCTGCTCAGCTTCAAGATCCCCGTCCGATCTGACCATGGCTTGTTTTTCCTTTTTTTTTGTCCGATCTGATCTGCTCTTCCTTTTTCATGTTTGGGGTGTGGGATTTGCACCCGGCTGTTTGAAGATCCTAATTAGTGTTCTATCAAACAGAAGATTCTAATTAGGAGTAGCATTTTCTCGTTAATGGCCAAAACAAATCCAATTTAATTAACATCCAATTCACTTATTGGGTAGTATATTAGTATTTGTCCAGATCTTCTAAATCTCTGTACTATTTTTTTGTTCGTATGATAGACATGAATTATGTGGACAAGAATGCCAAGGAGATATATATCTTAATTTAACAACCACTACCTAATTTTGGTTTCCCTAATTGAGTGGGCTTTTTCATCGA
This sequence comes from Avena eriantha, assembly GCA_910589775.1. Classification (NCBI taxonomy): domain Eukaryota; kingdom Viridiplantae; phylum Streptophyta; class Magnoliopsida; order Poales; family Poaceae; genus Avena; species Avena eriantha. The sequence continues at coordinate 413,213,761 of OU342740.1, read as the reverse complement.
AGGAATTTATTTTGTTCTTGGATATCCATGCGACAGAGGATATATGTAACTGTAGCTGTATATATGTATCTCAGAGGTAGCAGGAGATAGAAATTCGATAAAGTAGAAACAATGGGTCATATCGTGCAAAATACCAAGGGCCGACATATTAGAAATCGTGGTGACCAAGGGGGCTTTTTGCAATGTTTAGAAGTCGGTGCACCAATCTCAAAGTAAGACTGGACGGTGGCAGATAAGACAGAGACCCCAAACAGTGTGTGGTTTCGGTTTTTCCTAAACGACGCTCGCTGGCTTCGGCAGACTCCTTGGCAAACATGTGGGGATGATCAGACTCCTCTTCTGGTTCCATCAGTTGGAGGTGCAGGTGTTGACTCTCTGTCAGTCAGAAACAACACGTCAACCTGCTCGCATTCAAGGCAACCAATGTAAGATAAGTGTGTGTAGCCATGAACTCGTCTACCACGCATACAGGCTAGGCACGGTCGTGATGCAGTTGCAACGCAACTGGAAAAACATAGCAGAAAGCTAGCTAACCTCTTGCCATGAATTTCGTGTCCACGTTTAGAATAACACAGCAAATAATAAAATAGGTCCAGACACATTCTCTAATGAAATGCCAACGGATGAAATGTGGGATTAACTGTACAGATATGCAAAAGAAACCGACTACACTCGATTAAAAGCTTTCGTTTGTTAAAACTCTCAGCCAGATTTTACAGAAACTACTACACCCTCTGTTCCATAATATAAGCCTTTAATTTTTAGCAATGAGACGAAAGCTGAGTCAACTCCCTCCCTTGCACCTGCATGCACATAACATACAGCAATAGTGATATGCATCTTCTACTTCTCTATATACTCTACATATGCCAACCATGCAAGGTACATCCACTGAGAATTTTGGAGCTCAAGTTAAACCGACCAGGAACTACTCTGGTTCCAAATTAAAATTCTTTCTTCTCAAAACAAGAATAATTTTGACATGCTCGCGGATGGAGTGAAGCCGGTGCTTAATATGCTTGGAATTCTTGTGAGACCTCGGTTCGTTGGCGTTGGCTATGGCTCCATGTCATAATAGATCACCATTGGGTCCAATACACTAGGAACCACACCTAGTTCCGTTATGAACTCCATCCAAACTGCTTCCTGTGTCGCTTCTGAAACCGCAATATATTCCGCCTCCGTCGTTGATCCAGCCACCACAGGTTGTTTGGAACTCCTCCAACTAACTACTGCTCCGTTCAAGAGAAATACGTATCCGGATTGAGACTTAGAGTCATCCGGATCGGTGTCAAAGCTAGCATCGTCATAACACTTAGCGACTAGCTCTTCTTCACCTCCGTATATAAGAAACATATCCCTAGTTCTTCTCAAGTACTTAAGGATATTCTTGACCACCATCCAGTGTTCTGAACCTGGATCATATTGGTACCTACTTAGTCAAACTAATAGCATGTGCCACATCCGGTCTTGTACATAGCATGGCATACGTTATAGAGTGGCCGAGGCATAGGGAATCTTATCCATTATCTCTCTTTCTTCTGTCGTAGCCGGACTTTGAGTCTTGCTCAATGTCTTGCCTTGCAACATAGGTAAAAACCCCTTCTTACTTCTATCCATATTAAACTTCTTTAATATCTTATCAAGGTATGTACTCTGTGATAGCCCAATTAGGCGCCTTGATCTATCTCTATAGATTTTAATGCCTAATATATATGATGCTTCACCAAGGTCTTTCATCGAAAATTTGCTGTTTAGATAACTTTTAACACTATTTAAAATATCTATATCATTTCCAATCAATAATATGTCATCCACATATAATATCAGAAATGCCACATTGCTCCCACTCACTTTCTTGTAAATACAAGCCTCTCCATAAGTTTGGACAAATCCAAACTCTTTGATCACCTCATCAAAGCGGAGATTCCAACTCCGGGATGCTTACTTCAGTCCATAGATGGATCGCTGAAGTTTGCATACCTTATCAGCATCCTTAGGATCGACAAAACCCTTAGGTTGTATCATATACAACTCTTCTTCAATATTACCATTGAGGAACGCAGTTTTGACATCCATCTACCATATTTCATAATCGAAATATGCAGCAATTGCTAACATAATCCTAACCGACTTTAGCATCGCTACGGGAGAGAATGTCTCATCGTAGTCAACTCCTTGAATTTGTCCAAACCCCTTTGCGACAAGTCGAGCCTTATAGATGGTCACATTACCATCAGCATCCATTTTTCTTTTGAAAATCCATTTATTCTCAACGGCCTTTCGATCGTTAGGTAAGTCTACCAAGGTCCAAACCTGGTTTTCGTACATGGATTCCATCTCGAATTTCATGGCTTCTAGTCATTTGTTGGAATCCGGGCTCATCATCGCTTCTTCATACGTCGCAGGATCCATTTCATCAACCATGAAACTCATAACAGGATTGCTGTACAGTTCAGGAGCTACACGTGTCCTACTTGACCTGCGAGGTTCGGTAGTGTCCTCTTTCGGAGTTTCATGATCAATATCATTAGCTCTCTCTTCATTAGGTAAAGTCAACTCCGAAACAATTTCCGGTGCTGCGCTACACGCCATTTCATGAAGAGAAGGTTCAATAACCTCTTCGAGTTCTACTTTCCGACTACTCACACCTTTCGCGAGAAACTCCTTCTCAAGAAAGGATCCATTCTTGGCAACAAAAACCTTGCCCTCGAATCAGTGATAGAAGGTATACCCAATCGTTTCCTTAGGGAATCCTATGAAGACGCATTTTTCCGCTTTGGGTTCGAGTTTATCCGGCTGAAGTTTCTTCACATAAACATCGCATCCCCAAACTTTAAGAAATAAAAACTTAGGTTTGTTTCCAAACCATAATTCATATGGTGTCGTTTTAACGGATTTAGATGGTGCTCGATTTAAAGTGAATGCAGCGGTTTCTAGTGCATAACCCCAAAATGACAGTGGCAAGTCAGTCAGAGACATAATAGATCGAACCATATCCAATAAAGTACGATTATGACGTTCCGACACACCATTACGTTGTGGTGTTCCGGTAGGCGTGAGTTGTGAAACTACTCCACACTCTTTCATGTGTGTGTTAAACTCGTAACTTAGATACTCACCTCCGCGGTCGGACCGCAGAAATTTGATCTTTTTGTTACGATGATTTTCCACTTCATTCTGAAATTCTTTAAACTTTTCAAAGGTTTTAGACTTGTGTTTCATCAAATAGATATACCTGTATCTACTCAAATCATCCGTGAAAGTAACAAAGTAACGATATCCACCTTGCGCCGACACACTCATTGGTCCACACACATCAGTATGTATGATTTCCAATAAATCTATCGTCCGTTCCATTGAACCGGAAAACGACGTTCTAGTCATCTTGCTTATAAGGCATGGCTCATATGTATCAAATGAATCAAAATCAAGTGATTCTAAAAGTCCATCAAAATAGAGTTTTTTCATGCGTTTAACACCAATATGACCTAGACGACAGTGCCACATATATGCAGATATATCATTATTAAGTTTAATCCTTTTAGCATCAATATTATGAATATGCGTAATACTACTATCGAGATCCAATAGAAATAAACCATTCAACACAGGTGCATGACCATAAAAGATATCATTCTTATAAACTGAACGACCATTATTTTCAGATTTAAAAGAATAACCACTTTGCATCAAACACGATCCGGATACAATGTTCATGCTCAGTGCAGGCACCAAATAACAATTATTCAGATTTATAACTAATCCCTATGGCATATGGAGAGGTAGCGTCCCGACGACGATCACATCCACTAAGAATAATGCTCCATTGCTTCACAAAAAGCTTCTCTCGCTTTTTTATTCCTTGTCGCAGCACCAGACTTACATATCGGTGCCATATCATGTAAAATACATTACATGAAGAATTAAATAAAAAAATTAATATACTTTCCTACAAGTTAGGCTAAAAGACATAAAACAAGAATTAAAGATTTCAAAAAGATTGAATATACCAAAGAGCAAGGGCGCAAAGCCGAAGTGCCGAATTTTCTATATAGAATAAGGGCGACTGGAGGTCGATCGAGAATTGGGTTTGGTTAGGGCGGCCGGAGATCGACGATCGAGAGAATCGGGAATGAGCAAAGAAAATATGTGATGTCGTCACCTGATCGTAGAGCAGGCGTATCCGCGTATATACGATGTCGCCAAGCCCTGGCCATAGAGCAGAGGTAGGTCGAGCTATCGAGGTGTACCTGCGTCCTAGTCTCCTGGCGTTATATTCACGCAGGCGGTTAGTTCGCATCGAGGAGATCAACCGCCCGGGTAAGGCCCCTGGCTGCTCAGTATCGATCAGTACAATCAGGTTGCGTTCCAAATTCCCACGTTCTCTCACTTACGGTGGCTAGGCTACTGGCCTTTCTTTTAATTTTTTTTAAAGATGTGTAGGGTACGAAGCAGTGGCGGAGTCAGGAAAAAATAGGAGTCTGGACGAGTCGTAATCTAAATAAAAAAAGACGAGAATCGCAACCCAGTATCTTGATATATATTGCAAATATAAGTGCCAAAACTGAAGAATCGTATAACATGATAGTTTGAAATAACCTAATACATAATTCAATGTGAAAAAACGCTCACTAGAAAATGGTAGTCATAAACATAAATGGAGATGTACCCTCATGCACCCAAAATAGATCCTGCAAGATTAAAACAGAGCGTAAGAATTACTAACACATAGAGTTATGTAGAATTATTCGCATGAGAAAACATGTCACATACCATTGAAATACTAATAGCGCCATGGCAAAACCCCCTTACGACTCTTGAAGGCATGAAAACGTCGAGTAATAACGACAACATCAAGTGATTTGAATATCTCCCGCTCGGTATAACATATCATCAAATGATTGAACCAATCATCATTTATCTTGTTGCGCAATTTAGACTTGATAATTTTCATTGCCGAGAAAGCTCTCTCAACAGATGTTGTTGACACCGGCAATAACAAAGCCAACTCGATGAGCTTGTAAACCAATGGAAATACTAAGTGCTTCTCTGTTTCAACCATTTTTGCTGCCAAACTTTCAACATCTTTGCAAGCAGAAAATGCAACATGATTTCTCAAATGAAGAACATAAGTCTCAAGTTGATCCCTCAATATTGAACGATCACCATTAGAGAAATCCGAACCATAAATTTCAGCAAGACGATAGAGCTTCTCAACGTCAAACTTGGAGAAAGAACTCTTGGGATCAAGACATGAGAAACAAGCAAGTACCTCCTGATTTGAGTCCCCAAAGCGATGATTCATCTCAACACATACTTTATCAATAACAACATAGAAAATTTCAGCTCAGTAATAATGAAGATTAGTGATGGCCCTTCCCTCTAGCCTTGAGCGACCTCGAACTGGTATTTCATCCTCCATATTTGGCACTAGAATACCTTTGTAACTGCATAATTGTTGAGCCTCTCCAAAAATACCTTCCCAACCATCATCTCTCATGGAGGTCAACCTGAATTTGACATCATTAACTAATTCCATGGCCTGCACAATATTTATATCTTTCTTTTGTAGAAGTCGTGAAAGCTCATTTGTAATACCAAGCAACTTTAACATAAGCTTCAAAACAAGAACAAATGCAAAACACTGCATCTTTTCAACGCAACCCGCCGCATGACTCGGATTGCGCCCATGGGCATCAACCGTGCTAAGAACTTTTATCACCGCGGCCCACTTCTCTTCCAAACGAAGCAAAGTTTTATGATATGATCCCCATCTAGTATCTCCAGGTCTAGCGAGGCTAGTTGGTTTATTCAAGCCTCTTCTTGTAGATACTTCACCTCTCTCAAGGCTATCCAAAATTTCTTTGTGACTTTCTTCCATCAATACTTCCATTTTTTTGCAAGAGGAACTTGTTGTTGTCACAATCAAGGATACATACTCAAAAAAGTCATGAATATACGAGCAAGATGAAGTAGCAACAACAACAACCAATTGCAAACGATGGACAAAACAATGAACATAGAAAGCATAAGGGTTCTCATCAAGAATTTTTCTTTGCAAGCCATTAAATTCACCTCTCATGTTTGAAGCTCCATCGTAACCTTGCCCTCGTAGCCTTGAAATTGATAAATTTGTGGTTGTCAAGAATCTTAAAAAGAGCCAACTTTAGTGCCTCAGATGTAGTGTCTTTTACATGATATAGACGAAGAAATCGTTCCACAACCTTCCCCTCATTGCTCACATACCTAGCAGAAAAATAGACAATGATTAAATAAAGCACAACTTCACGGAGAACTGGAAATAAACAAATGAAACAAAAAATACAACTACTAACCTCAACATTACCGCCATTTGTTCTTTGACGGATATGTCTCTTGACTCGTCGATAAGCACCGAGAACTTTTTATTGCCAAGCCCTCCCATAATCACTTCTATGACCTCTTCTGCACAACACTTTGTAAGTTCCTTTTGTATGTCACCGGAAGTCGTTTGAAATTTTTTTCCACCGCGATCAAAAGCATTTCTCACTTCTTCATTGCTATCCTGGTACCAATCTATCATTTCTAGAAAATTCCCCTTGTTCAGTGAAGTAGAAGATTCATCATGTCCACGAAATGACAAACCTTGGGCTATAAGATATCTTGAACACTCTAGAGAAGAAGTCAAACGGATTTTGTACAATTCTTTTGATTCCTTGGTTGCACGAGCCAACTTATTTGCCACACTCTGTCTTTGATTTTTTGAAGGCATCACAGTGCCTAACACAATTGTTGTGGCCACTATCCAAACCACCAACATGCTCAGGTAAGGCTCTATATGCATGCTTCCAGTCCCTAAAACCTGTCTTAGTGAATACTTCGAAGCCAAAGTGTTCAGCCCTTCCAGGTTGCTTAAATAAGAAACAATAGAAACAAAAAGCTGCATCCATGGACTCACTATATTCTATCCAATTATACCTCGAATACCATGATTGAGAAAATGCTCTTGAATCTGTACGAGGAAATTTCAATATTGGTTGGGTTGGACCCTTCAATATGTATGCCCTTCTAACTTGGTCTTGAACTCCTGGAGCATATTCAGCAACTTGTTTCCTAAGAGCGGGATCACATAAAATTTCAGCAGGATCAAAATCATTACTGTTGGCTGCATGAACCGGTGGCTCTTGTTCTTCTGGATGTGCAACATTAGAATTTCCAGCACTTCCTCTAGGGACCAAATACCTCCTCATATCTGATTTTAATAATAAGCAATGTTACAATTTAATAATTTTGAAGTATAACTAAATAACAATACTCATATTAGATATAAATCCTAAGACTGATTGAAAACTGTGGTAAAAATATATACTTTTAGAGAGTGAAATCGTTTACTTCAAGTCTCTTAAAAATTTGGAATTCCAACGACCGATCGAAAACTGCAGTGCACATTAAGAAACATTGTTAATACCCCAAAGCTGCTGAGTACTCTCTCCGACCCAAATTAGACTTAGATTTGTCTAGATTCGATTGTATCTAGACAGAATTTAATACTAGATACATCCGTATCTTAACAAATTTAATTCAACTAATTTGGATCGGAGGGACTACTAGATTTTATAAAAAAACAGTCAGACGAACCGATGAAAAGAGGCCTTCATTGCGCCCGGCAGCCTCGTCGGCGGCTGTCGGAAGGAGCTGCGCGTGCCCGGCGAGGGTGGGGTGCCCGGTCTACCGCTCTTAACTACAATGCGTTTGTAATAGGTATTCTGTAGTGTAGGAAGATCCCTGATCTGATCGATCGTTGCGTGTATTCTGTCGTCTGGGATACTGGCGGCGGCCGAATTCCTTGATCTGATCGATCCTTGCGTGGCATCGTGGGTAGTTCGCTTCGTGGCGTGGCTGCAGGCCAAAAACTCACGTACTACTCAGCTGAATTATTTTAATAGTTGGGCTGTTTGACCAAGAAGCACAAAGTAGGGCCCAATTATCATCTGTCCGGACAAAACACATCCAGAACAGCTGAAAATTTGACTACATGAAGTATACGTATATATGGTGGCTAGCGAGGGAGCCCGGGCAGCTGCCTCCGCCCATGGTACGAAGTATAGGAAAATATGTAATCATGGACCCCCACGGCCCTCCGCCGGCATGGCCTCTTGGCCCTTGCACAATGTGTTCATGGTCTAAAGACAATGTGTTACCCTACGGTTCAAAAATGGCATAGACATGATTGAGATCTCTCTGATCAATCATCAATAGTGGGACCAGGATTTCCATAATGATCCGTATGTATTCCATAAAACTCTGTCGTTCGAATCATAAACTCCGTGTCTAATTCTTTTTGTCTCTTCGATACATGACTTGGCTGTGTTGATCTTTAGTATCAACATACTAATCTCATTACCAACAAGTCTACTTAACTCGTTATCGTGATATCGTATCCCCATGATCTAGTCATATGTTGGGCTAGTTGCGGCGAGATCTTTAAAATTAGATCCTATATTGGTACGTTTTGATAAAATAAATTGCACCTAAAAGTCAACATCCCTAACACGCAAGTTATCCAATCCGTACCGCGTAACTTATCCAGCCAATAACATGTAAGTTATCCACCATTAAAAAAAAGTACCCATAAATATAATATAAAAGTTATTCTAACGGCTAGGCTCCGTCGCCCGTCGCCACTCACGCGGCGTACGAGCTACTCAAAGCCTACCACGTCAAACATAAAGCATCATTTTTTAAATGAACTAAATTTAAGCTTTTCTTGCATATGATATAATATATGAGGTCTTATGCCCACCGATCCACCACGCTAAGTCATAGTGATCGTAACACGCAATCAGTAGTCTAATGGTTTGTCTTCATCGCATGTCGCCGCTACTGCGGTGTACGGGTGACGAAACCTCAAAGGGTGTTAGAGTACCGAGCCTTCATCGCTCATCGATGCTAACGTATCGACAACAATGAAGTCTTGGTATCCTAACATCTAAGCTACTATGTTCCAATTAAACTAGCTCATAGCTCACATTTAATTAACTAAACTAAAATATATAGCCAAATCGAGCTTTCATGAGACGAAAAAGTACAAAAGTTACCCACATGAGAAATGCGAGAATGCCCCACCTAACCCATTTATATGATGGATAATTTATATGTTACAGCGTGAATAACTTACATATTATAACATAGATAACTCACGTGTTATGGTGAGTAACTTTTTTTAACCAAAAGTTGTGCATTAGTAGCATGAGAGTTATCTAGGCTTCAACATGTAACACCCTCTCTAATAACATGTAAGTTATCCATCACTATAAAAGTTACCCACAAATAGAATATAAAAGTTATTTTAGCGGTTTGGCTTCGTCACCCGGCGCCGGTCTCACGACGTACGGACGACTCAACCTCGAAAGGCTACCGCGTTAATTATTAAGCATAATTTGTTTAAAAAAACTAAATCTAAACTTTTTTTGCATATGAGGTAATAAATGGAATCTTATGTCCCACCTATCCACCATCGAAAGTCAAGGTGAACAATGTAACGCTCAACCAGTAGTCTAGCGGTTCGGCTTTCTCGCCCGTCGCCTCTAGCACGGCGTAGGAGCCTAGAAAGGTTCTAGGGTACCCTAACACCGAGGCTACCGCATCCCCATTAAATTAGTTCATAGTTCATATTTAATTAACTAAACTAAAATACATGGGGTAATCGAGATTTCATGAGACAAAAAAAATAAAAAGTTATCCACGTGAGAAATACAAGAAAAGTCTCCATCCAACCTATTTATATGGTGGATAACTTATATGTTACGGCGTAAATAACTCAACATGGATAACTCGCGTATTAGGATGGGTAACTTTTTGGTCACAAAACAATTTGCCGAAACAATTTGTTTGAGATTAGAAATTCCTAAAAAAAAAACTATTGTTGAGAGCTCCTATTTTAGCGCTTCGCGTGTACCTTAGGCGTGTGATGCAGGAGTTCCTGCGTGACCGGCCCAAATCGTTGGGTCGCTTATTCTTTTTTTTCCTATTTCATTTTTCTGTACAATTTTTCTATTAATTTGTAAATATTTGGTGAAGTAAAAAATGTTCAAACTTTGTAAGTTTTAATTTTCGACAAATATTCAGTTTTCAAAAAGAAGTTAAAAAATTTAAATTGAAAATGCACAAATTTAAAAGAAATCAAATAAAAATATTCATATTCTAAAAGTTCGATTTTAGAACTTTTGAACTGGAAAAATATTAAAATTTGAAAATTATTCAACTTAAATGTTCAGATTTTTTTTATAGCAAACAAAAAAGAAATGGAGAAAAGAAAAGAGGAAAAAAAAAATCAGAAAACCCAAATGGAAAGGTTATAGACCAGCAAAGAACCGAAACGCAATTGGGCCGGCCCATTTACACAGCACTACGACCACTGAGGGCACTTCGTGTGGCAACGAACGAGTTAGGTATCAAATAGGATTTGGTAGCATTTGCTTGCCCCACGCATTAAAATATTACTATACTATAGTTTTGTAGTTAGGAGTCAAAGACAGTTTCCGAGTTTGAGTGGAGATTTTTGCCTCTCGAGCACTAGTGCTTTTGCTATTTTAAAAAACGAAAATCATATTTATGAGTTTCAATTTTTTTTTTAAAAACATCCGGAAGTAGCCGATGTTTTTTCTCACAAACATGTAAAATATCAATTTCAAATACTTTATGTTCCGAGCAGCACGAAAATAACAAAAGTGTGGATCTGTGCATGTATTTTTCAAATCCCCAAACTTTATCAGATTTTGTCATTTTTATGTAGGTCACAATAAAAAAGAATTTCGTATTGCGATTTTGCATGCTTGTGAAACACAACATTGACTACGCCAAGAATTACTTTTTTTTCAAATTTAATTTTTGATTTTGTTTAAATGGAGGGAGCACTGGAGCTCGGGAGCTCAAGCCATTTTGCGAGTTTTGTAAGTGGGCCCCAGATATTACATATCATCTCATCTGCGTAGGCAAGCAGTATCCCGAATTCAGCCCAGATATTACATATCATCTCATCTGCGTTTAGATTACCCAAAAAAAAACTGCGTTTAGATTGCCCTTAAAAATGAAAAAAAAAACTGCGCGTAGCCGAAGCAACTATAGAGGCAGGACAGAAAGATCGAAGCAGCTCACGAGGCCACGGAACATGCATGCTATTGCTACGTCGTGTTCGTGGATGTACAAGTACTACTACTCGTGAGTTCCGTAGATACACACACGGTACCCACCGTCCATGAATATACACACGGTGTGTGTGTGTGCGTAATGACTAGTATAATGGAGCATTATTCTTTGTTTTGTACTATTTCCCCTTCTGGGAAGAAAAAAAAGGCATCAGCCATCGTGGATGATCCATCGCAAAAACGAAAAAGGAACCATGCATGGTGGATGGATGCCTTTCGTCTCCAAGGGGGAAGAGAAAGATAAGCGCTAGCTAAAGGGAGGACGGAAACGTACTTCCTGGGTAGCTAGCTATAGCATATATCAAGCGGTAACTCCCCTCTCGATGGATCGATCGATCGATTAGGCAACCACTTAGCTACGCTTTATCAAAGGCGAAAACGGCCGGCTACCAACAGACAGACAGACATATACATACATCATCACACACACGACACTCCTTGGGTCCCAAATTAATCTCCTGTTAGTATATGTTTACGTCCCATCAAGTACTAGTATGTAGTTTTCCTTAATGCATGGCCGCCGACACAGTTACCTACGACAAAGTTTTGCCAATGACCGACGCTCGCCACCAAGCTCTAGCCGCTCTCATCCAAGAAGACACACGACGGCACGTGATCGCAGGGCATTTCTTCATTTTGTAAGAGACTAGCTCGAGAGGTGGCTATTTGGCTCATGGATGCATTTAGATATTTTAAAATTTTAAAAAATCGAAAAAATATCTACATATACATTCAAACATTTTATGTCCGTTCACAATTTTTCGGAATGAAAAAATATTCTACGTGTCCTGTGTAAAAAGACAAAATAAATCTGTGAATAGTCCTATTCACGTGATATTTTTTGTCTTTTTATATATGACACATAAAATATTTTTTCATCCCGAAAACTTGTGAAAGAATATATTTTTTCATCCCGAAAACATTTTATTTTCTTAAAATTTGAAATATGTTTTAGCTGCAAATACATTTCCCGAAACTCCTACTACTTTCTTATATACTTTTGTCTCTTATTGAATAACCAATTCCAAACTATACCGATCTTTCAAACTCAGTTTTCACTCACTAAAACCAACGCCGTTGTTATTAGTACCAACTACTAATTAGTTACATCTAAATTCATCAGGAGTGTGGTGGGACCTAGCTATCCGAATTGAAACGAGTACTCTAAAATTTTAATTGAAGTTCCAACTTTATTCTAACTTTGTACTACTCCATATTTGGCTAAGTCTGCTAGGAAAAGATTGCCAATAGCTACAACATCAGACGTATAAAGCATGAGAATATAGCGGAAAATCAGTTTAGAGCCCGTCCACACTATTTTTTTTTCTACATGCATCCAATATTTTTGAAAAAATACCTACATATAGCCGACAATATGAAACACATGTCGGTAAATTTTGAATGAAAAATACCTTGTATTTCGGGCGCAGCAAAAAAAACAGTTATGACAAATTCTGGGAAAATGCAGTGCCCATTCAAAATTGCAATGTTCATGCCTAGATCTGAATTTTTTTTCTTTTTTGCAGAGGCCAGAATACAAAGTATTTTCAGATAATCTTTTGCATGCGCGTTTTATAACTCATTATCTACATCCTGGTATTTTTCGGAAATTTTTAAATCTCCATATAGACTTCTCGAGAATATAGTTTGTAATAAATGGACAGAAGAAACTAAATTGGAGTTACATATACTGATTTATTTCTTCCGTGCACTTTTATCAAAATAATAAGGTTCAACTTAAAAGAAACTAAGACTTAAATGAATTTTGAGTGAAGTGGGTACTACCAATTATCAACATTATCGATCATGTGTGTACTAACTAGGGTTGTTGACGGATTTTACTCGTGCCGATTCAAATCCGGATACACCGGACCACGGATTCAAATAAGAAATGGGGAGGACTCGTACCAGAAACAAAAATAGTCGAATAAATGCTCTCGCAGGCATATAATTAGGCATTTCACAATGGGTGTTTCTTAGCACAGTATCATAGGTATTTTGCTTATGTGGAATGTCACTTAATGAAGAGAGAGATGGTCCTTGTATCTTAGCTAGTAAGGCCTTTCACAGTGGAGGGTTTCTTAGCATGTTTTCATAGGAGTAGTTAAAATTTAAGAAACAACTATGACAATGGAGTGTTTTTTAGTTGGTGTTTCTTAGAAGGGTTATATTTAATGATTCTAGTCTCATGCATGTATGTGATTGGACTATCCAAGTTTCTTGCCTATGATAGAGTACAGAGGTTGTATCTTAGCTAAGATACAACAACCATCTCTTTCTTCATTAAATAGCATGCCACATAAGCAAACTATCTAGGATACAGTGCTAAGAAACACCCATTGTGAAAAGCCTAAGGCCTTTCACAATGGAGTGTTTCTTAGCAAGTTTTCATAGAATAATTAAAACTTAAGAAATAACAATGACAATGCATTGTTTCTTAGTTGTGTTGTATTTAATGATTTTAGTCTCATGCATATGTGTGATTGGTCTAGCCAAGTTTTTTGCCTATGATACCGTGCAAGGGATGTAGCTTAACTAAGATACAACAACACCCTATTTCTTCATTAAATGACATGTCACATAGGCAAAGCACATAGGATACTGCGCTAAGAAACACCCATTGTGAAAGGCCTAAGATACTCTACACCACTTGCACGTTACCATAGGCAAAAAATATGGCTAATCTAATCACACACATGCATGAGCACAAAATCATTAAATGCTAAGATACACCCCATTGTCATAGTTGTTTCTTAAGTTTGAATAGCACCTATGAAAACGTGCTAAGATAAACCTCATTGGAAAAGGCCTTAGACTGTTAGCAACACCTGAGAGGGATTTAATATTTCAGCCATAAATGAGTCTATTGGTTAGAGCAACTCTAATGGATGCCCAAAAACAACTCCTGTGTCCAATAAACAACTTTTTAGGACAACAGAGGCCAAAAAAATCTCTCCAACCGATGTCCAAAACCTTCTCTCTCCTAAGTTTTTGGCATACCATAAAAATTCCCCCTTCCGCTGTATATTTGGGGCAGACGCGTCACTGTCGCAAAATGCCTCGACCACGCGCGCTCATGCCAACTAGCACGGAAGTTTCACCCGCGCAGCCCGCCACCACCAAGTTTCACCCGCACAACCGGCCAAAAAAACACCCACATCGTCATCGACGCACGCCTCCCGAACTCCTTGACCTCTTCCCGCCGCTAGCCATGGCCACGCTGCCCCTGCCGTCGGACTGAATCGAGCATCTCCTGCCACATGACGCCGGGAAAATCCGAAGCCCCGCTCTGCAACCGCTCGTCGAGATTCGGCCTCTCAGCCCACTGGCGAGTAGCAGAGCCACCGCTGGTAATCCCCTCTTCCCGCTGCGGCCACCGCCGGCACGTCGCCCGCAAGGTGTTTGAGGATTTGTTTCAAGGTGAGATTTTTCAACTTTTTTGAAATGGAGAGTGTACCCATGGCCTCTACATCGAAAAGATGCACACACCCTGACTGTTTTTTCTTGGGATGTAGTTTAGATAGTAAGAAAATTTACCTGCGTCCGATGAGGAGTTCGACATGGAGGAAGATGAAAACATCGCAATGTTGTTGTTGTGATGATATCGATGAACTCCGTGTTATTTTTGTTGATTTCATGAACCATTCGATGAACTAGTTGATTTTTTTCTATAATAATTAAGTACTATGTGAATAGAGACACAATATAGGCTAAAAAACAAGCATCGACTAAGTTTAGATATAAATTGGATTGTTAAACCATTGTCCTATTCGGTGGTAAAATTAAGAGCTAGACATGCTCGTCAAATGAACTCAGTAACTCAATAAGTACTAACTATCTCAGACTGGCCTTAACTTTTGACTACAGTAAAAAATTGGATTATCCGGTTTGAAACATTTGCATAATTCTAATTAATTTTCAGATGATCCATATCCACTATTTGCATCCTAATCCGTATCGATTCGGTGCCATTCAAAAATTTCCCTCGGTCTATGGGCCGATAGTTTATTATTCACATGTATTTCTCACCTACTAAATCAGCACCATTGTTAATTTGTTATTACTCCTAGCCATGCTACCGATTAAATAAAGTAAAATGCACAAATTATTCGCAAAAAAAAAGTAAAATGCACAAATCACGGGTGTGGTCGGACCTAGCTAGCCGATTGAAGTCCCATAATATGCGCAAAAGATAGCGTGCATCATTGGAGGCGAGTAGAGTATAGCTTGCCATGGGTGCTTCACCGATCAGCAATCACGGGCCCGTCAGGTTGGATGCTAGATAACCTAGCAAAAAGATTTTGCCTCAAAGTAACACGAAAATTTAATGAATGTCCTACTACTAGTAGATAGGCTCGTAAGCAAGTTCAAAGATATACGTACATATTCTTTCGCATAAAAGACAGACAATTAAGATGATTTTGATACTTTCTGAAATTATGCTTGAACGTGGACCACATTTCAAAACTTAAATGACATCTCACACCTTTGTCGGCGTCACAGCATATGGCACCGAGCCACCGAGTGAACAGATGTCGGATCTTGTGCCATCGACATTTGTGATTCGGCACCATGGGACGTGGCTCGGACCCTAGAATTTTCGAGGCTCGGTAGCTGTTTATTAGCAAAAATATAGCATCTAATGTTGGTCAAATTACGCGTATGAGACCGAGAAATCGGCACACACGGATCCAACGCAGAGATGGTCGTAGGTGCTCTTTTGATGTACTGTACCCAAGCCCGATGGCAGTTACTGAACAAAACCAAAAGCATCAATTGGTTTCTTCAAGAAGATTAACTAAAAATAATCTCTAGTAAGTACGTTGTATGAATGTGCATAGGCGAGCGTTGGGCTGTCGCTTTGCAACTCGTGACGTTTTCTAATCTCTGATGGGGAACACAACGAGGGGCACCCACCCACTTGTATACTCAGTAGTACTAGTACTATATTATGTGTCTGTTTGACCATGATGGCAGTGCTTGACCTCTTGTTAATGTGTCAGGTCACTGAAAAATTAACTATGAATTTTGATTAAGGTATCCATGTGGCAGAGATAACAAAGAGACAAACATCAGGTTGATATCATTCCACATGCATACTGTACTTAGCCTATCTTTCATGTCTATGTAGATATTGGCAATAGCTATTTTTTATTTTCTAGCTAGAGTACACGGCAAGTATAACCATGGAGTAGTATCTATAGTTTGACAGGCTATATTTGGGCATGCTTGCAATATTACTACTTAGGACCCGGTGAACAGCCAGGGAGAATTATATGATGTGTACCCGGCTGTAAGTACCTTGAGAATTTATGATATTATAATCACGATTTTAAAATACAAAGTTTCTGCCAGCACATGTGGGGTAGCCAGAGTATATGAACAAGAAAAGGAGATACGAACAGTTCTTGATGAGTTGGCACAACGCTGAAAGATGATCCACCAAATAATTCCGTGCCCCCTTGCCAGCGTATGATATGTTTTCGTTCTGTGAATTGACATTGCCCACACTTCCAGGTTTTTGTTGAGGAGGGCTACATGCACGGTACCGTGGCAGTTCCGGTCCTTGCTCATGATTAGGCCTTTGCACACGATTATATCAACTAACCACCATGTTTAGAGTATCTCTAGCGGATCCTGGATAAACTAGTACTGCAAAATTCGGATGGGGTAAACTGAAAAACGTTTTTTTTTTGCGAAAAACTGAAAAACGTTATGCAGTTTGAATTTTTGATTGCAAAGAATATATACAAAAAATGGAGGATATACAGACAACATCCTCTATAGACCGACCTATCTATTCTTTTTTTCTTATACTCCCTCCATTCCAAAAATATAGGATGTTTTATCCATTTTCTGGAACACATGTACTTAAACACCTTTTACTGTGTAGGTTACTCCGACCTACACATTAAAAGACGTTTAGATACGTGTGTTTTAGGAAAAAGCTAAAATATGTTATATTTTGAAACGAAGGGAGTATTATTTTTGTCCCCCTACCGTGCCGTTCTTCTTCTTCCACCCACAAGCCCACCGTCTGTAGCCCCGCCCACCCCCTTTGTTGTCACCAGACCATGTTACCCCTAGCATCGACATCGCTGGCCCCGCTCCTCCCTCCGGTTGTCCGACTCGACGCGTGCACATGCTCACCCGATGATGGCACCAAATCACTCGGAAACCAATTCTTTGGGACTCCAAGCGCAAAGTGATGTAGCAAGAGTGTTTTCCCCTGGAAGGGTAACTTGTGGTATAATATCGAACAATTGGGAAAATAGTAGAACCCTTTCCACTCTTTTCTAGCAACCTACAAAACAAGATAAATTGTCTTGTGTCCCCAACTCCACCAATATGGTTGTCAAGCATAGAGTATATATTAGAATTCGAGCTAAAAGTAAATAAATAGTAAATTGAAAACTAAAAGTAAATAAATAGTAAAGTAAACCAAACCTATATGCAAATAATAAAAGTAAACTAAATACATATGCAATGAAAATTATATTTTTGACATTTAATTAATAAATATAGTAAGTATTGTTTTAGTATTTTTGGATTAATTAATTATCAAAATTAAAGTAATATAAATGCAAGTAAAAGGTATTTTCTTATAACTAAAATGAACCGGATTCATAGTTTACTTGTCTACTCTCTCGTACATTCCTGTATGGCATGCATGTGCATGAGGTTCCACCGTACAGGACCTCCAAAATAGAAGGGCCTTTAATTTTATGTTAAACTATTATTTAGTGCTACTAGTGACAAGTTTAATTGAGCCTAATAAATCCATTGAGCCATTCCACCACTTAGGATTTGCCAAGGATTAACTCTATTTCCGACACTTAGAGCAAGTACAATAAGGTCCAGTTAGCAGACTATAGGATTTAAAATTGTATATTTATGCTTAGTTGGATGAAAGAGAAGAGGAGAGAGAAGAGGAGTGGGTGCTTAGTGAAGAGCCAGTTGCAGCACGTGCTCCTAGGCAGTACTACCTCTGTTTGGGATTATAAGTCCGGAGAGTTTTTTATACTGTTTAAGATTATAAGAGCTATCTCATTTATTAGTCTCTCTTGTCCAATGCATGTTCTCCTTTTCCTCTCACTTCTCTCGTGCATATAAAACTATTGGTGTATGCATAGATTAATGAGAGAGAGTTATAAAGTGCCTTGGTATTTGCAACTTGGCCCTTAGGACTAATAATCCCAAACAGAGGTAGTATGTGAGAGTGAAAAGTGGGTCATACATTAATAAAGTAGTATATTTTAATTTCTAACTATTGTACATGTTGCTATTAGATTGACTCTAGATGA
This sequence comes from Avena eriantha, assembly GCA_910589775.1. Lineage (NCBI taxonomy): Eukaryota > Viridiplantae > Streptophyta > Magnoliopsida > Poales > Poaceae > Avena > Avena eriantha. The sequence goes on along the minus strand of OU342740.1, from coordinate 413,195,268 downwards.
CATGGACATGACTTATAGCCAGCAACTGGCTCTACTATTGCCCTTGGTCTTAGGAATTTGTAAATGCAACATCTGTTGTAGACTGCACCTCTTAATTCTGTCATATTTTTTCATCATAGATCCGTTATATTTGTAATAACAATTAAAAAGGATATTTTGGAGAAAGTTTCTTATTAAGAACTAATTGAACATTTCATCTCAAGAAATGCTAGAAGGATGGCATATTTCTGGTTAATATTTTGTCTTAAGGAGTACTTTTGAATTTTGTTATCACTTTCTTTCTGAAAGCTCTGTTATCACTTTCTGATAAGATGTAATTCTTCCAAAAATTGTACCACTAAAGTAAAAAATAAATATAACACAAAACCATATTTTGCTAATTGCCATTGGTTTATATCGAGGGCCAATTTTTTTATTTCGCACCGGGCCTCTATTTTCTCAGGTACGGCCCTGCTCTCATAAATATGGTGGCATGAAAAACAACTTTATAGAACGAGATGATTGATCCAACTTCCTATGCAGTTTTTGATACACATTCATATGGGAATCACGTTCTATAATGAAGATGACCAACACATCTTTTAAATACTCCTCTAGTAAGAGAAAACTACGTAAACTAAATGTAAGATAAACCGTGTATTGCTTTTAGTTCTTTGACATTGATAAATAACAAATGTGCTACCTCTAACAAAAGAGCTCATCTTTGTTGTCAGTAGCACATGAATTCATTTATCCATATAGTGAGGTAACAACAGAAAGGAAAAAAACTTAGTAGGTCCTAGATTTTATGTAACTGTCTAGTTGCTACTATTAGTTACTCCATCTAACCTGCATGTTCCCCCTCACATTTCCTTGCATAATAGTTTGAACAAAACGTGTATACATGAACGGGGTAGTAATATGCATCTACAAATACATGAAACACATATTGAAAATTGTGATATCATATAATCATCTCAATAAAACAAAAGATTCACCATAAAGGAATTACATATGTGATCATAATTATGTAGGATAGCTCATATGGTTCTAAAATATAATAGCACGAGAGAGAGCGAGAGAGAGAGAGAGAGGTGACGTTAATGCCACAAATCCGTAGTCCGAGGGTGGGCTACTCTCTCTTGATCACGAAGATGATGCTGATGAAGTTGCAGAAGGTAGAGATGCAACCGGGGTGACTCAGACAGAGTTTCCCCCTTGAGTCTTTGAAGCTCCGTCTTTTGTTTCTTTGTTCTGTATGTTTCGTCTCTCCGCCGCATATCTTTCACGAAATCGCCAAGGGTGTTATATATAGATTATTTTAGGTCATGAGAAGTCTAGGGAGATGAAGATCGATGGAATCCAGCACTCGAGGGTCCAGGTGGGCCCCACATTGCATCAGACCTATGTGGCCTTGCCATGGGCTCCATGTTGGGCCTCGTGCAACTCCACACCAGGTCCAATTGCTCTTGTTTTCCATCCGTAGAAAAAATATAGGTCCTTTTGAGTCCGCGAAGGTCCCTCGAAGTAAAAAATGCAAAAACAAGTTTTTCCCGATTTGTAGTGTTATAACTTATAACCTAGTAAAAGAGAATCTTTTGGAAAATCCCAAAATCAATGTAAAACATGGTAATAATAATAAATAAGACACAATTATGTTAGAATATGTCACAATAAACTACAAAATTCATGGATACATTTTAAATGCTCGCTCCACCCCTGTTGAGTGCGGCGGCTGCCCTGTCCTTAGACTCCGGTGTGGCATCACCAACTAGCCTCATCATCGCTAGAGCCAGAGACCGTCGGATATGCCTTTCCTATCCACACGCTCGACGAGATTCAACCAAAATAGGGTCTGGCCATTAGAAACTGGTCCAGTTCAACCGGAGTTGAGCAGATGCAGTGAATTTTGTCCGGAGCTATCACTCGTCAGGCGGCGATTGGACCTGAAGTTTCCTCCCGCCAAAGTTCTGGGCGTATCCGGTTCACTCAGAAATTTTGGTCCCAAAATTAGTTATCTAGGGTACGAGGGGCTCAATACGGGGGAGCTGAAAATATTTTTGGAATTTTCACGGGATCCGTTCCACTCACATTTTTTGACTTAAACCACATAAAGCGGTTATTTTTCCAGTTTTGACCTTTTCGATATCCATTAGATATGCTCTTTGTACGTATAATATATTTTCATATGGTACAACACATTTATTTTGTAAAAAGGAAAACCCGACCTCTATATTGATAGATGCACCTTTTATTACAAAGTTTCGGGATTCAAAAGTCTACAAATCACTAATTAGAAAGGGCCAATAAAAATATCAACCATAAAAAAACTGAACATGGTAATGAAAAGACTAAACATCTTGAAGTCTATTAATAGTCAGCGAAGTAGCCTGATAGAAGATATCTTGTGCAACCATCAATAAACGGTTGCAACCAGTAACCATACATCTCCGGTGATCCTGCTGGAGAAGAAAATGTCATAGCTAGATCTAGTATACAACCGTATGGATAACTTGCAAGATATTAGTAGAATATTTCCTATTAAAAATAGTATTATTTCTACAATTTCATATTGACCAACATAAAACTAAATCACATATGCGAATCTTAGCCTTATTTTTTTTGTCGAAGCCATTCAGACAATTTCCAAATATATTTATGGTATTGGTTGGTGGTGGAATATTATATGTAGAATACACAACTCTCTACTAATCTTGCAAAAACTCAAGAGATAAAAAGTGCTCTACAGTCTTTGTTGAGTCTCAGAAACAATAATATTTACTCCCATTCCAATTGTTATTATTTAGATTGTCTCGCGTGAGTAAATTATTTTTATTTAGGAACCACATAAAAACCTCTATCTTTAGGGGATTTTGAACTTCTAAAGATATTTTCTAATAAACCTTGTGTGCCCATTCATTCAATCTGTATGCATGGATTTAACGGAAAATCACCTAAAGATGTTAATTTTCATATAAATGTATCTAGATGAGTACTTAAAGATACCACATCATAAGTGTATCCAGGAATTCCACTTATTACATTGCATGTGCTTCCTGAAACTAATGTCTTAGGGGAACCGACGACATCAAATTTGCAACAGTAACATGTTTTATTTGCATAATGTTGTATAAAGAAGGGTATTGTTGTGCTAACGGTGTTAATTCTAACCAAGTATCTTCTAAAAATCTGATCGTACTACCATCACTAATTCCGTATAGTCCTCTATTAAAAAAAAATCATTTTTAACTCTCATAAGACCATCCCAGAATGACAATCTGGTCGGTTACTTTGTACATGAGCCAACTCTCTTGGGACAAATATTTATTGTGTAGAAATTTTTGGCACACATCCTCTTCGTTCAATAATTTAAACAACCATTTCTGAGTAAACATTTGTTATTAACGTCGAGTACTTGAATACCTAGTCCCCGTGATTCTTTGTTCTACAGATAATATTCCATTTAGTTAACCTATATTCACGTCTGCTATTTTTGTTTTGCTAGAAAAATCGTGATCTGTAAAAGTCTAGACACTTTCTTACGCCTTTACTATTTGGTTGTGAATTACCACAAAATGATGGTAATTTTGGATGTGAGTTAGCCTCCCCAACCAACTGAGCTAGCCTCACTACCGATGTACTATTTGTGTGATGCAAGTGTACATTATATAGTATATTTTTTGAAAGAACACGGAGAATCAAGATTCAGTTTTCAGAATTATTTACATCAATACATTTTTGGATCTCCTGCGGTTAGTTATCTTCTTTCACCGGCTCATCCTGTTGTTGTTGCCGGTTGGCAACATGCTGAGTGTGTTGTACATCTCTAGATGTTCTAGACAAGACTCTGTACCCAGGTTGCTCATAGTGAAGCTCGCGTGGACCGGTTGGTCTGCACCCGTGGTTTTTTCCTCCTCACCTTGAGAAGGTTTTTTCACGTAAATCCTTGTGTCACATGTGCATGTGCTCGTTGTTTTATTTCCGCTGCATATCTGTTGATTGAAACTATCCTCCAAGGTTCACCGCATGCAGGACGTGGAGGTTGTGTGTCTCCCCCTCCCCCAACACTGAGTACCATTTAAAATTCTTAAGTTTTTTGTGATAGATAGGTACACCCAAGTATCTCAAAGGGAGAGTTCCAGATTCACAACCAAACCGTCGTTTATATTGTTCCTCCTCTTTTTTGGCTTTTCCGAAAAGAAGATCTCACTTTTGTGATAATTAATCTTTCAATCAGATAATTATTTTAAAATGGAAATAATTAGGTTCATATTTTCAAAATTGAAGAAAATTTTCACTTCCCAGCCTCTTCACAAACTACAAGTATAAATAGGAACTTAATTCACATCCATGAATTTGAAACAAGGTGTTTGACTTGTAAATCCACTTCCCTAACCAACTGAGCTAGCCTCACTACTATGTACTCCCTCTGATCCCAAAAAATGTCAGGGATTAGTACAAAATTTGTACTAAATCAGTACTAAATCACCGACATTTATTATGGATCGGAGGAGGGAGTACTATTTGTGTGATGCAAGAGTACATTATATAGTATATTTTTGAAAAAACATTGGAGAATCAAGATTCAGTTTTCAGAAAAAAAAATTGAAGCAACCAGCAGGAGCACTGCCTTTTCTATTAGAAGAAGAGAATTGGCCGGTTTGGAAGGGAAACCGGCCAAAACCCGAATTGGAAGAGAATTGGCAGGTTTAGAATTATTTACATCAGTACATTTTTGGATCTCCTGCGGTTAGTTATCTTCTTTCAGTGGCTCATCCAAGCTGATCCTATCTGTACACCCAACAGCTAGAATCACACAAAAATATAAAGAACATCAAGTGGAGATTCCACTTCAATTCTTTCCTTCTTCTATATCCAACCTGTCCAGCTCCAAAAGTCACAACGTTAGAGGAGTGGCAAGAAGCACCAGGCAAACGCACACAGGAAACCCTCCATCCACTCTGTCTCATCGCTCGTCTTCTCACCCTACACCAAAGACAAAAGGCCGCACCTTCCAAACTTCCACCTTTCTCCTCCCTGCGCCGCGCTGTGTCCTCCTGTCAGTCCTACTACCTCCAGCTAAAAATTCCCAGCTCCCAGCTCCACCACCCCCCACATGATTGCAGATACCTGCAGCAGCAGCAACTCGGCCCTGCTGTCCTCTCACCTCACCACGCCAACCTGACACACCTTCCGGTTAGTTAGTTGCTACTTGCCCTCACCGCCACCGCACCGCACCGCACCGGGGGGAGCCTATTTCGTTTCCTCCACCTTGCTTCTGCAGGAAGATCCTGGCTTTGGTGGTTCCTGTCCTGCTGCGGCAGTAAAGACTGCTGCATCCTCCTCCTCCTCCCACTTCGTGTATGTATGTGCGCTTGCCTTCTCGTTGCGGCATCCTATTCCGTCCGTAGATAGATCTGGGGAGGGAGTTCTGTCTGGGCAGCAGCAGATCTGATCGGTGTGTGTGTTTCTTCCTCGTCAGTGATTGACTGTTTCTTGGCGGAGGTCTCGGGGCCATGGGGAAGAAGGGCAAGTGGCTGGGCGCCGTCAAGAAGGTCTTCAGCCCTGAGTCCAAGGAGAAGAAGGAGGAGGTATAATTAATGGCTGCGCTTCTCGCTTCGGATTCTCCTCTTTTTATGGATGTTTTTGTGTTGGATTTTTCCTTAGATTTTTTTACTATAGTGGTTGGAGTAGTTTGGTGTTGTTGTTGTGGGCCTGATCAGGATTTGCAGTTTCCTTCCTGAATTGCACAGACGGGAATTAATTTGCACAAATGGGCAGGCACCGTTTCTCTCTAATTGGCACGTTGTCAGCAATTTGTTTCACCCCTAGAAAAAAAAAGAGCAATTTGTTTCACCCATAGAAAAAACAGCAATTTCTTCCACCCCTAGAAAAAAAAACAGCAATTTGTTTCAGATGTTTCTTAATTTTGATGGTTGTCTACTAGCTACTGCACAAATATTTTAGCGTTTATATTTTAATAGTGGTCATTGTTTCAGTTCGGTTGCCATGTTTTGAAACGATTTTTTCTGTTTTTTTTCTTCACTTGCTGTTCAATTCGGTAGTTGCAATTGGAGATACCATCTTTTCACTTGCAATTGGATTGTCGAGTAGTTACACATATTTGAAAAGCATCGTGTTTTCTCTTGTAATTGTGTTGTCAATACTATAATTTTAGCTTAATTGTGATGACAACCCAAACTTTGCCTTTGAAATGCACAGAAACTGAGGAAGAAATTGGCTGCAAGCGAACCGAACCCAACGGATCTAACCCCGTCCACTTCCTTGGAAGTCGATGTCTCGATGCCGCCGCCTCCTGCTCCTCCAGCTCCTCGCCAAATCGAGGATTTCAAGGTTCCTGAAGCTGAGCAGGAACAGAGGAAGCATGTTACTGTTGAGGCAGCCCCTGATTCTCCTGCACAGACGTCGTCGATGTTGCCACCTGGTGTATCGAGGGAAGAGCTCGCTGCAATCAAGATCCAGACCGCCTTCCGTGGTTACCTGGTAATGTGGCATCACCTCTTTAAAGTTTTCTACTTCGTGCCATTTGGAATTATGCAGTGCGTCCACTTTGTGAAATGTCCAAAGAACTCGTCAATACAGTTATAGACTACTTCACCGTTACTCTCGGTCATAACCACGTACCTTGTGAAAATAGTATAAAGGTGATTGCGTTGAGCGTCAAATCTGCTGGCCACTGATCCGGTCTTTGCTATTTTTGAGGTCAGATGAACCGTTCTCGGATTGTTTATGATTCTCTTGGTATCAACATGACTGAACATGCAAGCTAATGTCTGTGGGTGGCCATCCTGAAAATGTTCTCTTATCCTTTTCAGAGGTCTAGGTATTGGCAGCTCACCAACTAGTAACTAGTACTTATTTAGTTGCTATTAATTGGAAGTGAAAATTGAAATATCGTAGCTCTTCACAGTTCCTGTACCATATCAAAAGTTTGTGTACCATATCAAAATTTCTTATGGTTCAAGAAGCAAGTATTGATGCCAAGTGGAATTCTGTCATGCTCCTTCAAAGCAGTCATTCCACCTTTCTGACTTTTACGCTCTAATGTTTATAAATTCCGTATATGTTGCTGAGATGGCCGACAAATCAATCTTGCCAAATATAAAAAATTACAAAAGAATTCATGCACATCTGGCAGTTGGTGGCAGCCACCTTTCATTATTAATTTTGATTCTTTAATTATTTTATTGATGTTGATGCCTTTGTCTGTCTTAATTAGTGGTGTAGCCTTAACAGAAAGGTAGCATGGCTTGAACTTCACTTTGTAGCAGTATATTTCAATTCCATTTGGAAAACACTATACGAAATTTTATTGAGATCTGACATACAGAATAAGACTTTTGCTTCTATTGTATGTATGCTGAGAGTGTTTCTGTCATCATAATAATGCAGGCAAGAAGAGCATTACGAGCCTTGCGAGGCCTTGTTAGATTGAAGTCATTGGTCGAGGGTAATTCAGTTAAGCGTCAAGCTGCCAGCACTCTGCGCTGTATGCAGACTCTAGCGCGGGTGCAGTCGCAGATACGTGCAAGAAGGCTGAAAATGTCTGAGGAGAACCAAGCCCTGCAGCGCCAGCTCCTGCTGAAACAGGAATTGGAGAGTTTGAGGGTAGGCAAACCATCTAAAAGTCTTCAGTACACAATTATTTTATTTCTTTAAGGAAGGGTTTCCCTGATTTCTGTAATAGAAACAACATACTACAAGAGGTCCAAAAGAAACAAAAAAAAAAAATACTCCCTCCGTCTCAAAATAGATGTCGGGAATTACTCAAAATTTGGATGTATCTATATACTAAATAGTGTCTAGATACATCCAAATTTAGGCAAAGTTGCGACATCTATTTTGAGATGGAGGGAGTACTATAAGAAGAAACGTATGCGAAGTGAAACAAAAACCAACCTAAGGACATCGAAGTAAAAAATATTTCATGTGCCACTGTTGTTCATTAAACTCCAAAGATAGATACTATTTTTAGTTATTGTCTGATAAAATTTTGCTTGGTGAGAAACTCCAGTATCCAGAAGCATCCTCGCAAACAAAATTATCCAGAAGTACTGTTTTCTAATTTGCACCAAATCTTGCAGGTAATCAAGTCTTTTCATTGAGAAACATAAATTTAATCTCTTTTGTCGATTATACCAGATGGGGGAGCACTGGGATGACAGCACTCAATCCAAGGAGAAGATCGAGGCAAGTCTAGTAAACAAGCAAGAGGCTGCGATTAGAAGGGAGAGAGCACTCGCATATGCATTTTCCCATCAGGTAGGGGCCTTCCTAATTCTTGAGAACAGATGTCAATCTACCCTTCTTCCATATCATTTGACAAGATCATTTTTTAAATTGTTACAAAATTTGTACAACACAGTGGAAGAGCAGTTCAAGGTCGTCCAACCCAATGTTTGTAGACCCAAACAACCCACACTGGGGCTGGAGCTGGTTGGAGCGCTGGATGGCAGCAAAGCCTTCGGAAGGTGGCCGCACAGGGACTACCAAGGAAAGCAACGGTGACCAGGTATCTGTGAAGAGCTTAAGTTTGAACCTTGGAGAGGGTGAGATCACAAAAGCCTTCAAAAGTCGGAGCATCAAGCCGGACAAGTCATCACCGACGACTCCAAAGCTGACCCGCCCGGCCTCCCGGCTATCCCCTTCAACGCCCTCTGCCAAAGTAACACCAATCGTTGTGAAGAAGAAACCCGCTACACCAAAGAACGGGCTCCCGCAGGTGGATGACGACGCGAGGAGTGTGCTCAGTGTGCAGTCCGAGCGACCAAGGCGGCACAGTATCGCCACCTCAACGGTGCGGGACGACGAGAGCCTCGCAAGCTCTCCATCAGTCCCAAGCTACATGGCTGCCACAAAATCCGCAAGGGCCAAGTCCCGCCTGCAGGGGTCTCCATCGATCGATGCTGCAGAGACAACACCAGAGAAAGTAGCCCCTGTTGCGTCTGTCAAGAAGAGGCTGTCCTTCCCAGCTGGTGCAGCATCTCCGTCGCCGATGAGGCGGCATTCTGGTCCTCCCAAGGTGGAGAGTGTGGTGAAGGACATTGCTGAGAAACTACAGCCAGAGGCCCTGGCGATCAGCGGTTGAAACAAGTAACTATACAGGTGGCAACAGGGGGCTATGGTTATGCAGATGCACAAACTTCACCCATGAACAAAGGTTAAAGTTCTATCAGATGTATGAATCGTTGGCATTTTTCTCTCATCCAGTTATGATGGCTACATTGTTGGCCTCATTAGGAGAAGATTCTCAGTGTTTGTCCGTTCATTCCATTTGTTGCTTGTGTAAAACTATATGGGTTTGTCATCGGAACCTTTGATGTCGATGTTTGTATGTATGAGGTCTTATATTTATGCGAGCAATATATTTCTTCCATGCCTTCTAAAGGTCCTGAATTCCCTGCCAGTGTGGCACTCTGCTCTAATCATCAGTTCTGTATTAGATTTGTGTTCTTCAGTACCCATCGCCTTCCATGTTCAACGCAAAAGCATATCAAATTATGGTAAGCGGTTTTGGTCCTTGGGATATTGATGTACAAGAAAAATAGAACCCATCTCCCATCCAATGTCCCATTTACCGCGAGTGGAGTATTTAGTTCGAGAATTCCAAAAGTGCATTTATCTGAAATACACTGCAGTCAGGCAAAGTTTGGGGCAAAAATGGTTTCACTGTGGGCTATAAAAATAAAATAAATATGGTAATCATTAATAGCTAGAGGGAGTGGAAAATTCCTGTAGGTAGAGGCGTATCTAGATCGGTCTGGTGAAATTGGTGCAGTTGGAGCTGTTGGCCGAGATCATACAGGCTATTTTCTGGGAGCATCAGTCTCAAGGGGTTTTGCTGAACCTTCAGTCTTGGAAGCAGCAGCTTACAGCGAGGCCCTCTCCTTGGCTGGCAGACGATCTTCAGCTATCAGGCTACTGACTACGTGACGTGCGCCTGAAGATGAGGACGTGGGCAACGCTGCGTCGTCGGCTTACTGGCATACGACTACGAGGCGTAAACGGCGCCGACGCCCGACGGCATGGTGGCAGCCGAGAGGCACGGCAAGGACGGCGACGGAGAGGACGACAACCGAGACACTATTGGGCTGTTGGCAGACGAGAGGCCCGACCTAGGCGACCCGGACGGCGAGGAGGATGCACAATGCTCCGTCGTGCGATGTGTTCGGATGAGGATTTTGACCAGAATCAGTGGGTGGTTATATTATCTAAAAAGTATAAACGGTGCTACCCTCCGGAGGCCACCCAGCGATCAGCGCGCGTAGTCCGTTCGATTGGGTTCTCAAAAGATCTGGGTCATTCATTTCTGGTAAGACGGTTTTATCCATATCAACAGCAAAAAATAAATTCGCTGCGCACACACGTTTTTTCTATCCCGGCCGCGTCTCTCTCTGCCTGACCTCGCTACGTCCCCGCAAGAAATGGTCCAGGCCCGCTTGTCTCCCGCTCCATTAATATTAAGTGGGAATTTATCAGGTACTCCGGTCTGGAAGGGGTAAATCACACTGATTGGGTCAGAGCCCTAATCAGGCACGATTGTGCGAGAAACCCACGCGCCGCACGACCTCTCCTCCAATCCCCGTGCAGCCGCTCTACCGCCGCCTTGCCGCGCCACCGCCCGCCGCCGCGCAAGAGCTCCACCGCGGCCACATCCTGCGGCGCCGCGTTCCTCAGCGCTCACGGGAGGGGGGCAGAGGCCGGGGAGGGCAGGGATGTGTCGGCAGGGGGCGGCGGAGAAAGGTAGGCTCCATGGCTGAAGGGGCGGGGCTTGCCAAGGAGGAGCTTGTTGTAGCTGGAGGAAGCAGACCTCGCCATGGAGGATCTTGTCCTGGTGGAGCACACATGGAAGAAACCGTAGCCACCATCCCATACGCCCTTGCGACCTCTCGCGCGTTGGTCCAACTCTCCTCCTCTATGTTGGCCTACAAGCCCCGTCCCTCCTCATCTTGTGAGGCAGAGGCTGTGACCATGCTCGACCCCGGTTCATTGGGTGGGACGACGACCAGCGGGTGGCCAGGTATGGTTCGTCATTGAGACGAAGAGGACGACGGCCAACAACGCGATGACCAGCCAAGTGGTTCCCCCAAGTTCACCGTTCAACACCTTGTCTTGGAGGATGTCTTCATCACGCTGTCCCTCAGGTATACTAGGCATCCTACTTTGTCTCCCCACCCTTCCTTGAAAATCTCTTTCTAATATCCACACCTGTTTGCAACACCTTCTTTGATCCCTTATTGTGAGGTTGCAGGTGTGGACATAAGTTGTTTGTGTAAATGCCTAAGGGCAATGTCTACTCGAGGAAGATGGCGATGCATGGGCCGCTTCTGCATCGTAGGAAAAAGTGCAGGCCGCATCGTCTCCTTACCGATGTCACGGTGCTGCTGCTTCCCCTCCTCTCATAGTGTGCAACCTCCTCTCTTATTCACAGGAACATGTGATGGCAGTTAGCATAATGGCTCGCTTGGCCATGGCGTCGCCAACACCCAAACTAGCCTCGGTGATGAGACACGCGACCGCTCGAGCTATCTAAGGTGTCCTTGCTAGTGACCTCGCCATCTTGAACTCATATGAACGTATAGCAAAACCTTCATGTCTCCTCTTTGATTTATGTGCAATCCATTGTTTGGTTAGGCTCGGTTGGTGTGTCATTTGCTTGATGTTATTGCGGATTGATTGTGAGGACCTGCTTCTCCTTCATCTTCTCTCCTCACTCGTGTGGGTGGCTAGGAGATGTTGGTGAGAAGTCTTGCGAGTGACACACGAGGAAATGGTTGCCTTTTTGGCATACTTGCGGCGATGGATCCCGTGGCAAGGCAGTTTCCTCGGCCATAGTAGGATGACCTTGCCCAACCTTTCCATCTCCTCCATGTCACTGGGTATAGGAGAAGTGCAAATTTGGGATAAATGATGCATTGCTTTCTAAAAAAGTGCTCTAAATAATTATTGTTGATTATTTCTGGTGGTACTCCTATTCTTTGGACAAAATATTAATAAACATTTGGAAACTTTTGGGACCAATAATGTGTAAGCCCGACCTTGCTATTGCTTCTTTATTATCATGGTGTAGATGGATTATCTCGATCGATGGTCAGTGTTGGAAAAGAATCAGCTGCATCGCTTGGTAAAAGTATCATGTAACTACATTGCATCCATTTCTGTTGTTGCATTGTGATACTAGGTGTTTGGGAATTGGGACCTATGAATCTGTTTATGTAGTTGAGTTGAAAAGGTAATCTTGAGACTTCTCAAACATGTATTACTCCCCCTTTCAACATACAGTTTGGACCATTTTTGTCTCTTGAGAATCTCATTTGCAGCACATCAGTTTGCGTTCCTTGCTGTTTCCCAAAATTTTATTTTCAATTTTTCAAAGGTGATCTGAAGTTTAATTTGATCTGTTGTGACGACAGGTGTCGCGGCGTGGTGGCGTGTACCATCGCCAACCCCAGTGTCACTCTCTGTATTCCTATCCACCACGTGATCTCTGAATCGATAGCGGGAAATCTGGTGAGGACAATGTTGACGAGCAAACCTATCAACTGTTTAGATTTCATTTTTCTTTTATCAACCAATACAAGATTCTTTGGTGTCCTGTGACCAGACGTGGTTCCATGTTTTCCTCATTTCATTTTTCCTCTGTGTGACTACTTGATTTTTTGGTACAGGTTTTTTGCAGGTTGATGGAAGCCTAGTGTTTTTTTTTCTATGAAGATTGTACCACTATAATTTTCTTCACATTTACCATCAAATTTTCATTGTCAGGTTGATGGAAGCCTCGTGCTGAAGATAGTTTCAACCTGTTTCATGTAATTAGATATATGGGAGTCGCCAAGGTGCATGTGGAGTAGGAAAATTGTTGTGGGATAGGATGTATAGATCTCATATACTCCTGCAACTCAGTCAGAAATTCTTGTGGGATAGGTTGTATAGATCTCATATACTCCTGCAACTAAACGAACAAATGCAGTATAGTTGTTCTCATGGAATAGGTAAAGAACTTCAATGCCAGCATATTTTGATTATTCAAATAATGACATTTACACGACTTTCTATGTCTGAAGAATGAATGGCCCTACTTACTACTCCCTTTGTTCGGAAATATAAGACGTTTTAGCTTTGTGAATCGAATGTATCTAGACATCTTTTAGTGTATAGATTCGTAAAGATTCGGAGTGAACCTATACACTAAAAAGTGTCTAGATACACTCATTGTACAAAGCTAAAACCTCTATATTTCCGAACGGAGGGAGTATATATTGTGAGGGTAACTGCTCATAAGCCATCGAGACCCTCAAGTCGAATCAATAAGCTGATTGCTACCAAGTGCCAGTTAGAACTTGGTTAATAACTGGCAAAAAAATGCTCCAACACCGATCATCTACTAGCTGCTGCAGGAGTATATGTATATGATAATAGAAAATATATTTTTATTGGACTGGAATTATGATGTCTACATTTCAAGCAAGCACTCACTACCAATCAATTATTCCTAAAAGAGATGCTGAAATGATATGGCATGTTTAAGAAATAATACCGTGGGAGTGGAACAACTCTAGCATGTGTTTATCTTTTTTTCTCAAGTGAAACAATAATAAAATTTACCCTAACAATAATATGTTCACTCTTCTGCTATGCTGACGATATTCTTTGATAAAGGGAGCTCTATTGATGATATAGAAACACATGTTTCTCTATTCAGAAATAAGTTCCAAGCGGAGTGAGTATCCTAAGAGAAATTCACGAAGGCGAATGCGGGCATCACGCCGCAGCCATCTTTAGTGACAAAAGCTTTTCAACATATTTTTTCTGGCTTACAGCTAAGATAGATACCGACAGGCTAGTCAGGACGTGCAAAGGTTGGCAAAGTACACCAAATAAGCCCATGTTACGGTTGATCAGCTGCGAATAATTCTGGTTACATGGCACTTTGCGGTCTGAGGACTTGACATGGTAGGACCGTTCAAATGGGCTACAAGTGGATTTACTCATCTACTAGTGATGGTGGATAAATTTACGAAATGGATTGAGGCTAAACCTGTCACAAGTTGTGATGGAGCAACAACCAAAAGATTCATCGAGGATGTTATAATCTGATTCGGCTATCCGCACGGTATTATTAAAGCAATGGGAGCAACTTTTCTATGAGAGAACTTGATATTGCATCAATCGTACATCCACAAGCCAATGGACAAGTCGAAAGGGCAAATGGTTTAATTCTTCAAGGCCTCCGACCAAGACTCGAACCACCACTTCATCGTGTAGTGGGGGCTCGGACGAACAAATTATCGTCGATTGTATGGATTTTACGAACTAGTCGCAATAGGTCAACCGGATATACACCCTTCTTCTTGGTCTACGGTGCAGAGGCAGTTATTCCGAGTGATCTTATCCATACTTCTCCCCGAGTCACTGTGTATGTCGAAGAGGATGCCGAAGTCGGTCGACAAGATGACCTCGATATGCTCGAGGAAGTTTGCAAAGTTGCTGAACAGAAATCTATAGCGTATCAGTAAAAGTTACGCAAGTATCATAGTCAGAGAGTCAAAATTTGGTCTTTCAAAAAGGGCGATCTAGTTCTCCGACTAGTGCAAAAAAAAGAGCACAAACTTACCCCAATCTGGGAAGGGCCCTTTATGGTTAGCAGAGTATTACACAATGGTTCATACTATCTAACTGACATGAGGCCGGAAAAAGACCTGCTACTAAGAAGAGAAAGAGAGCTAGAGCTGGAGGTAGTAGAGACCCGGATGATATAGACTGTTCATAGAATATTTCTCAGATACGTCTCTTTTATTCTTAAATTTTTCTTTCTTTGTAATCATATCAATGTACATGATCAAAGTGAAATAAAGTATTGGTCTCCTCAACGTTTTTCTGAGATGTTTTTTTAAGTACTATCTTATTTCCGAATGATCATGTCATAGTCAAAAATCCCAAGATACTTAAATGTACTTTATGCTCACGTTTGTTCTGGTTAGATTTTTGATTCTAAAAATGCTACCTTTAGGTATAAGTCTAATTTTAGTTTATACTTGGGTTTTTTTCTGATTGCTGGACACGGGTATTTTCCGAGTAGTGAATTGTTGGTACTAGAATCCGGCTTTGATTCCGGTTTTAAATTGGTTTAACAATTAAGCTCCGTTGCTCGGTAAAGTTTCCATGCCGAAGATTTGCCGGCTCACGAAAAGGACGAGGCAAAAAGCCATATAAACGATAAGTATAAAAAAATAGTGATTAAGTATTTTTTTCAAGCACAAAATTAAAAATATGCATTGTAAGAGTAAAAACATTAGTTCTTACATAATAGCACCTCAAAATTAATAAAGTTTAAACCATTACATCAATGGCTCGTTTCAGAATAACACAAAGTTTCTTGTAATGTTTTTACGTTGCAGGAGAAGGATCTGCCGGCTCGTTGGTGCCCACGTCGCCTTGATCTTTTTTCGAGACAGGGATGTCGGACTCAGTCTCTTCGTCATCTTCTTCAGGATTTTTCTCATATTGGGGGCTTGGAGGCGGATCGACGGGCTTGCAGAATGGCTTCTTATAGTTCATTGAGTTTGCTACGCGGCAAGCATAACAGGCGCAAGAGTCCCAGATAGCACCAACATTCTGATCCTTACCATCTTCATCAATAGTTGAATAACCTTTGGTAATTTGCCAGATTTCCATGTTTCCATGGTAGCTCATTACCAAAGTGAGGGCGTTCTGTGCTGCTGTGCGAGAATATCACATCTTCTAGTCCTCAACCAACTGTGGGATATCCTTCACCTTGTCACGGAGTTCAAAGGCGGACAGTTTGTCTAAGTCAGGGAGATTAACAGTCTCGCCAATATCCTTAAAGGATTGGCGGAAGTCATGAAGTAAATCTCCGACTGTTACAAGCTGGCTGGTGCGTGAATTGAATGAAGATGAATCCAAGAGATTGAGTGGCCCTGAAAAGGAAGAATTGTTAGAAAAATCTGACCGAGAAAAGTCGGAAAAATCAAGTGATGACTGCAAGTGCACAGATCGTTTGTAGCTAGTTTCGAAATAAAAATATCGACCCTACAGGGAGCAGGAGTCTAAAGTCTAATAATTATTGAAATAAATATTACAAAAGAAATTCTAAATAAAGTTCTAAGTGACAAGATAAAATGCGAGTATTGCGTAAAAATGTGTTTTTCGGTTATTGGTATAAGAGAAACAATAAATAAAGTAAAACAACTGAACACAGAAACTAAGTATCGCGTATGTAAGAGAGATTGGAACCGCAATAGGGGAAAAAGCGTTCTAAGTGAGTAGAGGATACACCACTAGCATTATAAGGAGCTAAGGTAAAGATTATTATCATGAACATTATCAACTATGTATGTGTGGAAGGAACTCCGTATGTGAACAAATAGGCAGCAACCGCTGCTCATATCATCCTCATAACCACAACAGTCAGCAATCGACATCAATCAAATTACTTCGCTATTAAGGGACATAATCCCGTAGGACGTATCCCGTGGCATGGATAGTGTTCCGTGAGTTTCCTCGGGTTCCCAAGTTGATACGTAAGGAGTGCCAACATCTTTATAGTCACTGTAAGTGCTAACACACCTCCATCTACGAACAAGTAGTTCCTCCATCAAGTCCCCATGAGAGACAAATATTGAGAGGTCGACTTCTCTTAACATCAAGATGAAGACAATCTAACACATGGTCACATGATGAATATCATAATAAACTTTATCTTATTTCAATCTCACACTAGGATTTCTCCATCTCCCCTAGAACTAATGATCTACTCAGACATGGAGGCAATCAACATCATGGCAATAACAATGGAATCTATCATAGATGAATAGTACTTGTATAAATCCACAACGAGTACGGAAATTACAACATGATCTAGACAAGTTGTAGATGTGATGGATGAAGATAGTGATGATGGAGCGGTGGATGATGAAGATCGACGACTTAGCCTCCCGGATCTGCGCAGGGCGAAGATGGATCCCTGGTGGACGAGTTCGCCCTCCAAATGCCTTTCAAAGGTGAGGTTTCGGTGATTTCTAGGTATTCGGTATGTCGTCTCTCCGATCTAGTTGCACGGGTGAAACTATTTGAGGAGGCGTTGGCGGCGCCAACTATACGGCCGAAAAATTTATTCCCGCCGTATAGTTGGTCGTTGAACCATCTATATGTCTTGTTCGCTTCTGGTTTTCTTCTGGTATTATTAATATTTCCCAAATAAGTGATTTACGTTGTTTTTGACTCCTTTTCTCCTTAGTACAACTGCTCCAAGAATTGTGTCCATTGGATCCATCATCTGTCCTGATCCTGGTAAAAATAGACATAAAATATGCGCGCAAGCGTCGTAAAATACCAAGATCCTACATCTACAATGCAAAATAATAGTGTAAAATATGATGCAAATATGAACTCATCAACTTCCCCAAGCTTAGACTCTTGCTCGTCATGAGCAAGTTTAGCTTAATGGATGTGATCCTCATATTCATGAAGCTGAGTCGATAAAATAAATGAGGCAATTGCAGCATGTGTTTATCATATATGATACATATGAATAAGTTCATGAATAGTACCTTACTCGAACCATCTGAATAGTTTTAGCAGGCTTCCACACCTTGGTGATTAGTAGTTCATAAAAGATGAATCTCAACATAATGTAAAAGTATCCGGTTCAACCGAATGAGTTAGCGAGGTAGTCCCAAGTGTTTTAGGATCATCGTATTCACTTGGGATTCAAGATCTCAAAAGTATCTACAATATAGTGATATATGCCTATTTGCTCTTTGCACACTCACTCTTTTTCTTCTTTCTTTTCTTCTCTTTTGTGTATATGCTCACACTTTTGTTTAAGTGTTATTCAAAGGAGGTAGCCATACATTCCACTTCATGTAGGAATTCAAAATTTAACGATCTCAATTATCAAATTCCAATTGTATATGAAGCATTCTTATGAGTTGAAGATTCTACCTCGACTTGTTCTCACTCTATTTTGATAGCACTTTCATTTTTCTTTGTTCACGATTTCTTTTTCAACTTAACTGCATAGATAGTTTTTCTTTCTAAATCAAACCACGAACTTACAACATATTGACCAAATTATCTTTGTATGTTCCATTAATACCAATGGTGTGGAAGATTCCTATTGCTATCATCAAGTGCAAGTAAAATTGTACTCAAGCCATTCATATATCCAATAAAACAAACACAAACTCAATATTGCTCCATATATAATAATAAACTCGGAATTTCATAAAAGGGATCGACTATTCCTGAAGGGAATTCTAATGATGCAAACTTTATTTATAGTTTGAACTGATGCAAAACTAAAATAGTAATGTAAAATTTATAAGATAGGTTACAAGGTCTTAAAGATCTCCCCAAGCTTGGAATTAAGCTAGGCGGGATCAATACCGTGATTATTGTATATCATTATGGCGCCATGGCATGTAACACCACGGTACGTAGCTTCTTGTTGGTATCCTCCAGGGCAGTAATGCGGCTGTAGCACTTGCACAAATCAGATTGCAGAGTGTCCATCTTATTGGCGAGCTTAGTCACCAATGGGAGAAGATCATCCTTTTTCTCTATCTCCTTGAGACGGTGGCGGACTTCGACGCGATGAAGTAGTTCTTGCTTATGATATATGTCCAGTGCTCGCACACGATCCTTGGTCCTAGGAACAGCTTCTTCTTCCTCATCCATAATTGATGGATTGGGGAAGTGGAAATTGTACCTCCACTCTTCTTGAGGCTTCACCCTCATACAAGCACCAATAGTTGGCTTCAAGAGTGGCGCCTTCCTAGCACCTGCACCAATATTAGGTAATTCCTTATGCTTGTGCGGCCTGGGGTCCATGGTGACGAACTTGACCGTATCAACGCGCCCTTTTCCATGGTGAAAACATTGTTTTGTTCAATGAAATCCTTTTGTTAACAAGGTTGATCGGGTCTTGTTACCAAAACAATTTTATATGAAACAAAACTTTGTATTCCACTAATGATTATGTTATCTCAACCTTGATAGCAATGGTCCCAATCATAATAGTTTCAAATTTTTCTCTTGGTATGGGACAATATATTTCTCCAACTTGAATGCCCTCAACATGTTCAATTGAATTCAAACCATAAGTCCTATCAATCTTCTTGGGGAAATAGACAATATGTTCCTTGTCATTAACATTTAAGGTCACCTTTCCTTGATTACAATTAATAACAGCTCCTGCAGTATTAAGAAAAGGTCTCCCAAGAATAATAGACATATTATCATCTTCGGGCATTTCAAGCACAACAAAATCAGTTAATATCAAGCAATTATGAGCCACTTGAACAGGTACATCCTCACATATACCAACAGGAATATTGGTAGATTTATTAGCCATTTGCAAAGATATATCAGTTGGTATTAATTTTTCCAGTTGAAGTCTCTTATAGAGAGAGAAAGGCATGACACTAACTCCTGCTCCTAAATCACACAAAGTAGTTCTAACATAACTATTTTTTAATAGAGCAAGGAATAGTTGGAATCCCTGGGTCTCCAAGTTTCTTTGGAATCTTACCATTAAAGGAATAATTAGCAAGCAAAGTAGAAATTTCTTCGTTAGGGATCTTCCTTTTATTCGAGATAATATCCTTCATATACTTTGAGTAAGGAGGCAATTTAATAGCATCAGTCAAAGGAATCTGCAAGAATAAAGGTTTCATCCACTCACAAAACTTATTATAGTGTTCATCTTCCTTTGACTTGTGTTTCTTATCAGGAAAAGGCATAGGTTTTTGGACCCAAGGCTCTCTTTCACTACCATGTTTCTTAGCAACAAAATCTTCTTTAGTGTATTTAGTATTCTTAGTGTGCTTTTCAGGTTCTTCTTCAACTTTTTCTTCATTAGGGACATCATTTTCTTCATTACCACTTTTGGTTTCAGCATCAGAGACAGATATACTATTAGGATCTTTAGCAGGTGTAGAGGGTTCTACAATAGTTTTATGTTTCTTTTTTCTTTTCTTACGAGTAGTACCACTATTTTCAGCTTGTTGAGAATCCTGCTCAATTCTTTTGGGATGCCCCTCATGATATAGAGGATCCTGGGTAGCAGCACCACTTCTAGTTCTAATTTCATAAGCATGTTTTTCCTTGGTAGCATTAATTAGCAAGTCTTTTTGCACTTTAATAAGTTGATCTATTTGAGTTTGAACCATTTGAAAATGTTTAACAATCATTTTAACATCATTAGAGGTTCTTTCCACAATATATTTTAACTCCACAATAGCTCCAGTGTTTTCCATTAGATGATTTTGCACCCTTTTATTAAAATTATCCTGCTTAACAATAAAAATATCGAATTCTTCTAAGCATTGATCAGGAGGTTTAGAGTAAGGGATATCACCTTCATCAAAATGTTTGAGAGAGTGTACCTCAATAGTGGATGAATGGGGAATTGGCTTACACAATTCTTCTATAGGAGGTAAGTTCTTGACATCTGCTGCTTTAATTCCCTTCTCCTTAAGACATTTTCTTAGCTTCCTACATCACTTCATCATTCAATTCAATAACTCCCCTCTTCTTAGATGATGGTATATGCGCTGGTATAGCTGGTTCAGGAGGAGTCCAATCTTCATAATTCTTGCTTATTTTAGCCATTAATTCCTCAGCTTCCTTGGGAGTCCTATTCTTGAAAACACATTCAGCACAACTATCCAGGCATGTCCTAGATTCTTCAGTTAGCCCATTATAAAATATATCAAGAAGCTCATTCTTAGGTAATGGACATCCAGCTTGTGCATCAATCAAAGCACAAAACCTTGCCCATGATTCAGGCAATATCTCTTTTTCTCCCTGTTTAAAATCAAAATTTCCTGCAAAATAGCATGTTTGGCACTAGGAGGAAAATATTTTTACAGGAAAGTACTAATCAAGCAATCAGGGCTATCAATAGATCTAGGAGGGAAATTACTAAACCAAGTTTTAGCTTCTCCTTTCAGTGAAAAAGGGAAAATCTTAGCAACAAAGTAGGTGCGCATCTTAATATCATCAGAAAACAAGCCACTCATGGTAGAAAGCTCGGTCATATGTGCTACCTCACTTTCATTCTTAGTCCCACAAAAAGGTTCTTTCTCAACAATAGCTATGTAGGATAAATCAAGAGAGAAATCATAATCTTTATCTTTAATGTTTATGGTAGAAGAAACAAACTTAGCATTAGGAGACAATTTGGGTCTAATAGTACGCCTCTCAAGGAGACTCTTAGCAACGCTCCTATCATGGGTGTTTTGACATTCTTTAATAAATTCATCGGTCATCTCAACATAACCGTCTTCAATATCATAGCTTTCTCTAGACTCAGGTGAACTAACAAGTGTAGTAGTGTCTTCATTAGGAGTTTGAGTATTTCCAGCTATAGTTCTAGCAATCGTAGCATCTAGGAAAGGACCTAATGAACCACTCTTATCAAGCACAGTAGAAGCAGCATCATAAGTATTAGAAGTTTCAGATTCAGCAGTAGTAGTAGTGTGTGTAGCATGTGTATGTGGTGGTGTAACGAGCTTACTCATAACAGATGGTGAACCAAGAGCAACCGTGGTGTTTAGAACCGTACCTCTTCTTGTAGTGGATGGTAAAATAGGAACCTTGCCATCACGAGACTTACCCATGATGGATGGATGGCAGCGAACAATAATGAATCCAAGTGAACTTGATAAATAAAGCTATGCTCCCCGGCAACGGCGCCAGAAAATAGTCTTGATGACCCACAAGTATAGGGGGTGTATCGCATTATTTTCGAGGGAAGTGAAACCCAATTTATTGATTTGACACAAGGGGAGCCAAAGAATATTTATAAGCCTTAACAACTGAGTTGTCAATTCAGCTGCACCTGGAAACAATCTTGCTCACAGCAGTTTATTAGTAGCAACAGTTTTGTAGTAGGAATAGTAAAATAACAGTAGTAGTAAAAGTAAGACAGTAGTAACAATTGCAGTAAACAGTAGGATTCGAATGCAGTAGGCATAGGGATGGATGGACGGGAGTTGCATGGACAAGACAATTCACATGGCAATCAGAACATAGGGCAATTGCAGATAAATAAGATAAAGCATCCAAGTACTAGATAATCCTAGGCAGATGTCTCATATATAGTCATACGTGCTCGCAATGAGAACTTGCACAACATCTTTTGTCCTGCCAGCCCGTTTGCAGTGGGGCCTCAAGGGAACTACTAGCAATTAAGGTGCTCCTTTTAATAGAGCACGGGAGCAAAGCATTAACACTCCGTGAACACATGTGATCCTCACATCAAAGCCATTCCCTCCGATTATCCCAATTTCTCTCACTTTGGGGCCATTGGTTCCGGACAACAACGTGTATATACAACTTGCAGGTAAGAACATAAACAATACTATCATAATGAATCAATAACACGTTCAGATCTGAAATCACCGCACTCGGGCCCTAGTGACAAGCATTAAGCATAACAAGTTGCAAGAAAGTCAAAAAGCACTAATAGTAGATACTAGGCACCATGCCCTAACAATCTAATGCCATTACAATGAACGATCTCATCCAATCCCTACCATCCCCATGGCCTACAACGGGGGATTACTCACTCATAGATGGGGGAAACATGGGTGGTCGATGGAGAAGCGATGGTGATGATGATGGCGATGATCTCCTCTAATTCCCCGTCCAGGCAGGGTGCCAGAATGGAGTTTCTGGTTCCGAATCGCGGAATCTGGTGGTGGCAGCAGAGCAGAACTCTTTCTGGAAAAATGTCGAACCCCCCCTGAGTTTTTAGGTCAGAAGGGAACTTATATGCGAAGAGGGAGACCGAGGGGGTGTCTGGGGTGGCCAGACCACCCCCTGGCGCGGCTAGGCCCATCCCGCACGGCCAGGTGGTGTGGCCAGGCCCCAGCCCCACTCCGTCTCGTATTCTGGCTCCGTGAGTCTTCTGGCAAAATAGGATTTTTGGCCTATTTTCCGGATTTTTCCTGATAGTTGATTTTCTGCACAAAAACTAGACACCAAGGTAATTCTGCTGAAAACAGCGTCAATCCGTGTTAGTTGCATCCAAATCACACAAGTTTAGAGGAGAAACAATAGCAAAAGTGTTCGGGAAAGTAGATACGTTTTGGTCGTATCATTTGCCAGCTTTCCCCGTATGAGAATACAACATATAATCAAAATCTCGTATAAGACATACAATCTTTTTGACAAGTATAAAGCGTTTCTACACAAAGTACAAAGGCGAAGCAAGTAAATAATCAGATAGGGAAATTTACAAAAAATTCTTCGTCTGCCTCCAAACATTTTCGGACGATCCTAATTACAGGTCTACAAGCAGCGGCATAATGAGGCACCATATCAATAAGACCACCATCGGAAGGAGAAGGTAGCCATGAAGACACATCATCCAAGTCTAATGTCGGATGATGCACATGCACCTAAGAAAGCGCGAGCTTAGCACCTGCCACAAGCTGAAGCTTCACAAAATGATGGATCTTCTCACCCAGTTGAAATTTTGCAATCAAATCCGCCAAGGTTTGAGGCTGAGGATCCCGAGGAAACATGGCATTATAAGTAACGACCAGAGATCTGCGGCATCACTCGATGAATTGCTCCAACTCCGATAGGCGGTCCTGAAGCAATGCTACGGTGTAGGCGCGACGGTGATCAGTCCAAAAGTCTGTCTTAGAACTTCGGGAAGCAGACACAAGAGCCTGCATTCTATTGCACCGACGTTGGGTCTCGTCCCTCTCGCACAATCGGATGCCTAGGAATCAAGAAGACAAAAAATCAATCTCCCGCAAGACGGAAGAGGCAACCAAAGAAAAAAGAGAGAGCACAAGTACTTACACAACAGCCTATCACTCGCCCTGGAGATCTCTTCCAAGAAAAAAGCCTCACGATTGAGAGCTTGGCATGTTTTCGACTGGGAAACATCCACCATCGATTTAACAACCCGCAGTTTTCATTCAAGTTTCTTCACTTGTTCTATCTTTTCAGCATATAGCGGTGGGTCCATCGTATGCACGACGACATGACCAATCGCACCCGCTACAGTGGAGGGCGCAACAACATCTGATGGTTGTGCGGAACTAGAAGGAGCCGAAGAATCACTCAAGATCTGTCAAGACAAAAGAAGTATATGAAACACTCAGCATACAAAGGCAAGATCACATGCATATATTCACAAGCCGTTTCGAAGCAAAAGGAAGCCGGACAAGTTCAGAATCCATTACAATAAGGGAAGACATGACAAACAATTACAAAATAAGGGCCTATGGAGCTGCGTCCTTCAAAGATAAAGTGGCACTAGCAGAATGAGCACTAGCTACAACAGCAGTAGGGGTAGCCGAAGAAGGAGCGCCAGACGCAGTAAGAGGAGTCGAGGAACGGGTAGCTAATATCCCTGAACCCGAGACCAGACCCAGGAGTAGCCGAGAATATTTCTGGCCCTTTTAATATGCGGCTTCAGGTCAACTGCTTTGCCACTGGAGGTGACCGGGACAGAGGAGCTAACCTTCTCCCAGTCGACCTTCTCGCCATGCGCCATCGCCAGAGCCATCGAAGTTTCGGCACCACTCCTTTATTGTGTCAGACTATAACCAACAAGGGGACCGGGATCAGCACCAAAAATGGCGACAAGATCATTCAGGTCCTCTGGCACATCCGTGGTTGGAAATACTTTGGCATGGAGCTTCTTGAAGGCGCGGCGCGAACAGACAAGCAGATTGCACCCACAAACGCTGTTAACCTCCAAAGTGCTAACATCATCCGATAAAGGATCAACCTCCGGTGTCAGGTTCTGGCCAGTCAGCTCTGACAAACAAAAGAAGAGGTCGACAATCAAAAGAAAGAAATGAAACAACAAATACACGCACAAATCAAAACTTACGGGTCAGGGAGTTATTTAAGGCCTCCAGGCGCTGCCGCAGATTTGCATCTCGAGCAGCGACTTGCCTGGCCACTTCATCAGCATCAGCTTTTGCCCTTCGATTGGCCTCTTCGGCAGCTCGGAGCCTGTTTTCCAGCTCATCGGCATGCTTGATCGCCTCATCCCGAATAATCGCGGATTGCTTGGCAGTGGCCGAAGGAGCAAAACAAAAAAATGAGGATGAACATGCTTACAGAGAAATTACACAAGTGATCAGTACATACCTTTTAGCTCTTCAGCATTGTCACGGATCCTTATAAAGTGAGTGGCCATACCAACCATCTCATGCATCAAAGGCTGAGCAAGGGAAAAACATAGCAAAAGGATATAAAGGCAGACTAAATATATGAGGAAGGAAAAATTCTAGCATCAAAAGTAACTTACATCCTTCATGTCCACATCAAGGGGTGCTTCAGATATCACCACCCCTTTACCCGCCATTTTCCTCCTTTTTTGCGGTGGCTGCTTGGATGAAGCGGCGACATCTTTCTGGACCTCTTTCCCCACAGGAGACAAAATTTTCTCTTTCGGCTCCGCCAATGGTGGAGGGGTCTTCCTTGTGGAGCAGCCCACAGATGTGGGAAGAGTTGAAGCAGGAAGATTTTCGTCATCACTAAAAAAACACGACCAAGAGTAAGCATCAGCAGTAAAAAGAAACACTCGGTGAAAACAGAAAAAGGAGAAAGCAAATACTTACGAAGACACATCCTGTGCAAGACAAAACAAGTTCATCCGGGAAGGAGCAGCTGCGATCGGAGAAGTGCCGAAGGGCTTGGAAGCAGTCAAGTTATCCGAATCCTCGACCCTTTCCACAACACAAGGGTGCTTCCTCTTTTCGCTGGTATGCTCCACGCGGAAATCCCCGAAGCTAGCCAAAGGAAGAGATTGCATCTTCGACGAAGAGTCAGACGCAGAAATATCCCCCTCCTCATCCGCGGCAGTCCCAGTCATAGGGAGATCGTTAGATGCAGAGGGGTGGACAGGGGGCTCACCACTTTTAGGAAGGGGGGAAGTGAGCTCAAGTGATCAAAATCCTACAGAAGTGGAGGAATTGAAAAAATGCATCTATAATCAGAAGACAAGGAAAAGACAAAAGCGAAGGAAATGCACCTCAGGAAGATGTTTCTTCTTGCCGTAAGGATCTACAAGGCAAGTCAAAGGAATCGGTTTCTTTGCCGTTAAAGTTGTGAAGCTCCAGACTCTCTTCTCATACAGCTTAAGGGTGAGGTCCTCCGAGGAAATCCTCATTGGGTCCTTCTTCCCAATATACGCCCACATACCGGACAACCGGGATTGGAGCGGCTGGACACGGATCCGCAAAGAATATGCCAAGACCTAGAGACCCGACATTTCTTTGCCAACTCATGCCGTAGCTCGGAAATACGATCAACAATGGGCTAGATTTCGGCCATTTCCTTGGCAGAGGGACACTGATCCCAGGAGTTGAGTTTACGATAGACTTTTTTAGGTTCAAAGGGGGCTAACCCAAAATATTGGCCTTCGAGTGGCTGGTCCTTGACATAGAACCACTTAGACATCCAACCTTGGATATAATCCGTGATTTTGAAGTCTAAGTAATCAACATCAGAGCGGATAGAAAAAATGGCACCACCAACATCATGGACAATGGTGTTAGTGGCATTGCGGCGAACATAGTAGAAGTATTTCCAAAGGCCCCAATGGGGATGAATCCCAAGGAAACACCCGCAAAGAGTGACAAAACAAGCTACATGGAGGATGGAATTGGGTGTGAGCTGATAAAGCTGCACGTCATAAACGAACAGAAGGCCTCGGAGAAATTCATGGACAGGGAGAGAGACCACGGAAGAGAAAGGAGAGGAACATTACCCTCTAGCCAGGTTCGGGGATGGGAGAAGCTTCGTCACCGGGGAGCTTGAAGGAGCCTGCTGACTCGTAGTTGATGTAGAGCTCGTTAGGAACCCCAAGAGGAAGGTATGATGAGCACATCAGTAAGTTTTCCCTCAGTTATTAAACCAAGGTTTAATCAAACCAGTAGGAGCAAGGAAACACCCCAAAGGTGTTACTAGCTGAGCTTTGGCAGGGCGCACTACCGGTGCTAGTAGCAATGTGGAGACCTGCACAACACAACCACCGAACTTTGTCCCCAACTTGCGATGAGGTTGTCAATCTCACCGTGTTTTGCGGGAAACAAAGGATTAAACGTATCGAATGGAAAGAAGTAAAAGTTTGCAGAAAGTAAACACAAAGTAGTAAAATATTGTAGATTGTATGTAAAGTAAAAGGACCGGGATCCATAGTTCACTAGAGGTGGCTCTCCTTAGATAGATAACATGCTGGGTGAACAAATTACAGCGGGGCAATTGACAAACACCGAGAAAGCAATACATGCATATACTAATCATCTTGACTCCTCTGAGACTTGATTGGGCATTACAACATAATACATAGACCGCCATCTAACTACATCTATGACTAATAATCCACCTTTAGGTTATCATCCGAACCCCCTCCAGTATTAAGTTACAAGCAACAGATTATTGCTTTACGAACTGCGTGTAAAGTAAACAATACGATTGTTCTATGAACAAAGGATTGTTGTTTTCTCCCTAGTAGCAACATCACATCTAGTACCTTAGAGATTTCTGTCACTTCCCCAGATTACCATAGGCATGAACCCACTATCGAGCATAAATACTAACTCTTGGAGTTGCTAGCATCTACTTGGCCAAGATAGCTACTAACAGCGGAAAGCATGCAAGATCTCAAATAACAAAGACATGATAGAATCAATAATCAATCTAAAATAGCATCTCAATATCCATCGGATCCCCGCAAACACAACGTGTATGAATTACAAATAGATGATCTTGATCATGAACGGAGCTCACAAGATCTAAACATGAAAGCACAAAGGAGGAGAAACCAGCCATCTAGCTATTACATGGATCCGTAGTCCAAGGATGAACTACTCACGCATCACACCAGAGGCTTGCATGGTGATGAAGAAGGCCTCCAGGGTGAATTCCCCTCTCCGGCAGGGTGTCGGGAAGAGCTTCAGATCCCTCCCGATCTAGGGATGGAGATGACGGCGGCTATAGACTCTTTCGTGGATTTTTTTATCGGGTCCTTAGGGTTTTCGTCCCGAGGGCAACTTATAGGCGGAAGGAGAGGCCGAGGGGGTGCCAGGAGCGGCCACACCACCCCCTGGCGCGGGCCAGGCCTGGCCACGCGGCCAGGTGGTGTGGTGGCTCCCTAGCCCTTCTCCGTCTCGTATTCTGGCACTTGATCCCTTCCGGAAAAATAGGCACTTTGGCTTTTGTCCCGTCCAATTCCGAGAATATTCATTTTTTGACTTTCCTGGAACCAAAAACAGCAGAAAACAGGCAGCTGGCACTGTGGCTCTTGTTAATAGGTTAGTCCAAGAAATCATATGAAAAGTACTCCAAAGTTGGAACAAAACACAAGAAAGTGGATAAAACCAAGCATGGAACATCAAAAATTATAGATACATTTGCAATGTATCAACATCCCCAAGCTTAACTCCTGCTCGTCCTTGAGTAGGTAAGTGATCAAAAGAAATAATTTTTGAGGTGACATGCACCATCAAAGACTTGATCAAAGTATTTGCAAAACTCAAAGCTGGGATCGTAGTACTTCAATCATAACATGAAAGAAAAAGTTCTAGCAATAGGCAAAGAAACTATGATGCAACATAAAAAGGTACAAACAAAAGATTTATGAATAACATGCCTTGCAAGATGTTTGTTTGTTTCACATAAAGAAAACATAGCATAATTGTAACTACCTCGGTGAATTACGCTCTTAGTTGCATGCCTGGATGAGCGAAAGTGGTTAAGATAGTACGGTGGGGCCCAGGGGCCACTCACAGGTAGACTTTTCGGCCGTCCTAACCACCTTCACAGCATCGGGACAAGAACGAGCAGCGTAATCGGCAGGCGAAGGGATCAACTACATACAGAAGTGAGTATGTATGAAAGCCACATACAATAGTTCTCAGAGCCATTCCATCTAAAAGAAATAGAAATATTGCAACGCCATACGGCAAGATCCAAATATCCTAGATAGAGATAATAGTTTAGGATAGCTCCTCATACATCAAACATCAGCGTATCAGGCGGAAGCGGAAAACAAGATCCGAGTACGGATAAGAAGCAAATCGGCATGAGATGCCACATAAATAAACACATCCCGCCCACAGATCTCACGGATCCCCGTTCCCAGAATCTCTACACCGAGTGATCGTTGCCAACATCATCCATCTCCTCCACCCAGTATCCATCTTGCGAATACACCTGTTCATCTGAATCAAACAATTTATCGTGGGAGACCCTAGGGGTACTCAGCAAGTCTTTATGCCTCTAAAGGGGACATATACCTGGGGTGACGCAATTGCAGTAAAAGATAATAACTAACAAGCCTAGAGATACTCGCTAACCATCCGCCTAACCAAAGATAGACGGATGTCCGTTGATTAGTAACAATAGTTATAACAGTATAATTAACAGATCCATCCTCCTTCTCGCTTACCAACGAGAAAGCGGACGAACAACCCCATCCGTTGGTAGTTTTATTAACCATTCCATGAGTATTGCAGTATTTATTAGTCAGGTAATTAGTTAAATTAAAAGCGGTACTTTAGTTTTACTTGTCTATGATCGAGAAACTGTGCTCCAAGTCATCCATAACTGCGGACACGACTTTCAGAAAGATTTACCCTGCAGGGGTGCACAAATAGGAACACACACTCGATCAACCTCGGAAAAACCAACTCAAAACCCAACGAGGCATTCACGGCAAAGCGATCATAGGATTCATAAATATTTCAGGGGCCACCCCATTAAGCTACCCGCAACGAAGTTGGCCGGCTCCGAGACGGACCCAAGGTTTGCGTCAATGGCTGTAAACAACTGGGAGCCCGAAAGTGTGACTGGGCTTGTCGATACCGCGAAAATACTCCGCATCCAAAACAGTACAGGTGCTCCACGCACAATCTTAAATAAACAGGAACACATGGCATAAGTACAGGATAGTAACAAAGCCCCAAACTACTTTGTGGCCCCAAGAAATAAGAATGAATCAAGCTCTGGCTCAGGGGGGTCCATCAGGCCTCCCGGATGTGGATAGTGCGAATAGTCAAGGAACAGGAATCAAGTACTCGGGGTCCTACGGGACATAAGTGAGCATGAAAAACCAAATAGCAGATATTGCTCACCGGTGCCTCTTTCATTAGTTATCCCATTACTACTCAGTTTAAGTTGTTTAGGTACCTCGTTATTCATCAGACACTCACATACCCTACACATGCTTTTCTACGACTCGCATGGCTCAAACAACTCCTGTAGTAATGGCTCATGGGATGGAGGAACAAGCTTCGGTGGGGTTTAAAAGTAAAGGCTATGCAGTACTTGGGATTCAATTTAATGCAATCACGACTCAATGATGCAAGAATAAGATAGAGGCAATAGGTACTATATGTATGCAAGCATGTGGTAGTGCTTGCCTGGCAGCTCAGTTGAAGCGAGAGATGGATCTGGATAGAACTCCTGTGATTCCCGATAATTCTCCTGCTGGGCGTCTATTCGAAGAAGAACGAAACAAACAAGGGTGTGCACAAGCATATGAATGAAAATGCGATAAGCAAACAAGCATGCCATGATGAATGATGCACAATTTACCTGGCAATAATGTAGCATGGCATGGGTGAGGTGTGGGGTCAAGAATAATTCATTTTAGTATTTATTTGGTCAAGTTTTATTGCCATAAACAGTTCTGATTTTAAATACTGACATGATGCATGCTTCAATTCAGAACAAGGAACGCATAGTTAGAACGGGCTCGTCGCGCTGATCGATTTAAACATATTATTTGTCGAATTTGGAGTTGCAGAATTAAAGTTATTAATTAATTAAGAAAAGGCATTTTTATTGCATTTAAACAATTTCGAAAATTTAATTTGCCCAAAAGATATTTTGAATGGCATATTTGAATTCCTCACATTTTTCTGATTCCAAAACATATATCATTTGTTTTATTTGGATTTATAATTTAAAAGTTATTTAAAACATATTTAAAATCATATTTAAATCATTTCTGAAAATGTTTTAATTAAACAGAAAACTGCCAGACTTTTCATACCCCGAGAATTCTAACCCAAGTTACTAATGGGTGGGGCCTGTGCTGACTGGGCGACACGGTGCGTGCCTGGGCTTTTTTCATCGCGCGGAAGGCTAGCCGCAGCAACTGTCAGGCGGGGCCAGCGGCTCGCAGGCCCACTCGACAGCGAGCGACCAGGGGGTGCCATGTGGGGAATCTAGGGCTGCGGGTTGAGGATTACCAAATCTGGGGACCTTTCTGCAAGACTGCCACGGGAGGCTGCCTGGTGGGCCTCGAGGGATTGCGGGTTGAGTAGTAAAAAGGTTTGGGGGTGTATGTGCAAAGATGCCGCGGCTACTATACTTCTTCCTGTCGCGTCTGTCGACAAGTCTGTGCTCGACAGGGGCGGAGCGCGGTGCAGGGGTCGAACCCGCGACCTCTCGCGAGCGCGCGGCGGCGGCTACCGCTGCGGTGGCTTGGTGTTGTTGTAAGGAGGGGGATAGGCGGCTAGGTGAGGTGTGGCGCGACGCGGAGACGTGCAGAAGCACACGCACGCCGGCGCACCGAGAGCGCTCGACGCAAAGTCCGGCGAGGCTAGGCAGCGAAAGCGAGAGAGAGGTTGTCAGAGAAGGAGAGTGGCTCACCGCGAGATGGTTGGCGGTGGTGGATCAGGCAGGGGAGCGGCCGATCGGCGACGTAGCAGGCGGCCGGCCGGAGCTAGGGTTTCGGCGGCTTGTCAGTGTGCAGTGAGGCTGGTCCTTCTCCTTCTCGTCTGCGGGTACAAGGGCGATGCGGAGGGTTGCCTCGGTATTCCTCAACAACGCAACAACCACGCAGCCGGCTCGAAGCGAGGAGGGGGAGATGGAGGCCGATAGATCGCCGGTGGTGGAGAGGGGGTAATGGGGAGGAGAGGGTTGGCGCAGGGGCCAGGGGAGAGGCACTGGGGCACGGCAGAGGCGTCAGGGAGAGGATAAGAAGGAGGGGCGAGGGAGAGGTGCCATGGGGAATCGGTGGACTGAAAAAGGTGGCTTCGGTCACCTTGGCCTCCACGAGCATGTGCTCGTCCGGCTCGGGCAGGGTTGCAGCTGGGGCCAGGAGGGGCATGGGCGGCTGTAGCTTGGCCAGGGGCGCCGGTGAGGTCGGGTGGAGCCGGGCTGGCAGCGAGAGAGAGAGAAACCAGAGAGGGGAAGGCTCGGGTGGTAGAGCAAGGACGGCTCGGCTAGGGTTAGGTTAGAGGGGATGGTTCGGTTTAGCTTAGGGAGTAGATGGGGTAGCTGGGTGGGTCCATGGTTGGCGGAGAGAGAGAAAGAATGAGAGAGGGAGGGTAGCTAGGAGTGCTCGGCATGGAGAGAGGTGAGTTAGGGTTAGGGTTTAGAGAGAGGGGGTTTAGGGTTTAACCTTTGCTCATGATCAAAAGCATGAGGTGGACATGGGGTGGCATGGGGGTGTGGAGAAGGTTAAGGAGAGGTAGGGGTAGGGTGGTAGATATTTAGGGTTTAACATGATCAAAGCTAGATCAAGCAAGAAAAGGTGGTGAGATGGAGAGGTAGGGTAGGGCTAGGGTTTTGGTATGATCCCACTTGATCATGCATGGAAGCATACACAAGCGAGGGTGATGATTTTAAGTGCACATGGTAAAGAGAGAAGATCAAGATGATGGGGGTTTAGGGTAAGAGCAAAAGAAAAGAGCCAACAAGAGTGGATTCACAAAGACCCATGCTCCACTTCCAAAAATACAAACAAAACCAAAAGAATAGAATGGTGGTGATTTGCATGGCCCATGCATGGGCATTAAATGCCATGTTTTATATTGTGAAAACAAAATAATGATCGTGGCATTTATACACATGCATTCCAAAATATGGATTAAGGCCAAGTTAAAGGATAATAGAATTGGATCCATCCCATCCCACATGAGCTAGATTAAATGCCAAAAGAAAGTAAAAGCTCATGGGTAATTAGGATGGTGGAATTATAAGGTGGTGACAAAGAAAGGTGATGGAGTTGAATAAAAGATATGCCCCCAACTCAACTTGGGCATCAAGCATTTATCAAGAACCAAATACAATATATCAAGAGCCAAATACAATTACTAATGCATATGAGAGAAGAATCAATTGAAAAGGGTTTTATATGATGCTCAAATGCAAGGTGGCATGATGACATGAGCATGATATAATTATGATGCAACAATTATATGTAGGAAGTAGCAATTATATTACTATACCATGGAGCATTACATATGTTAGACAGATGGGATGCTACAACTCTCCCCCACTAAACAGGAATCTCGCCCCGAGATTCTAGGAAGAAGAAGAAGACACGAAGAGGGTAGGGTACTTGGCACGGAGCTCATCCTCGCGTTCCCAAGTGGCTTCATCAACGGAATGGTGCGACCACTGCACCTTGCAGAACTTGATGGACTTGTTGCGAGTCCTTCTTTCTGCGACTTCAAGGATTTTTGTGGGGTGTTCTTGATAAGACATATCTTCTTGGAGATTGATGAGTTCATGGTCCACGGTCCTACCGGGATCCTTGAAGCACTTCTTGAGTTGAGAGATATGGAAAACATCATGGACCTTGAGTTTTTCAGGGAGCTCAAGAGCATAAGCAACTTCTCCTCTTCTTCCACGAATCTTGAAAGGACCGATGTATCTAGGAGCCAGCTTTCCTTTGATACCAAAGCGGTGCGTGCCTCTCATGGGAGTGACACGAAGGTAAACGAGATCACCAGGGACATACTCCATGTCCGTGTGTTTTCTGTCATAGTTGCTCTTCTGGCGACTTTGAGCAACCTTCAGATTTTCAAGAATGATGTGAACCTTCTCCTCCGCCTGGGTTACAATGTCGGGGCCAAACAATGCTCTTTCACCTGCGCCCGACCAACCAATCGGAGTTCTGCATTTGCGACCATAGAGAACCTCAAATGGTGCCATCTTTAGACTTTTCTGGAAGCTGTTGTTGTAAGAGAATTCAGCATAAGGAAGGCATTCTTCCCACTTCATGCCGAAAGAGATAACGCAAGCACGGAGCATATCTTCCAGAATCTGATTGATCCTTTCAACTTGTCCTTGCGACTGAGGATGGTAAGCTGTGCTGAAGTTCAATTTTGTTCCCAAAGCATTTTGGAAACTTCCCCAGAACTTGGAAGTGAAGATGCTTCCACGGTCTGAACTGATCTCAAGAGGAACCCCATACAGAGAGACAATTCTGTTGATATAGAGCTCAGCCAACTGAATTGCAGAAATTGTTTCCTTGACGGGAAAGAAGTGAGCCACTTTAGAATGCTTGTCGATGACAACAAAGATTGCATTGTTGCCCTTCTGCGACCTTGGAAAACCAGTTATGAAGTCCATCTCTACTTTCTCCCATTTCCATTCCGGAGGCTTCAATGGCTGTAGAAGACCGGAAGGTTTTTGATGGACAGCTTTAACTCTGCGGCAGACATCACACTCCGAGACATACTTGGCACAACATTGTTTCAACCCAGGCCACCAAAATTGTGTTTTCAAGTCCATGTACATCTTAGTGCTGCCAGGGTGGATAGAAAGAACAGAATCATGCGCCTCCTTGAGAACTTGCTCCCTTAAACCTGGGTAGTTCGGAACAAACATCCGGTGTTCAAAGAAAAGAGTGCCTTGGTCGTCGACGTGGAAGGACTCATACTTCAGAAGCTGGATGGTGGAGATGATGTTTTTAGTGTACGGATCACCAAGTTGAATGGAGCAAACTTTTTCTTCCAAGAGAGGGGTTGCCAGAAGGTTCAGAAGATACCCTTGATCCACAATTTCAAGGTTGAGCTTGCGGAATTCCTCACACAAGAGAGGCTGTTGTTCTTCCACCATGAGGTTGTTAACATAAGCTTTTCGGCTGAGAGCATAGGCCATGACATTAGCTTTGCCCGGAGTGTAGTTGATGTTCAAATCGAAATCATTAATTGCTTCTATCCACCTCCTCTAACGAAGGTTGAGATCAGGCTGTGTGAAGATATACTTCAGACTCTTGTGATCAGAAAAGATCTCGCAACGGTTGCCAAGCAAGTAGTGCCTCCATACTTTCAAAGCAAAGACAACTGCTGCGAGTTCGAGGTCATGTGTAGAATAGATGATCCCATGCGTCTTCAACTATCGAGAGGCATAAGCAACAACTTGTTTTTCTTGCATAAGGACCACACCCAATCCTTGCAAGGAGGCATCACATAATATCTAGAAAGGCTTCGATGTATCTGGAGGGATCAAGACTGGTGTGGAAGTGAGCTTCTGTTTGAGTGTTTCAAAGCTTGCTTGACATGCATGAGTCCAAAGGTATTTCTTGCCTTTCTTGAGGAGATCGGTAAGAGGCTTCGCGATCTTCGAGAAGTTCTGAACGAAGCGACGGCAGTAACTAGCCAAACCAAGGAAACTCCGGACTTCTTTGACATTTATGGGTGGAAGCCAGTCAACAATTGTCTTAATAGTTTCTGGGTTGACAGCAATGCCCTTAGCAGAGATGACGTGACTAAGGTAGGTGACTTGATGCAGCCAGAACTCACACTTGGAGAACTTTGCATACAGGCGGTTCTCATGAAGCTTGTTTAGGACACACCGAAGGTGTTCTTCATGTTCTTCCTTTGACTTAGAATAGACTAGAATGTCATCCAGATAGACCACAACGAACTTATCAAGATACTCCATGAAAACCGAGTTCATAAGCCTCGAGAAGGTGGCAGGTGCATTGGTGAGACCGAAAGACATGACCGTGTACTCATACATGCCATAGCGGGTGGCGAAAGCTATTTTGGGAATATCTTCTTTGCGAATCTTGATTTGATGATATCCACTTCTCAAATCAAGCTTAGAGAATACCACAGCTCCAGCTAGCTGATCGAAGAGATCATTAATCCGCGGAAGGGGATATTTATTCTTGATGGTTTTAGCATTGAGAACCCGATAGTCAACACAAAGTCTATCAGTCTTGTCTCGCTTCTTCACAAAGATGGTTGGGCTACCCCAAGAAGAAGTACTGTGCTGAATGAAACCCAACTTCTCTTGTTCATCAAGCTGGTGTTTGAGTTCAGCCAACTCGGCAGGACCCATTTTATAAGGTCGCTTGGAGATAGGAGCGGTACCAGGTTCAAGTTCAATCACAAACTCGACCTCACGATCCAGAGGCATACCTGGCAACTCTTCAGGAAAGACATCTGGGAACTCACACACCACCGGAACACTCTGAATAGCTTCCATAGCATCATCATTCAGAGCCGCCAAAGAGTAAAGCTCAATTGCAGGAGTCAGACTTGGAGAATAGACTATATGGCCTTCAGGAATTTTCAGAGAAACCGAGCGTTCAGCACAATCAATCACAGCTGCATTTGCTGTTAACCAATCCATGCCCAAGATAACATCAATGTCAGAATTGCCCAGAATAATTAAGGAAGCCGAAAACGAAGAACCACCAATCTCAATTTGATTGTTATGGTTTATTTTAGAAGATGCCATTGTTGCTCCAGGAGAAAGGACCATTAACCGCTTAGGGAGAGGATCCATTGCTAACTCATTCTCATTTGCAAACTTGTGAGAAACAAAAGAATGCGATGCACCCGAATCAAACAAAAATCGTGCAGGAACTAAGTTAATAGGAAGCATACCCATCACAACTCCAGGTGCATGCTCAGCTTGAGCAACGTTGACACAGTTGGCACGAGCAACCGTAGACCCGGGCTTGGTGTTGATGTTGAGAGCCCGAGGTGGAGGTGCACAAACCATAGAAGAACTTGCCGCAGGTCTTGGAGGTGGTGGAGGAAGAGCTTTGTTGTTCATTGGACAATTCCAATGCTGATGCCCAGTGTTTCCACAAGTGTAGCAAGCACTAGGTGGACGTGGAGCAGCGTAGCCAGGGACTCCGCCAGGCGCTCCAGGGTAGTTGTGGTTGTAGCCCCTAGGAGCCGCGGTGAAGGAGTTTGGTGGCCTTGCCGTGTAGCTAGACGGTCTTGGTGGAGCCGGGAGCGACGATGGGGTGTTAGGAACCCACACGCGGCGCTTAGAAGGAGCTGTCATAGCTGAAGAGCTTGCTGCGTCGCGACTGTGTTTCTTTGACTCCTCAAACACTTGCCTACTTGCTTCTTCCTGCAGAGCTGTATGTTGGAGTTCCAGAAAAGACCCCGGCCTTGCATGAGTGATTGCATATTTGATTGATGCATTGAGCCCTTGCCTGAACCTCTTTTGCTTCTTCTTGTCATCAGAGATCTCATCGCCACCATACCAAGAAAGATTCATGAAGTTTCTGATATAGGTATTGACATTGTCATTGCCCTGCTTGAGGTTGAGAAACACTTCCTTCATCCTTTCCATGACAATTTCTGACAGATATTGCTCTTTGAAAGCCGCAGTGAATTGTTCCCAAGTAGGCTGAAAACCAGAGTGGTCTGCCTTGAGGTAATTTTCCCACCACAGAGCTGCATCTCCCTTCAGAAGGTGCGTGGCACATTTTACCCATTCTTGCTCAGGAACATCCGTAGTCATCAGCAACCTTGACATTTCACGCAGCCAATCATCAGCTTCAAGTGGCTGATCAGACACCTCAAATTGGCGTGGGTTGAACTTCAGAAAACTCTTGATGTCTCCTCGCTTGGGAGGTGGAGGTAGTGGAACAAACTCATTCCTCCTCACGCTTTCTTCGAATCGCTGCTGGTTCTGCCGCATTGTTCCCAAGGCATTTGCAATACTTGCCAACGCAGCCCCCAGTTCAAGTGGTATGTCCACCTCAGAACGGCGTGGTGGTGCCATCCTGTGATTGATATAAAACACAAGTCAGTACTATAATGGAGAATAATAATAATCCAAAATAGTACCAAAATGGAATTAATCGAGATTAAAGGATACAATTCACTAAGATGATATTAAAATATCAACAACGTTCAAAGGACCTAGAAGATATTAAGCATATCGCACACGACTGAACAAGGAGTGTGGTACACAAGCTAACAAAGAAAAAATTTCCGCAAATTTCGGCATTAAAATACCACTATATGCGCAAAACCACTTAACGAATCAAGATTAGTAACTCTACCAATTCAATATACAAGAGCGAATGATCAAAGTAGTGGTATGGTCGCGACTCCATCCCGCACTCAAATCATTACTCCGCACATGAATAAGTAAAACACATATCCCAACACCTTCTTCTTAAGATGAACCTAAAGATTAGTAACTACAGAAACGAACACCCCAAACAAGATAACATTGGATAACAAAGAGTAAGACAGATCGCACCGGTATACAACGAATCAGATAGATCACGCCGGTTTACAAAGTCCTGTCGATATGGAATGTACCAACAGTTGATAACCAAAAGGCAGATAGCGATAACATTTGGCTGCAACAGATAGACAAGGAATTCACACACACACAACCTGTGGTACTACGGAACCCAGAACACGTGAATCCTAGTTTGAATTTTTAGAAGAGGATAGAAAATGTTACACTTCCTTACCAGAAATGGTGGGTGGGTGGGTAAGAAGAAAAATGGAAGCAGTCCTACTCTCACGTTTTGTTTTTCCCTAGTATACATAGCTACCAAAATATTTGCTAGACTGGCAACGACCATTTGGCTGAGACCCTGAAGGGTGGGATGGCTCTGATACCAATTGTAACTACCTCGGTGAATTACGCTCTTAGTTGCATGCCTGGATGAGCGAAAGTGGTTAAGATAGCACGGTGGGGCCCAGGGGCCACTCACAGGTAGACCTTTCAGCCGTCCTAACCACTTTCAGAGCATCGGGACAAGAACGAGCGGCGTAATCAGCAGGCGAAGGGATCAACTACATACACAAGTGAGTATGTATGCAAGCCACATACAATAGTTCTTAGAGCCATTCCATCTAAAAGAAATAGAAATATTGCAACGCCATACGGCAAGATCCAAATATCCTAGATAGAGATAATAGTTTAGGATAGCTCCTCATACATCAAACATCAGAGTATCAGGCGGAAGCGGAAAACAAGATCCGAGTACGGATAAGAAGCAAATCGGCATGAGATGCCACATAAATAAACACATCCCGCCCACAGATCTCACGGATCCCCGTTCCCAGAATCTCTACACCGAGTGATCGTTGCCAACATCATCCATCTCCTCCACCCAGTATCCATCTTGCGAATACACCTGTTCATCTGAATCAAACAATTTATCGTGGGAGACCCTAGGGGTACTCAGCAAGTCTTTATGCCTCTAAAGGGGACATATACCTGGGGTGACGCAATTGCAGCAAAAGATAATAACTAACAAGCCTAGAGATACTCGTTAACCATCCGCCTAACCAAAGATAGACGGATGTCCGTTGATTAGTAACAACAGTTATAATAGTATAATTAACAGATCAATCCTCCTTCTCGCTTACCAACGAGAAAGCGGACGAACAACCCCATCTGTTGGCAGTTTTATTAACCATTCCATGAGTATTGCACTATTTACTAGTCAAGTAATTAGTTAAATTAAAAGCGGTACTTTAGTTTTACTTGTCTATGATCGAGAAACTGTGCTCCAAGTCGTCCATAACCGCGGACACGACTTTCAGAAAGATTTACCCTGCAGGGGTGCACAAATAGCAACACACACTAGATCAAACTCGGAAAAAACCAACTCAAAACCCAACGAGGCATTCACGGCAAAGCGATCACAGGATTCATAAATATTTCAGGGGCCACCCCATTAAGCTACCCGCAACGAAGTTGGCCGGCTCCGAGATGGACCCAAGGTTTGTGTCAATGGCTGTAAATGACTGGGAGCCCGAAAGTGTGACTGGGCTTGTCGATACCGCGAAAACACTCAGCATCCAAAACAGTATAGGTGCTCCACGCATAATCTTAAATAAACAGTAAGCATGGCATAAGTACAGGATAGTAACAAAGCCCCAAACTACTTTGTGGCCCCAAGAAATAAGAATGAATCAAGCTCTAGCTCAGGGGGGTCCATAAGGCCTCCCGGATGTGGATAGTGCGAATAGTCAAGGAACAGGAATCAAGTACTCGGGGTCCTACGGGACATAAGTGAGCATGAAAAACCAAATAGCAGATATTGCTCACCGGTGCCTCTTTCATTAGTTATCCCATTACTACTCAGGTTAAGTTGTTTAGGTACCTCGTTATTCATCAGACACTCACATACCCTACACATGCTTTTCTATGACTCGCATGGCTCAAACAACTCTTGTAGTAATGGCTCATGGGATGGAGGAACAAGCTTCGGTGGGGTTTAAAAGTAAAGGCTATGCAGTACTTGGGATTAAATTTAATGCAATCGTGACTCAATGATGCAAGAATAAGATAGAGGCAATAGGTACTATATGTATGCAACCATGTGGTAGTGCTTGCCTAGCAGCTCAGTTGAAGCGAGAGTTGGATCTGGGTAGAACTCCTGTGATTCCCGATAATTCTCCTGCTGGGCGTCTATTCGAAGAAGAACCAAACAAACAAGGGCCAACATAAATAAAGTGCACAAGCATATGAATTAAAATGCGACAAGCAAACAAGCATGCCATGATGAATGATGCACAATTTACCTGGCAATAATGTAGCATGGCATGGGTGAGGTGTGGGGTCAAGAATAATTCATTTTAGTATTTATTTGGTCAAATTTTATTGCCATAAACAGTTCTGATTTTAAATACTGACATGATGCATGCTTCAATTCAGAACAAGGAATGCATAGTTAGAACGGGCTCGTCGCGCTGATCGATTTAAACATATTATTTGTCGAATTTGGAGTTGTAGTATTAAAGTTATTAATTAATTAAGAGAAGGCATTTTTATTGCATTTAAACAATTTCGAAAATTTAATTTGCCCAAAAGATATTTTGAATGGCATATTTGAATTCCTCACATTTTTCTGATTCCAAAACATATATCATTTGTTTTATTTGGATTTATAATTTAAAAGTTATTTAAAATAGATTTAAAATCATATTTAAATCATTTCTGAAAATGTTTTAGTTAAACAGAAAACTGCCAGACTTTTCATACCCCGAGAATTCTAACCCAAGTTATTGACGGGTGGGGCCCGTGCTGACTGGGCGACACGGTGCGCGCCGGGGCTTTTTTCACCGCGCGGAAAGCTAGCCGCAGCAACTGACAGGCGGGACCAGCGGCTCGCAGGCCCACTCGACAGCGAGCGAACCAGGGGGTGCCACGTGGGGAATCTAGGGCTGCGGGTTGAGGTTTACCAAATCCCGGGACCTTTCTGCATGACTGCCACGGGAGGCTGCCTGGTGGGCCTCGAGGGATTGTAGGTTGAGTAGTAAAAAGGTTTGGGGGTGTATGTGCAAAGATGCCGCAGCTACTGTACTTCTTCCTGTCGCGTCTGTCGATAAGTCTGTGCTCGACAGGGGCGGAGCACGGTGCAGGGGTCGAACCCGCGACCTCGCGCACACGCGGCTACGCCTACCGCTGCGGTGGCTTGGTGTTGTTGTAAGGAGGGGGATAGGCGGCTAGGTGAGGTGTGGCGCGACGCGGAGACGTGTAGAGGGGATGGTTGGTAGACCAAGGACGGCTCGGCTAGGGTTAGGTTAGAGGGGATGGTTCGGTTTAGCTTAGGGAGTAGATGGGGTAGCTGGGTGGGTCCATGGTTGGCGGACAGAGAGAAAGAATGAGAGAGGGAGGGCAGCTAGGAGTGCTCGGCATGGAGAGAGGTGAGTTAGGGTTAGGGTTTAGAGAGAGGATTAGAGAGAGGGGGTTTAGGGTTTAATCTTTGCTCATGATCAAAAGCATGAGGTGGACATGGGGTGGCATGGGGGTGTGGAGAAGGTTAAGGAGAGGTAGGGGTAGGGTGGTAGATATTTAGGGTTTAACATGATCAAAGCTAGATCAAGCAAGAAAAGGTGGTGAGATGGAGAGGTAGGGTAGGGCCAGGGTTTTGGTATGATCCCACTTGATCATGCATGGAAGCATGTACAAGCAAGGGTGATGATTTTAAGTGCACATTGTAAAGAGAGAAGATCAAGATGATGGGGGTTTAGGGTAAGAGCAAAAGAAAAGAGCCAACAAGAGTGAATTCACAAAGACCCATGCTCCACTTCCAAAAATACAAACAAAACCAAAAGAATAGAATGGTGGTGATTTGCATGGCCCATGCATGGGCATTAAATGCCATGTTTTATATTGTGAAAACAAAATAATGATCGTGGCATTTATACACATGCATTCCAAAATATGGATTAAGGCCAAGTTAAAGGATAATAGAATTGGATCCATCCCAACCCACATGAGCTAGATTAAATGCCAAAAGAAAGTAAAAGCTCATGGGTAATTAGGATGGTGGAATTATAAGGTGATGACAAAGAAAGGTGATGGAGTTGAATAAAAGATATGCCCCCAACTCAACTTGGGCATCAAGCATTTATCAAGAACCAAATACAATATATCAAGAGCCAAATACAATTACTAATGCATATGAGAGAAGAATCAATTGAAAAGGGTTTTATATGATGCTCAAATGCAAGGTGGCATGATGACATGCGCATGATATAATTATGATGCAACAATTATATGTAGGAAGTAGAAATTATATTACTATACCATGTAGCATTACATATGTTAGACAGATGGGATGCTACAATAATTGTATTCAGCTTGTCCCTCAATAGAGTAGCAAATATAAATGCATAGGACACCTTCAAAGTTCATAAGAGTGACTAGATACAATAGTTTAAAACAAGCAATATCGAGTTATGCATCAATCAACTAGTCATGGGACAATGCACATAGAACTAAGAATTTCCACTATGCTTTCAAAGTAGGTGTATAAAGATAGAAGGTGGAGACTCAATATAATGGTGGAAGAAAAGCCTTTTGTAAAAGGAAGTAGGAATTCAAGTCTCATAAAGAGCTTCCAAAATTTTTGGTACTTGTAGTTTTCAGCTCTGATTGCCCCTATCATAAGCATCTTGAAGGTGATTAAAGTTAAAGTGACACAACTAAGAGGATATGGTTATAAACCGAAATCTCAAGCCCTTACTTACGAAGACCGATCCTCATGCTACTCCACTTTAGTCACGAGTAAGCTCTTGTCATTGTAAGTATATGTGTATCATTAAGAACCGCCAACGGGGTACCCCTTGCACATGATACAGGAGCTTTCCCATAATCAAAATGACAAGGCAAGCAGACAATGAGCATCTCAGCGATCTTTTTATTTGCTATTTGCATAGGTTTTTATTGAGGATGCTTCATAGAGTGCTCATTATGGTGATGCTGCAAGTTTCCACCATGATTAGGCATGGCTTAGGCTAGCGGCCCAGGCGTTTCTATAACACATATACAAACTCCATGATCTTACAAGTTGCACATTTATTTCACACCGCCGGGATCCATAAGCAAAAGAACATGATATCAACAGGGTACAAAGTACAAGTGCAATGTGGAAAGCGTTCCCCATGAAACATGGTTCTGCTAATTTCAACTTATAAAGATCAAGCATATACGTAACAAAGAAGGACCCAATGGTTCAAGTTTATTAGAGGCAATAAAGTAAAGTGTGCCATCAAGTTCGTGAGAGCTTTAATCACTAGTTTTCTCATAACAAGTGAAAGGTAAACAAAATCATGAATATACTTGGAATAGGATAAGATAGTAGGTAGGTATGGTAGACTCTTTGGAATAACTTGGTTTAGGGAGTTGGATGCATGAGTGGAACTCATACTTGGTGGTGGACGCTAGCAAAAGACTAGGAGCGACAAACTAAGAGAGCAATAATGGCCATAATCATGCAGAGCGACAAAACATCATTGATAAAAGCATAAAGTGATACTACAAGTTGAAAACTAAAGGATCATAAAGGCTATGGTGACTTGAGATAGTCATAACATGGTGTGAGCATGTGCCAAGTCAACCCAAATAAAGCATCAAAGGAGAATACCACTATACTATGCTTTAATATGCTAAAACAACGCATGATTCATCCAAGGAACATTAAGCAATCTCAATTGTTTATAAAAATTCATGCTACAGCAAAGAGTACTAAGCATAAAGCCAAAACAATATCAAGCATGGCATGACAAAGCATAGGCCATAGTCAAAAATGACCACATAAGCATGAACTTTCCTACACTTTTCCAAACCAAACCAAACTATTTGCAAACCAAATTATGAAAGAGGGGGTCCAACCAATTTATTCAGAACACTAAGCAAACCAAGCAAACTAAAAACCAAAACAAAAACGAAAAAGAAGACGCTCCAAGAAAAACACAACTGTGCATGAAACAATAAAAATGAAGCGTTTGGAAGAAACCTGGGATTTTTATTGATGAAGAAGGGGATGCCTTGGGCATCCCCAAGCTTTGACGCTTGTACTTCTTGGATATTTCTTGGAGTGACACGCGTGGCATCTCCAATCTTGAGCTTTAGTCCATCCTTCATCTCAATACTCATTCCTTCCATACACCTGAAATTTTTCCTTCATACAAAACTTTACACAATCTTTATTAGCAACATTAGTGCACTTAAGATAAATAAGTCTCAAGGTTCAGTTCTAACACCAAATAAACTTCCATTAGAACACTAGCTACTGTAGCACTTCCCTCAAAAATCTCAATTCCCCAAAGGAACTCAAGAAGGAACTAACAAGAATCAAATGCAGAAAATGGCAGAAATCTGTCAAAACAGACCAGCAGGTAAAGACGATTTTTTTCGAAGACCTTCTGTTGCATAAATCAAAACGTGTTTAACTAACGAAAGTTATATAACAATCTGGGGCAGAAGCACAAAAAATTACAGCTCAATCCGACGTACAGAGCT
The DNA here is from genome assembly GCA_910589775.1 of Avena eriantha. Lineage (NCBI taxonomy): Eukaryota > Viridiplantae > Streptophyta > Magnoliopsida > Poales > Poaceae > Avena > Avena eriantha. The sequence goes on along the minus strand of OU342740.1, from coordinate 413,150,484 downwards.
CTCTCAGGAATATTTATGGTGAAGCACAGAAATCTGTTTCGGGACAGCAACTTTTCCAATCATTAATTCTCTCTCATTAGAGGTTACTCTTGGCACAAAAAGCAAATAAAAAGGATAAGGAGAGGTTATTACAGAGGTAATAACTTGCAAGACTCAACTAAAACTCTTGGGTTATCTCCCAACAAGTACTTTTCTTTAACGCCTTTAAGTTAGGCATAAGAAGCAAAGAAAGAATCAAGTGTTCTCAAATGAAGAAGCATTAAGACAAAATTTTGTTTTCATAGGAGAAGCAAAAGAAATCTTTTCTCTCTTTTTAGGGAAGTGTTCTATACCTTTCTTGAGTGAGAGTTGATATTTAATGGTGCCTTCTTTCATATCAATGATGGCACCAACAGTTCTAAGAAAAGGTCTTCCCAAAGTAATAGGACAAGAAGCATTGTATTCAACATCCAAAATATAGAAATCAACGGGGACATAAGAATCGTTAACCATAATAATAAAATCATTAAGACTCCCCATGAGTTTCCTTTTAGCATTGGCATCAAGTGGGACATTCAAATAACAATCTTCAAGAGGAGGCAAATCAAGCATATCATAAATCCTTCTAGGCATAATAGAAACACTACTATCAAGATCACACAAAGCTTTGAAATCAAAGTCATTCACTTTCATATTAATGATGGGTTCCCAATCATATTTTTGCTTTATAGGAATAGAAGCTTTATATTTCATCTTTTCTTCTTTAATCTTTATGAGAGCATCAGTAATGTGTTTTGTAAAAGCCTTGTTCATAGCACTAGCATTAGGACTTTTAGCGAGCTTTTGTAGGAACTTAATAACTTCAGAGATATTGCAACCATCAAGATCAAAATCAACTTTATCATCTAAAGTGTTAGAACTATTACTAGCCTCAACACTCGTGGTGGTAATAGTAGAAACACTAATGTTTCTAGGAATTTCATCTTTCTTTCCCACTTAGCATGTAATTCAGCTAATAGTCTAACATTTTCATCAATTCTTACTTGTATAGCATTAGTAGCTGCAAAGACATTCTCATTTGTTTCGGGTTTCGCAGCCATTTTATTCAAAGTAGATTGAGCTTCGGCCAAAGATGCTATATTTCTTTCAGCATTAGAGAGTTTTTCCTCAATAGTTTTATTGAAAGCAGTTTGTTTACTAATAAACTCTTTAAGCATAACTTCAAGTTCAAAGGGAGCACTCTTATTATTGTTGTAAGTATTTCCATAAGCATTACCATTGTTGGGAGGATATGGCTTATAATTGTTGTTACCAAAATTGTTCCTATAAGCATTATTACCATAAGCATTGTTGCCAAAGTTGTTATTTCTTATGAAGTTCACATCAATTTGCTCTTCTTGAGCAACCAAAGAGGCTAAAGGAACATTATTTGGATCAATATGGGCTTTTCCATTAACAAGCATAGACATAATAATATCAATCTTATCACTCAGGGAGGAGGTTTCTTCAACAGAATTTACCTTCTTACTTTGTGGAGCTCTCTTAGTGTGCCATTCAGAATAATTAACCATCATATTATCCAAAAGTTTTGTTGCAGCACACAAAGTGATGGTCATAAAGGTACCTCCAGTTGTTGAATCCAATAGGTTCCTTGAAGAATAGTTCAATCATGCATAAAAAGTTTGGATGATCATCCAAGCAGTCAGTCCATGAGTGGGACAATTCTTTACCAAAGATTTCATTCTTTCCCAAGCTTGAGCAACATGCTCATTATCAAGTTGTTTAAACTTCATTATTTCACTTCTCATGGATATAATCTTAGCAGGAGGATAGTATTTTCCAATAAAAGCATCTTTGCACTTAGTCTAAGAATCAATACTATTCCTAGTTAAGGAATTTGACCATTCTTTAGCTTTTCCTCTCAAAGAGAAAGGAAACAATTTCAGTTTAATAATATCACCATCTATATCCCTATGATTTTGCATCTCACAAAGTTCAACAAAGTTATTAAGAAGGGAAGCAGCATCTTCATTACCAATACCAGAAAATTGTTCTCTCATAACAAGATTGAGCAAAGCAGGTTTTATCTCAAAGAAAGTATTCTCAGCCACAAGTGGAGCAATAGGTGTGCTCATAAAATCATTGTTGTTGGTGCTAGTAAAGTCACACAACTTAGTGTTTTCAAGAGTAGTCACTTTTTTTGGGTTTTCAAATAAGAAAGCAAACAAGTAAAACTATTTTTTTTGTATTTTTAAAGAACCAAAACAAGCAAACAAAGAAAAAAGAAACTAAGCAAAACAAAAACAACAAAGTAAAGAGATTGGTTATGAGGGACTCCCCTTCCGAAGATGTCCTTGACTCCCCGGCAACGGCGCCAGAAAAAATCTTGCTGACTCGTAGTTGATGTAGAGCTCGTTGGGAACCCCAAGAGGAAGGTATGATGAGCACAGTAGTAAGTTTTCCCTCAGTTATGAAACCAAGGTTTAATCGAACCAGTAGTAGCAAGGAAACACCCCAAAGGTGTTACTAGCTGAGCTTTGGCAGGGCGCACTACCGGTGCTAGTAGCAATGTGGAGACCTGCACAACACAACCACAGAACTTTGTTCCCAACTTGTGATGAGGTTGTCAATCTCACCGTGTTTTGTCGAAAACAAAGGATTAAACGTATCGAATGGAAAGAAGTAAAAGTTTGCAGAAAGTAAACACAAAGTAGTATAATATTGTAGATTGTATGTAAAGTAAAAGGACCGGGATCCATAGTTCACTAGAGGTGGCTCTCCTTAGATAGATAACATGCTGGGTGAACAAATTATAGCGGGGCAATTGACAAACACCGAGAAAGCAATACATTCATATACTAATCATCTTGACTCCTCTGAGACTTGATTGGGCATTACAATATAATACATAGACCTCCATCCAACTGCATCTATGACTAATAATCCACCTTCAGGTTATCATCCGAACCCCCTCCAGTATTAAGTTGCAAGCAATAGATTATTGCTTTACGAACTGCGTGTAAAGTAAACAATACGATTGTTCTATGAACAAAGGATTGTTGTTTTCTGTCACTTCCCCAGATTACCAGAGGCATGAACCCACTATCGAGCATAAATACTAACTCTTAGAGTTGCTAGCATCTACTTGGCCAAGATAGCTACTAACAACGGAAAGCATGCAAGATCTCAAATAACAAAGACATGATAGAATCAATAATCAATCTGAAATAGCATCTCAATATCCATCGGATCCCCGCAAACACAACATGTATGAATTACAAATAGATGATCTTGATCATGAACGGAGCTCATTAGATCTAAACATGAAAGCACAAAGGAGGAGAAACCAGCCATCTAGCTACTACATGGATCCGTAGTCCACGGATGAACTACTCACGCATCACACTGGAGGCTTGCATGGTGATGAAGAAGGCCTCCAGGGTGAATTCCCCTCTCTGGCAGGGTGCCGGGAAGAGCTTCAGATCCCTCCCGATCTAGGGATGGAGATGACGGCGGCTACAGACTCTTTCGTGGATTTTTTTGATCGGGTCCTTAGGGTTTTCGTCCCGAGGGCAACTTATAGGCGGAAGGAGAGGCCGAGGGGGTGCCGGGAGCGGCCACACCACCCCCTGGCGTGGGCCAGGCCTAGCCGCGCGGCTAGTTGGTGTGGTGGCTCCCTGGCCCTTCTCCCTCTCGTATTCCGACAGTTGATCCCTTCCGGAAAAATAGGCACTTTGGCTTTTGTCCCGTCCAATTCCGAGAATATTCATTTTTTGACTTTCCTGGAACCAAAAACAGCAGAAAACAGGCAGCTGGCACTGTGGCTCTTGTTAATAGGTTAGTCCAAGAAATCATATGAAAAGTACTCCAAAGTTGGAACAAAACACAAGAAAGTGGATAAAACCAAGCATGGAACATCAAAAATTATAGATACATTTGCAATGTATCAACATCCCCAAGCTTAACTCCTGCTCGTCCTTGAGTAGGTAAGTGATCAAAAGAAATAATTTTTGAGGTGACATGCACCATCAAAGACTTGATCAAAGTATTTGCAAAACTCAAAGCTGGGATCGTAGTACTTCAATCATAACATGAAAGACAAAGTTCTAGCAATAGGCAAAGAAACTATGATGCAACATAAAAAGGTACAAACAAAAGATTTATGAATAACATGCCTTGCAAGATGTTTGTTTGTTTCACATAAAGAAAACATAGCATAATTGTAACTACCTCGGTGAATTACGCTCTTAGTTGCATGCCTGGATGAGCGAAAGTGGTTAAGATAGTACGGTGGGGCCCAGGGGCCACTCACAGGTAGACTTTTCGGCCGTCCTAACCACTTTCACAGCATCGGGACAAGAACGAGCAGCGTAATCGGCAGGCGAAGGGATCAACTACATACAGAAGTGAGTATGTATGAAAGCCACATACAATAGTTCTCAGAGCCATTCCATCTAAAAGAAATAGAAATATTGCAACGCCATACGGCAAGATCCAAATATCCTAGATAGAGATAATAGTTTAGGATAGCTCCTCATACATCAAACATCAGCGTATCAGGCGGAAGCGGAAAACAAGATCCGAGTACGGATAAGAAGCAAATCGGCATGAGATGCCACATAAATAAACACATCCCGCCCACAGATCTCACGGATCCCCGTTCCCAGAATCTCTACACCGAGTGATCGTTGCCAACATCATCCATCTCCTCCACCCAGTATCCATCTTGCGAATACACCTGTTCATCTGAATCAAACAATTTATCGTGGGAGACCCTAGGGGTACTCAGCAAGTCTTTATGCCTCTAAAGGGGACATATACCTGGGGTGACGCAATTGCAGTAAAAGATAATAACTAACAAGCCTAGAGATACTCGCTAACCATCCGCCTAACCAAAGATAGACGGATGTCCGTTGATTAGTAACAATAGTTATAACAGTATAATTAACAGATCCATCCTCCTTCTCGCTTACCAACGAGAAAGCGGACGAACAACCCCATCCGTTGGTAGTTTTATTAACCATTCCATGAGTATTGCAGTATTTATTAGTCAGGTAATTTACATTTTATGACTTTCCTAGAACCAAAAACAACAGAATACAGGCAGCTGGCACTGTGGCTCTTGTTAATAGGTTAGTCCAAGAAATCATATGAAAAGTACTCCAAAGTTGGAACAAAACACAAGAAAGTGGATAAAACCAAGCATGGAACATCAAAAATTATAGATACATTTGCAATGTATCAGAGCCCTCCGTCAGAAGGCTGGAGTTCCGTACCTCGCGGAGCTCCCATGTCGTGCACTTGGTGGGAGCCCACCGACGAGCCTTTTCCTAGTGGCCTTTGCGGCGGCAGCGGAAGTCCCAATGGCTTTGCTTTTGCCCATGGGGACGGAGGAAGGAAAGCAGGGCACGAAATCAAAGTTCGCAAGAGGCAAGAGTGCAAGGAGGAACAAGGAGCAGAGGGAGGCTAGGTGAAACAGTAAAAAGCACATCCCTTCCTTTATAAAGAGCAACAACGCAAGGACCTAACCGTTCGATGCAAAATCGAAGCGACAGAGGATTGCGCGATGATGACACGTGTTTACAAAGATCTCGAAAAGGAAAAATATAAAAGAAGTTATGACTGCGGTAAAAACGGAGAACAACACGTGATGCCTCGATTCTCGCTCAGCGAGGGGACGTGCAGTCAAGAATCTCCGCTAAAAATGCCATCACGCATTATCATTGTTGCGCATGGGCCCACGTTCGACACGTCCCGTCATGGCGTGTTTTTATGAAAAATAACAACATCAGATACTTCACCACTGATGTCTCAAAAAAGCACTACAACAAAAATTGCGGCTTTCTCAGGGTATGACCCGAAGAAATTCAATTGGAGTCGAAGTAAATTCCTCCAGGAGAAGATTTGAGACTACACTTGAAATATACAACATTACGACTATAGCCTCGGGGGCTACTCCTATCGGGAGCACTAGTCGTGCATCCGACAAAGAATTATAGAAACAATGACGCATTTTTTCGAGCCTATGTCTTGATACACATATCCAAACATAGCCTTGGGGGCTACTCCTATCAGGATTGCTGGCACACACCTGATAAATTAAAATCACGGAAGCATCCGACGATAAATAATCCTATCGGGAGCAGGATACGGAAAGTAAAACAAAACTCTCGGATCACGCTCAGACGCAGGAGAAAATCCGAATGCCGTGTTCAGAAACATGAAGGTAAGACCCCAGGATTCGTCCTGTGTGGCCTGGTAATCGCACAAGAATGTGCTCTGCCAGTAAAAATCCATATCAACGATATGATGAAAAATCCTAACGGACGTGTTGGGTAACTGATAAAAAAATAGAAAACTGGAATTCAGTATTCGGTAGGACCTCAACGACGCGAATTGAATTACACCAGTTAGAAATTCCGGATTCAAGCCTGGGGACTTGAGTTCAATTTAGGTCAACCTTGTTTTTGCCCAGGAGCAATTAACTGATTCCCGATCCGTCGGAAGCATCAGACTCGTTGTACCAAAATCCCTACAAAAAATAAAATCAAACAGAATAAAAGAAAGAAAAAAGAAAACTTTGAGACTCAACCTAATAACTTCGGATTCAGATAGAGTCTCGGGGGCTACTGACATGGTTATGATTACTCGGATGCTCACTATTCGCTACCCTACATTGGGTAAAAAGCCTACGGCCCATAGATTCTAGATAAAACCCCAAGGAAGAAACCGATAGAAACTTCTTATTGTATTAGGAAAGAAATCATGAACCGACATTATGTTGGTATTGTAATCACGCGTGTATGAAACCTATCCGCATATAGCTTTGAGACCCGGCCTATTATATATAGGGCGGGAGAATCCCAAGCGAGGGTACTGAAATATAGTAGACAACTTGTAACAGAGTTTTCACCAATATTCAGGCGACTTTGTCTTCATTTTTTCTTGATATCCGACGAAATCCCTAGTGTTCTCTTTTCCGCGAAATCCCAAGTCCATTATCATGGGCATTGCCGAGGTTACCCCTCGTCACCTGGGCTAAACCTCTCCACCTCCTCATTGTCGTCTTCCATGGACGGGCTACGAGAGCAGCCCCTGGAAGGAGCAATGAGACCCAGGGGTTTCCCACGGCCTGGGACGGGATAGAGCATGGCTGGATTGGTTCCTGGAGATTATGATTAGAGAGAGACAATGGTAGTATATAAGGGGGTTAGAGGTCAGTAAAACTCGCGAGAAACACCAAATTGTGACGCAAGAAAAGAATCTTAGTGAAACAGGGAAAGAAATCACAGATTTGGAAGAGTCTTACCGCATAACGACCAACTATACAGGCGTGACCCGTATATCTCCGGCCGTATAGTTGGTTTCAAGCAGATATTTCCAAATATCTCGAGTCCAGGTCGGTTAGGTCATGACTCGGAACCAACAATAACCTTTTTTTGGATAAAAATGAAAAGGAAAACGAAAAGTGTCTGGTAGTTCAACGATCAACTATATGGCCAGAAAATTGGCTCCGGTCATATAGTTGTGACCATATAGATAAAAAAATCAACAATCAAGAGTGTTTGAGAGTTCAACGACCAACTATACGGCCAGAATATTGTCTCCGGTCGTATATTTGCAACCGTATAGATACATATATCAAAAATCGAAAGTGTCTTAGAGTTCAACGACCAACTATATAGCCGGAAAATTGGCTCTGGTCGTATAGTTGCAACCGTATAGGTCCAGACATCGAAAACAATTTCACGAAGAGGATACAGAGAGTTTAACGACCAACTATACGACGGGAGATTTTTCTCTGGTCATATAGTTGCGCCCGTATAGTTGGTAAAAACCCTCAGAAACTTCAGAAAACACTAGGAATTCAAAGGCAAAATTTTCAGAAGTAAAATCTATGAAAACAAATCACTTATTTGAGTAGGAACAGTTACCTCGAACTTACCGTTTGCTTATTCGGGGATGACAAGCTCCTCCAACAACAAAGACTTCTTATCTTTTGGAGGAATGAACCTTAGTTCATTAAATAATTCTCGTAAGTGAAAATCACCGGAACTAAAATTCGTCTCAACAATATTGGTGTCTTGCTAGGTAAATATGGACACTGCATCCAACATCTTTATTTCTTGCCTTTGCATAGTCTAGGCATACGTTGGTAAGCATGTAAACCATAAGGACTAATGAAAGTTTTAAGTTGGTCATCCGGATGAACAACTATTTGAGAAAAACCAATATCCGTCCAAGTAGCAAAAATGAGTGTGGTTTTCTAACCTTTCTAAAGTTTGATCTATGAACGGTAAAGGATAGTGATCTTTCCTAGTTTCTTTATTCTTCCTGAAGTCTATGCACATCCTATGACCAAGAATGGTTCTAGTAGGTATCAATTCATTGTTTTCATTAGGAACAACAGTAAAACCACCCTTCTTAGGGACACAATGAATATGACATACCCATTCACTTTCTTTAACAATATAGATTATACCCGCGTCTAGTAGGCGTACAATTTCTTTTCTTACCACTTCCTTCATTTCAGACTTCAATCTTCTATTAAATTCAGCAACTGGTTTAGCACCTTCTTCCATGAATATCCGATGGACGGTTATTATGGGACTAATGGCCTTCAAATCATCCATTGAGTACCCAAAGGAGATGCGATGCTCCTTAAGTATTTTCACGAGTTCTTCTTCTTATTCTCCTAAAAGTTTAGCAGTAATAATAATAGGAAATTTATTTGTATCATCTAAAAATCGGTATTTAAGATTATCTAGTAGAGTCTTCAATTCTGGGGGTGGTAATTCCTCGTCCCCTCTCTTTTTGGCTCTTTGAAAGCCTCATCAGTTGGAGGCCCCATAATGGGAAGTGAATCGAATTCATCTTGTAGTTCTTCTAGGGACTTGTCCTCCATAACTATTTCTTCATAATTTGAATCTTCATTTATTTCTTCTTCTTGATTACTAAAGAAAAGAGTTGGCATTACCTCAATAGTTTTCTCTTCCTCTTCTTCTTGTATTTGTGGAGGCCTATCTTTAAATTTGGAAAAGTGGAATACTTTTTCCACTCCCCCAAGATTAAGAGACACAATCTCCTTTTTGAAATCAACATAGGCACCTATATCACTCAAAAAGTTTCTTCCAAACATAATTGGGCCAAGAGTGTCAGCTGGCATATCAACAACTGCAAAATTGATAGGAAAGTTTTTGTTGCCAACTGTGATAGTTGCTTCTTCAACTACTCCCATTGGAATTCTAAGATTTTTATTGGAAAACATAATTGTCATATCAGTATTTTCAATTGTAGCCAATTCTATTTCTTCTTTTATTTCTAAATATAAATCATAAGATATAACATTAACTTCGGTGCCAAGATCGCATAAACCATAATGCGAGGTTTCTTTAAATATGTAGGGAAGAATAGGCTTACCCACATCTTTTACCTTTGTTTTACCTTCAACCAATACGAAAGTCTCTTCATCAAGTTCAACTATGTTACAATGTGCGTACATAGCCATAATTGCTTCCTTGGTTACCTCTTCATCTTTGGTTTCTTCTAGATGCTCCACAACTTCTAGCATACTTTTCTCTTCCTTCCTCTCCTATACTGCTTTAACCTGTTCATATTAAAAAATATGCTTTTGTGAAGTGTTAGGTAAAGGCATCTCATATATTGGTTCTAGGGAGGCCAGTGTTGCTTTAACTTCGCTTTTCTTCTCAGATTCGGGTGGTGGATCATACTTGACCAAACCCTCTTTTGGAGATTTGATATATTCTGTAAAAGCTTTAACAACTTGCAACACAAGATCTGAATCCAAATAAAGTTCTTTAGATAATTCTTTAACATGGTCCTTTTTATTATAGTCATGAATACAATCATGTTCTATTTCCATGCCTCCTTCACTTCCTAGACCAAACTTCCATGAAACTCTATGATCACGAATTCTATTAAGTAAAGCCCAAGCTTTAGTTATAGGAAGATTCATAAAGTCTCCTTACGTGAAAGAGTCTAGTTCAATTTTATTAGGTTCAGTTAAACCACCATAAAATATATGTAATAAATACCATTCATGCAAATCATGATGAGGACATAGACGTAGTAAATCTTTAAATCTGATATAAGCTCTTACTAGTCCTTCATTCGAACGGTTCCTCCAAGTCATTATAAGACGCCTGATTTCAAAAGATTTTGATAATGGATAATATTTTGCTAGAAATTCACAGGCTAGATTATCCCAAGTAGTAGTGGCTTCAAGGGGTAGAGATCTATACCATGAGAGAGCTGTACTAGTCAAAGTCTGACTAAAAAGTTTAACCCTTACCTCATTAGCAGTATATCCCGTCAATTGAAAAGTGCCACATATATCTTTGAAACATGCGATATGCTCATATGGATCAGGATCTTCTACATCTCCAGTAAATTACTTCTTGTGTATAATACCTAGTAACAAAGGATTTATTTCAAACCCCCTTGTCTTCTCACTGGAGTTGTCTCTTTTATAAATAGCATAGGGCTTCTCAAAGTGGTTGAGTGGGTTAGCACTAGTCATATGCTCAAACTCCATCATGTTGGTGGAAATCTGTAACTCAAAACAAAACTTAGCAAAACAAAAATAAGTAAGTAAAAACTAAAAGACCTACATCGCTTAGCTCCCCGACGACGGTGCCAGAAAATAGCTTGATGACTACAAGTACATAGATCGTTTGTAGCTAGTTTTGAAATAAAGATATCGATCCCACAGGGAGCAAAAGTCTAAAAAAATTCACGAAGGCGAATGCGGGCATTACGCCACAGCCAAATCTTTAGTGGCAAAATATTTTTGACATAGTTTTTATGGCTTACAGCTAAGGTAGATACTGACAGGCTGGTCAGGATGTGCAAAGGTTGCCAAAAGTACGCCAACCAAGCCCATGTTCCGGTTGATCAGCTGCGAACAATTCCGGTTACATGGCTCTTTGCGGTCTGGGGACATGACATGGTAGGACTATTTAAACGGGCTACAAGTGGATTTACTAATCTACTAGTGATGGTGGATAAATTTACAAAATGGATTGAGGCTAAACCTGTCACAAGTTGTGATGGAGTAACAACAAAAAGATTCGTCGAGGACATTTTAATCCGATTCGGCTATTCACACCGTATTATTACAGACAACAGGAGCAACTTTTCTATGGGAGAACTTGATATTGCATCAATCATGCGTCCAAAAGCCAATGGACAAGTCAAAAGGGCAAAATGGTTTAATACTTCAAGGCCTCCGACCAAGACTTGAAGCACCACTTCATCGTGTAGTGGGGGCTCGAGCGGACGAATTATCGTCTGTTGTATGGATTTTACAAACTAGTCCTAACAGGTCAACCAGATATGCACCCTACTCCTTGGTCTATGCTGTAGAGGTAGTTATTCCGAGTGATTTTATCCATACTGCTCCCCGAGTCGCTGTGTATGTCGAAGAGGATGCCAAAGTCGATCAACAAGATGACCTTGATATGCTCGAGGAAGTTTGTGAAGTTGCTGAGCAGAGATCTACTGCGTATCAGTAGAAGTTACGCAAGTATCATAGTCAGAGAGTCAAAAATCGGTCTTTCAAAAAGGGCGATCTAGTTCTCCGACTAGTGCAAAAAAGAGAGCACAAACTTGCCCCAATCTAGGAAGGTCCCTTTATGGTTAGGAGAGTATTACACAATGGTTCATACTACCTAACTGACATGAGGCCAGAAAAATAAAGACCTACTACTAAGAAGAGAAAGAGAGCTAGAGCTGGAGGTAGTACATACCCGGATGATATAGATTGTTCATGGAATATTGCTCAGATACGTCCCTTTTATTCTTAAATTTTTCTGTCTTTGTAATCATATCAATGTACATGATCTAAGTGAAATAAAGTATTGGTCTCCTCAATGTTTTTCTGAGATGTTTTTTCAAGTACCATCTTATTTCCGAATAATCATGTCATAGTCGAAAATCCCAGGATACTTGAATGTACTTTATGCTCACGTTTGTTCTAGTTAGATTTGTGATTCTAAAAATGCTACCTTTGGGTATAAGTCTAATTTTAGTTTATACTTGGGTTTTTTGTCTGATTGCTGGATGCGGGTATTTTCCGAGTAGTGAATTGTTGGTACTAGAATCCGGCTTTGATTCCGGTTTTAAATTGATTTAGCAATTAAGCTTCGATGCTCGGCAAAGATTCCGTGCCGAAGGTTTGCCGGCTCACGAAAGGGACGATGAAAAAGCCAGATAAACGATAAGTATAAAAAATAGTGCTTACGTATTTTTTCAAGCACAAAATTAAAAACATGCATGCTAAGAGTAAAAGCATTAGTTCTTACATAATAGCACCTCAAAATGAATAAAGTTTAAACCATTACATCAATGGCTCGTTTCAGAATAACACAAAGTTTCTTGCAATTTTGTTACGTTGCAGGAGTAGGATCTGCCGGCTCACTGGTGCCCACGTCGCCTTGATCTTTTTTCGAGACAGGGACGTTGATACGTCCATTTTGCATCACCATTATATATCATAATTCATTATTATTCATTGATATATTTCATATTAAGAGATGGTACTTATGTTATTTCATGTATTTTTGCATGATTGATGATTTTGGGAGGATGAACCACCGGAGTCAGGATTCTGATGGAAAAAAGCAAGGATTGGAGGCAAAATTGGTGAAGATCAGAAAATCCCAGAAAATATACGGAAATTCCTATTTTTCCAGAAGATGAAGGAAGCTAGAAGGGAAAGTGGAGATGGGCCACAGGGGGCCCACACCACCCTTCTGACTTGTAGTTGATGTAGAGCTCATTGGGAACCCCAAGAGGAAGGTATGATGAGCACAACAGTAAGTTTTCCCTCAGTTATGAAACCAAGGTTTAATCAAACCAGTAGGAGCAAGGAAACACCCCAAAGGTGTTACTAGCTGAGCTTTGGCAGAGCGCACTACCGGTGCTAGTAGCAACGTAGAGACCTGCACAACACAACCACAGAACTTTGTCCCCAACTTGCGATGAGGTTGTCAATCTCACCGTGTTCTACGGAAAACAAAGGATTAAACGTATCGAATGGAAAGAAGTAAAAGTTTGCAGAAAGTAAACACAAAGTAGTAAAAGATTGTAGATTGTATGTAAAGTAAAAGGACCGGGATCCATAGTTCACTAGAGGTGGCTCTCCTTAGATAGATAACATGCTGGGTGAACAAATTATAGCGGGGCAATTGACAAACACCGAGAAAGCAATACATGCATATACTAATCATCTTGACTCCTCTGAGACTTGATTGGGCATTACAACATAATACATAGACCGCCATCCAACTGCATCTATGACTAATAATCCACCTTCAGGTTATCATCCGAACCCCCTCCAGTATTAAGTTGCAAGCAATAGATTATTGCTTTACGAATTGCGTGTAAAGTAAACAATACGATTGTTCTATGAATAAAGGATTGTTGTTTTCTCCCTAGTAGCAACAACACATCTAGTACAATGAAAAGCATGCAAGATCTCAAATAACAAAGACATGATAGAATCAATAATCAATCTGAAATAGCATCTCAATATCCATCGGATCCCCGCAAACACAACATGTATGAATTACAAATAGATGATCTTGATCATGAACGGAGCTCACAAGATCTAAACATGAAAGCACAAAGGAGGAGAAACCAGCCATCTAGCTACTACATGGATCCGTAGTCCAAGGATGAACTACTCACGCATCACACCGGAGGCTTGCATGGTGATGAAGAAGGCCTCCAGGGTGAATTCCCCTCTCCGGTAGGGTGCCGGGAAGAGCTTCAGATCCCTCCCGATCTAGGGATGGAGATGACGGCGGCTATAAACTCTTTCGTGGATTTTTGATCGGGTACTTAGGGTTTTCGTCCCGAGGGAAACTTATAGGCGGAAGGAGAGGCCGAGGGGGTGCCAGGGCTGGCCTCACCACCCCCTGGCGCATGCCCGAATGGGCCACGCGGCCAGGTGGTGTGGTGGCCCCCTGGTCCCTCTCAGTCTCGTATTCTTGCACTTGATCCCTTCTGGAAAAATAGGCACTTTGGCTTTTGTCCCGTCCAATTCCGAGAATATTCATTTTCTGACTTTCCTGGAACCAAAAACAGCAGAAAACATGCAGCTGGCACTGTGGCTCTTGTTAATAGGTTAGTCCAAGAAATCATATGAAAAGTACTCCAAAGTTGGAACAAAACACAAGAAAGTGGATAAAACAAAGCATGGAACATCAAAAATTATAGATACATTTGCAATGTATCACACCCCCTAGAGCGAGCTAGCCCTGGCCGCGCCACCAGGTGGTGTGGCCACCCTGGCCCACCTCTGACATCGCCCTCTGACGCATATAATCCCCTCGAAACCCTAAGACTCGGGGAGTGACCACAGAAAAATTCCGCAGCCTCTGCAGGGCGGAAAACTGCACAGAGAGAAAGAGCTCTCCGGTAGGCAGAAATCTGCCAGGGAAATTCCTTCCCGGAGAGGGGATATCGTGGCCATCAACATCACCATCAAGGTGGACTTCATCGGGATCATCATCATCATCATCTCCACCATCATCTCCACTAGCACCATCATCACCACTGCGTACCGCTGTAACTATTGGGTTGAAGCTTGCATAGTTCTTAGGGGGAAATTTCCCGGTGTTGATTACTTGTTGTAGTTGATGCTATTGAGTGGAACCGTTGAATTATTGTTATGGTTAGATTGTTACTTATCATTATTTCATCTATGATCTTGATGATGTCTCGTGAGTAGTTTGTTTAGTTCTTGAGGACATGGGACACATCATGTTGTTAGTACTAGAATTGTGTTGACAAAGATTCAATGGTTTGATAATTAAGTTGTGGTGTTATTCTTCTAGTGGTGTCATGTGAACATCGACTACATGATACTTAACCTTTATGGGCCTAGGGGAATGCATTGTGTATTTGGCTACTAATTGTAGGGGTTGCCGGAGTGACAAAAACCTGAACCCCCGTTAGGAAACCTTTGCACAAGGGAGTGTAGGATCTCAGAGTTTAAGGTTGTGGTTAGGTTTTTATCTTAATTACTTTCTTGTAGTTGCAGATGCTTGCAAGGGGTTTAATCATAAGTATGTATTAGTCCTAGGAAGGTCAGTACATTGGCACAGGTTCACCCACACAGCACTTATCCAACCAAAGAAGATTAATCAACTATATGAAGCGAAAGCACTTGACAGTATTCCCATGTGTCCTAGAGAACATTTGGTCATCTTAAGTAATGCAACCGGCTTGTCCTTTGCTAAACAAAGGATTGGGCCACTTTCTGCAATTATTATTATTGTCTTTTATTTACTCGTACTTATTTATCTGCATTATCAAAACCCCCTAAAAATCCGTTTGCTAAGTATTTACAGAGAATTCCTGATCCAAGCCACTCGTCAACACCTTATGCTCCTCGTTGGGTTCGACACTCTTACTTATCGAAAATACTGCGATACACCCCCTATACTTGTGGGTCATCAAGACTATTTTCTGGCGCAGTTGCCGGGGAGTGAAGCGCTATTGGAGAGCGGAACTGGTAAAGGAAACTTCTGCTATGAGTATTGTTTATTTCTGTTCGTTAGTTTATTTTAAATATGGATAATTCACTTAGTTTCTTATTTAGTAATGCTACCACCACTTCTAAGGTAGTAGATGAACCTCCACCTGCTGAAAATGATCTTTTAAGATACCTACAAGAATTGTTGATCGTGTTATGGATAACTACTATTTTGGAGATGGAACTGTCCATTCCAGTGATCATTTGCTTTTTATACACGAATTATGTGGATTGTTTAAGTGTGCAGGTATTACAACAGATCAAGATAAGAAAAAGTTATTCTCTGTATCACTAAAAGGAAGAGTTGAGGAAGGGTATAAGCTGCTAAAGAATGGCCAGTCTCTTGAATGGGAGGAAATTGTACCTCTCTTTTATTCCAAATTTTATCCTCCTAGTGAGATTCATAAAGATTGGAATCAAATATATAACTTTTGGCCTCGTGATGGAGAGAGTACAACTCAAGCTTGGGGGAGATTGAAGTTACTAATGCTCAAATGTCCTACTCATGAGCTCCCTAATAACATTATTATCGATAACTTTTATGCAAGGCTTTCTCTTCATGATAAGGATCTATTGGATGCTTCTTGCTCTGGATCGTTTACACGTATGGAAGAAGAAGCTAAATGGGATCTTCTAGACCGTATTCAAGACAATGCTGAAGCACGGGAGAATGATAAAGGAAGAAAGTCAGGTATAAATTATGATTATGAATGCATTACATCTTTTATGGGAACTGATGACTTTCATAACGTTAGTAATGCTTATGGTCTTGATTCTCAAAGTACTGCAAATTATTTTAAGAATTTTGCCTCTTATATTGAAATTCCTAAAAAGAAATAGAACAAGTATCATGAGCCATATAAAGATATTGTTAATTGTGTTCCTGCTAGAAATACTGAGGTTTATACTATTTATCATATTTTACATGAACCTTACATCGAGAAAATACCTTTCCCAGTTAAGGGAAAGGAACATTCTATGACAGCTAGTATGGTTAATGAAAGTACAAAGAAAACTGTAGAACCTGATGAACAAATAGATGTTGAACCTGCAGTAGCAAATACGAAAGACTTTGTCACTAAAAATGTAGAAGATGGGCACATTATCCTTTGTAAGGATATTTCTAATATTGTTTCACATCCTAATGGAACTAGGAAAGCTAGTGTCCCTGTGTTTTCTGTCTGAATAAGTGATCATTGCTACAATGGTTCATGTGATAGTTATATCATTAAATTTATGCATTATACTGAAAGTTATTATGAGAGAGGGAAAATTGTTCTTATGCATCTCAATAATATTAAGTTTCCTTGCTTAAATACGTGTATATTTGCTTCTTGATGCTCTCTTTTACTTCAACTCATACTCTTATGTGAGCATCATTGAAATTTATCATGCCTATCTCAATGGCTATAAAGAAAGAGCTTTTTGGGAGACAACACAATATATTTTTGCTTTGAGTTTATTTTGGTCTTTTTGAGTCCTAGAAGTTATTGCTTCTGTATAACCTCTCTTTATCCTTTTTGTTTGGTTTTTGTGTCAAGATCAACCTTTAATGAAAGAGAAGTAAGATTTGGGGAAGTTGCTGTTCCGAAACAGATTTTTGTGCTTCACCGTCAAAAATCGTGAAAAATCCCAGAACGTCATACTGATCTGTAATTTTTTGTGTGCATGCCCTAGGTTATTATTTAACTTCCGTTAGATTTGCACTTTATGATTTGAGCAACATAAGATTTTCGAAAAAATTGATCTTTACCTGCTGGTCTGTTTTGACAGATTTCTGCCATTTTTGCATTTGCCTCTTAAATCGATTTCCCTTTTGAATTATTTTTGGGCTTTCGAAAGGAGTTGTTTTAGTAGCTTATGTTCTGATGGATTTCAGTTAAAATTGAACCTAAAGGTTTATTATCTTGCATACACTAATGTTGCTAATGAAGAATGTGTAAAGTTTTGTATGAAAGAAATTTTCAAGTGGTAGGAGAAAATGATGTAATGAGATGAAGAGTGGTCAAAAGACTCAAGCACTAAATTTTTGAAGATTCTTACAATGAAGATATTGATATAATTCAAGTGGTGACTCTAAAAGAGTTTATTGAAAGCCAAATTCAGAGACCTGGAGAGTCCGTTTTCAAATAGGTAACAGTTTTGGTAAGGAAAGGTCCATGAAAAACTTTTCAATTTATATTTTTGCAGTTTTTATCTAACATGGAAATTAATGAGTCGAAAAAGGGACGGAAACGGAGCTCGAGTGGCTCACACCACCGCATGGCGCGGGCACACCTAGCCGCGTCACCAGGGGGTGTGGCCACCCTGGAGCCCATCTCCGACCCGTTTTCTCCCAGTACTTTCCTTTTGTTGTTAAACTTTGTAATATATAATCCCCAGGATCCCCTGAGGTCCGTATATCGTGTTCTCGTCATGTTTTCATTTTGATCTGTTTTTGTCATGAACTATTCTCAAGTTTAGAAGCACAATGGTGTCCGCCAAGAATAAGGGCAAGGAGCCTGCGGAAGATGATCTCCAAGACCCTGAGCAGGAGGAGGAGATCGAGAGTGAAGTTGAAGAGGAGGAAAAGGAAGACTAGCATCCGCACACCAGCACCACTATTGCAAGCATTGGAGTGGTGGCAAATCCTGCCAAGTATAAAAGGACAGCACGGATGTCCATTGGAGGGAAGGTTCCGCGTCATTGCTTGGCTTCACTGTCACCTCCTCCACGCACAAAGAATCCCTTCCATACCCTTATTCACGAGCAACAATTCCAAAACATGCCCAAGGAAAAGTTACCCTCCAACTGGGATCTGCCTCATTCTAACCATGGAGGAAAAGAATACTTTAAGGAGGAAGAATGGGGAAAGAATCTCAAGGGCTGGGATTCATAGCCCGACATGATCATGAACCGTATTGAGCACAATTCGGAGTTGATTCATACGCTCACCTTCGAGATTGAGGATTTGAAGGAATTGATCGAAAAGCTTATCGAGAGAACACCACCACTACCAAAGGAGTAATTCGTCATCAGTTTTTGGCATCCCCTTGGTTTGTTCCAAGTTTGGGGGAGTGCTGCGGTATCACATCATTATCTTTCATCTTTTTACCTTTTTAGTAGAGTCATATCATGAATAAAGAAGTTATCATATAGGATGGTTTGCATTATGGAAGTATCTCCCCTCTAGTTAGATATCTATGTATCCCTTGGTGTGAGTTGCCGTTATGGAATATTAATGAGAAGTTATATCATTTAATTTTTGCACATCTTATTTTAGTTTGCAAATTATGTTATATGATTAATCTTGTTGTTAGTATTGGTATCACTTTGGGATCATTAAGTAAATTTAGATTGGTTTTGGAAAACCCAGCTCTGGTCAGTAGTAACACTATTTGAGGATTGAATGGAAAAGAGAAAAGTACTTTTAGAAATATAATTTCATTATCTTTCTTTCTTGTCTAGATCATAAGCTTAGTATTCTCTAGTTAAGATCTTTTGTGTTCCCAAGGAAGATTGCATGATTGTTCCAAGGATCAGCGGATTCGAACCTATGTAAACTTGTGTGCTCACCGTCCCGGAATACCGTACATCTCACACCCCTCTCTTCCGCATGCCTCTAGGACCCCCTCATGGCATACTTGTCATCAATCCGACGACAGTTGGTGACACCGTGGGGAAAGTGAGCTTCGGATCCGTGTTCCAGGCGGAATCTGCAAGAATCGGAATCAGTGAGACCATCGCTGTCGGTCGCATCCTCTACGCGAACGACATCCCTCTCATCGTTCTCGACGAGACTTGGATTCTGGCTAGGGAGGCTATGACTGCCTACACCATCATGTCTTTCGGCGAGATCTATGTGTACATCGGCTTCACTAAACCTGCCCCACCCACCCCAGCGATGATGATAGAGGCAGAAGAAGTTTCTGGCTCCCCTCTGTCCGCAGAGGCGGTGGAGTTCCGGATCCCAGAAAACCCTAATCCCAACCAGCCCGCACCTGTTGCAGAGATAGTGGACAAAGCTGAGCCTGAAGTAGATCTCGCAGCACAAGTCGAATCTAGAGTGGATCTCCCTAGAGAAGCCGAATCCTAGATCGACCAACCCGCCGAGGATGAAATCCAGGAGGAACAAGTCAGCAACGCTGGTTCCGGCTCTTCTAACGCCGGAATAGATCAACCCTTCTGAGGCATACGTTGAGGCGCATGATGATGAAATACGCAAGCGTGGATGAGTTTCTCGAAACCATCAGAATTTTCGAGGAAGCCCAAGAGGAAAGCTGCAACTACCTCAGGATGCACACATCACACTTTGTCGGATATGTTGGATCCGGATCCGGCTCAGCCGATGCTGGAGACAACGAAGACTCGGTGCTGGAGGCAATCGGAACAAATACCGACTTACCGGCATCTTCGGATGACTCCATGACATCGGCAGATTTGCGATAGTTCTCCGCTGAATATGAAGAGGAGTTCAACTCCAAAGCTGCAGAAGAAGGAGAAGCCATGGACGAAGGATCCGGAGAAAACTCTCCCAGAGTGCAGGATGATATGGAACTCAGAGTTAACCCCGATGTCGAGATGTTGGAAAGTACCGATCAGAGCTTGACTCCGGGAAACGGACCCAAAGCCGTCTTTGCTACCAGCGCTGCCAAGAAGGCAAAGAAGAAGAACAAGAAAACCAAGACTCCGACAAAAGATCCTCCAGCGGAGGAAGTGGTTGCCGATGATTACGAAGAAGACTCGGATGCAGCCTTAATCCCAGACGAGCCCAAAGAAGCCTCGATGGATGGACACGTGGTCACCATGGGTGCCCGTAAACTCATCGATGCTACATTGACCACACCTATCCCTACAACGTCAAAACTTACTGTTGTGGAATTGGAAGAAAGGGCTCAGGCCCTAGAAGCACATCGCCAAGTACTCCTGGATGAAGCTAAACACATCGAGGAAGAGAAGAAGCGCATATCTACTGCGGAGAAGCTCATCTCTCTATATCACCTAAAGACCCAGAAAGGCTACGTACGAGCCGACAAGTTTCCGGAAGTCCGCAAAGTCCTCTTTGAAGGAGATCCAAGGATGCACCGGACCGACAACAATGGATATTTGGTGTACCCAACACCAGTACAGAACACCGCGGCGGCCCGTGATATCCTGACGAATAATCCAGGCTCGGAGGAGGTTCGGCTTGGCATCAAGCTAATCACCAAGGGTCTGGAGCAACAGAAGGTCGTGAAATCCGGAAGCAAAAAACTGGTCTCCCGATCTGACCAATGCCGCACGGATCCAGCCTAGGATGACATCAGGCCCCAATGGATGTCGGAACAGCATCATCATTCCGACCATCGGGAAGGCAACTACTCAAGAACTGGATCTTCAGGCCAAGAGCATAGAACCACACGTAACTGGAGCAATGTTGCCCCGGCCGCAGAGCGAGATGCAGTTATAGCACTGTATCTGAGACAACCTCCTCGGCGAGAGTCAAGCAATCGTAGAGAAGAAGACAAAGAGAAACATCGGGAGGAGGACCATCAAAAGATGCCACCTCCTAGACATACAAACCGTCCGGCTGAACCCCGCCAAGCTACAGGGAGCGACGGACGAAGAAACAACGGGCACCGTGCTGAGTCAAGACGACAGGGGGCTCTTCATAATGAAGACCCTCCCAGGAACCGGAATAATGACGCTCCGGATGGAGGCCAGCAATCAATCGAAAACAACCCACCCGATCCACCCTCTCTACCAAGTAGCCACCACAACGGCTCTCGACGGGGACGCCGTGGCGGAGGAGGAGGTGGTAGAAATCGAAGTCCGGCTCCAAGACACCGCAGCCACAACCGTCAATCAGGACGGCGATCTCTGTCACCAAGTGACGCGAGACATCGAATCAACTCTAACATAGAGGTGCGGCCCTACGAGAACAACGAAATCTATGTGGGTCCAAAATGCTTCGGACCATGCATTAGAGCAAAAAGATTCCTGGAAGGATTTGCTATCTCAAGGCACATCCAACCCTATGACGGTGTAGATCGGCCAGATACTTGGCTACAGGATTTTTTCCAGGCTTGCTGCATCGCCAATGGCAGAAATAGCTTGGTCGCAACCTGATATCTCCCACTTATGCTGCAGAAGACAGCATGATCCTGGCTCAATGAACTTCCGTAAAACACCATCCACAACTGGTATGACATGCAAAGCGCGTTCTTTTAGAATTTCGAAGGCACATATCGGAGGTCCTACACGGTAGGAGACCTGTAGCATTGCACCCAGAAGGATAGAGAAACTTGCCGAGATTACCTCGGACGATGGATCAACACTAAGAACTCCTGTGAGGGTGTAAACAACCAAACTACGATTGAAGATTTCATTGCAGGAGTCCCAATTGGTTTACTACATCATCGCTTGAAGTGTGACAAAGTCACTGATTTGGAAGAGATGATAGAAACAGCGAGCAAGTATGCCGATGCTGAAGACGACGTGGGAGGACTACTGAACATCCTAGCTATGCCACAGTCAGCAAAACAACCAAAGCAACAAGCTCAGAAGTGCATGAACACCTCGGAAGAAAAACCCAATGCGGAAACAGCGGTTGTTACTGCTACTTTCGGGTCTGGAGGACGAGGAGGGCGTGGCGATGGCTGTGGACACGGTCGTGGGACATCAAGGGTCCAGGGTAGAGGAGACCAACAACCTGGCAAAACCTACTCGTGGGCCGACATTGCCAATAACCCATGCGTGTATCACTTAGATCCCAATGGGGGCTCGTCCCATACAGATGTCGAGTGTCGTTTCAACAACGACATAAAAAAGGACGATACCGCTGGCTACAGGGCCAAGCGAAAGAAGGGAAAAAAGAATCTCGAAAAAGAGAAAGAGGACAAGGAAGATTCCGACATGGAGGAAGCCGATGCTTCAAATCCCAAGTTGGATGGAAAGAAGAATTTCCCAACAAATAAAGACACTTACATCACCTTCCTTGGGTCTCAACTAGCTAAGGTCAAGAAAGCAGTACTACAAGAGCTCAACGCGACTATTCCGGCTGTTCCACAACACTTGGATTGGTCGGAAGTGGCAATCACCTTTGACCGCGCTGATCATCCGCCTAAGTTGCACATGTGAGGAAAATATGCCTTAATCGTCAATCCACTTATTGATGGCTATGGTTTCTCCAAGACTCTCATGGACGGCAGCAACATTATCAATATTATGTATGTCGAAACGCTATGCCGGATGCGGATCTCGGAGACACAGCTGAATCACAACTCTGTGATCTTTCACGGAGTTGTCCCAGGAAGACAAGCAAATTCCCTGGGAGAGATCACTTTGGATGTCACCTTTGGTACTCCAAATAATTATCAGACGGAGGCACTTTCCTTTGAAGTGGTCCCGTTCAAGAGCGCTTACCACGCTATATTAGGACGACCGGCTTATTGGGCTTTTATGGCTCGTCCATGTTACATTTACAATATGATGAAAATTCCAGGTCCCAACGGCGTGATCACCATTAGGGGAGACCCGAAGAAAGCGCGAGAGTGCGAGGATGGAAATGCTGCCTTTGCTGAAGCCGTGCTGCACGCCCAAGAGTACCAGGAGATCAAGAAGACCATCGACCTGTCCAAGATGCCCTCGACGAAGAAGGAGGTTACAAAGCCGACTCCGGAGTTCAAGGCATCGGAAGAGACAAAGACAACACCGTTGATGGATGATGACCCCTCCAAGGTGACCCAGATAGGTGTAGGTTTAGACCGTGCATAGGAAAGCGTGCTCGTCAAGTTCCTCAAAGAAAATCAAGATATCTTCACGTGGCAGCCATCTGACATGGCTGGAGTACCTAGGGAACTTGCCGAGCACTCTCTAAATGTACACCCAAACGCTAAACCCGTCAAACAGTCCTTGCAACGTTTCGGTGATGAAAAGCAAAAAACAATAGCTAAGGAACTAGCTTGGCTCGAGTTAGCCGAATTCATAGAAGAGGTCATCCACACTGAGTGGTCGGCCAATCCTGTAATGGTCCCTAAAATGAACATCACTGATTTAAGGATGTGTGTTGATTATACCGCCTTGAACAAGGCTTGTCCCAAAGATCCGTTCGCTCTGCCTAGGATTGATCAAGTCATCGATTCTACGGCAGGCTCGGAACTCCTATGTTTTCTCGGCGCATATTCTGGTTATCACCAAATTTGGATGAAGGAATCAGACAAAGTCAAAACTTCATTCATAACCCGCTTTGAAACCTTCTATTTCATTACGATGCCTTTTGGGCTCAAAAACATAGGAGCTACCTACCAGCGCACTATGCAGCGCTGCCTCCACGACCAAATTAGACGCAACGTACATGCATATGTGGACGACATTGTGGTGATGTCCAAAAAGAAGGAAACTCTAATTTTCGACTTGGAGGAAACGTTCGCCAATCTACGCAAATACAATATAATGGTTAATCCGAAGAAGTGTTTCTTTGGAATACCAGTCGGAAAATTGTTGGGTTTCATAGTGTATCAAAGAGGCATAGAGGTGAACTGCGATAAGATCAAGGCTATACTCAATATCTCTAGGCCTACACGCCTGAAGGACGTTCAAAGACTAACTGGTTGCATTGCTGCAGTCAATCGATTTGTAAGCCGGCTCGGTGAATGAGCCGCACCACTTTAAAAGCTCCTGAAAAAGACCAAGAAATTTGTTTGGACTAATGAAGATGAAGCTGCACTACAAGACCTGAAAACGGTACTCTCGTCTGCTCCTATCCTTGTAGCACCGGAACCCTAGGAACCGATGTTGCTCTATATCACTGCGACAAACAGGGTCGTCAGTGTCGTCATGGTGGTGGAGAGACCAGAGGAAAAACAGGAACACCCGTTGCAGTGTCCGACTTACTACCTCAGTGAGGTCCTAACTGAATCTAAGCAGCGATATCCGCACTATCAAAAGCTGGCTTACGGTGTGTTCTTTGCATCCCGCAAGTTACGACACTATTTTCAGGAACATCCAATTACCATGGTGAGCACAGCTCGCATGAGAGATATCATCAACAACATCGATGCTACAAGAGAGCTTTCAGCTTTCGACATTGAGTATAAACCTCGTACAACAATCAAATCCCAAATCCTCGCTGACTTTGTCGTTGATTGGACAGAGACAACGGAGAATATGACCCTCCTAGAGTCGGAATACTGGAGCTTGCATTTTGACAGGTCTAAGGCACTCGAGGGATAGCGTGGTACTCAAGTCACCCCAAGGTGATAAACTTTTCTATGTGTTGCAGATTCATTTTAAAGCAACAAATAACATTGCCGAGTATGTAGCGCTGCTACATGGAATCCGGATTGCTGAGGATATCAGCATCCGATGATTAATGTGTTATGGAGATTCGGATCTTGTTGCTCAACAAGTGTAGGATATCTGTAATGCAAATAAACGCATGGCAACATATAGAGCTGTCGTGGATGAATTATCGAAATAGTTCAAAGGGTTTGAGGTTCAACACATCCCTCGAACAGAAAACGAGGAAGCAGATGCATTATCTCGAATAGGCTTTGCGCGGAAAAAGGTCCCGGATGGCGCTTTTTTAGAGCACCTCAAAGTTCCTTCAATAAAAGGAGTTGATGAGGAATATCCGACCAAATCCGACTCACCTTAATAGCAGTTCTGGCTGTGATTCCCAACTGGACTCAACCCTACCTCGATTACTTGGTAGATGGCAAATTACTCGAAGTTGAGGTTCTGAGATGGCAGATCGTCCAACGAGCAAAAACCTATACTATTATAAGTGGTGAGCTCTATAAATGGAATGTGTCTAGGGTTTTTCAATGCTGTGTATCTCCGGAAGAAGGAGTGGAAATCCTAAGGGAAATCCACGAAGGCGAATGCGGTCATCACGCTACAGCCAAATATTTAGTGGCAAAAGCTTTTAGACATGGTTTTTTCTAGTTTACAGCTAAGGCAGATGCCGAATGGCTGGTCAATACGTGCAAAGGCTTCCAAAAGTATGCCAAACAAGCTCATGTTCTGGCTGATCAGCTGAGGACAATACCTATAACATGGCCCTTTGCGGTCTTGGGGGTTGATATGGTAGGACCCTTTAAACAAGCTCCAAGTGGATTTACTCACCTCTTAGTAATGGTGGATAAATTCACGAAATGGATTGAGGCTAAACCCGTCACAAGTTGTGATGGAGCAACAACCAACAAATTTGTTGAGGATGTCATAATCCGATACGGTTATCCGCATAGCATTATGACGGACAACGGGAGTAATTTTTCTATGGGGGAGCTTGCAGAATTCTGTGATGAACAAAATATCTGTCTTGACATTGTGTCAGTCGCACATCCACGGGCTAATGTACAAGTTGAAAGAGGAAATGGTTTAATCCTGCAGGGCCTAAAACCAAGACTCGAAGCACCACTACGTCATGCCGCGGGGGCTTGGGCGGAGGAATTACCCTCTTCGATATGGAGCTTGAGAACAACTTCAAACAGGTCAACTGGATACACACCTTTCTTCTTGGTCTATGGTGCAGAAGCAGTTCTTCCTAGTGATTTGATTCACACTTCTCCTCGTGTTGCTGTGTATATTGAAGAGGATGTCGAAATTTCTCGACAAAATGATCTCGAGCTAATCGAAGAAGTACGTGTCGTTGCTGAGATGAGATCAATAGCCTATCAGCAGAAGTTACGCAAGTATCATAGCTAGAGAGTCAGAAATCGATCTTTCAATAAGGGCGACTTGGCTCTCTGGCTTGTGTAGAAAAGAAAGCACAAACTTTACCCAGTATGGGAAGGGCCTTTTTAGTTAGCCGAGTATTACATATGGGTTCTTACTATCTAACTGATATGCGGCCAGTCAAAGAAAGACCTGCTACTAAGAAAAGAAAGAGAGCTAGAGGCAGTACAAATCCGGAAGAATTAGACAGACCGTGGAATATTGCTCAGCTACGTCCCTTTTATTCTTAAATTATCTTTCTTTGTAATCATATATGTGTACATGTTCAATGAGAAATAAAGTATTGGCTGCCTCAAATTTTTTCTAAGAAGTTTTTTACCATCTTATTTCCGAATGATCATGTCATAGTGAAAACTCCCAGAATACTTGAAAGTACTTTATGTTCATGTTTGTTCTGGTTATGATTTCCGATTCAAAAAATGCTACCTTCGGGTATAACTCTGATTTTTTTAGTTTATACTTTGGTTATTTATCTGATTGCTGAATGCAGGTATTTTCCGAGTAGTGAATTGTTGGTACTGGAAGCCGGCTCTGTTTCCGAGTTTAAACTGGTTTAGCAATTGAGCTCCGTTGCTCGGCAGAGATTCCGTGTGGAAGGTTGGCCAGATCACGAAAGGTACGAGGCAGAAAGCCAGATAAACAATAAGTATAGGCAAAACAAAAAAGTGCTTATGTAAAAATTTCAGGCATGACAAAATACAAGCCAAAAGTGCTAAATAGGAATATCAAATCTCAGCACTAGCAAAAGTATTACACTACTTATTTACAACCCGGATTGTTTTAGAATAACACATTGTTTTCTGGTACTTTACGATGCAGGGGAAGAGGAAGGAGCAACCGGCTCACTAGAGACATCATCCTCGCATCGATATCTTTTCGAGACGTTCAAATCCGATACGGTTTGTTCATCGTCGGAAATTTCACCAGTTTCTTTGGCGGGCGGAGGAGGTCTATGCGAGTGAAGAAAGGAGTGTTGTAGCTGGTCAGATCAACTATGTGACATCCATATCCGGCGCAGGAGTCCATGATAGACTTGATATCTTGCTCCTGACCATCTTCATCCGCAGTTGAATACCCTCTGGTCACTTGCCAGATCTCCATGTTTCCATGGTGGCTCATGACCATTGTGAGAGCATTTTGTGCTGCGGTACGCGCATAGGACATGTTCCAGTCCTAGATGAGCTGGGGCATCTCCTTGGCCTTTTATCGCACCTCAAAGCCAGACATTTTGTCCATGTCAGGAACCTTGAGTACTTCGCCAATATCCTCCAAAGACTGGCGGAAATCGTGAAGCAAATCACCGACTTAGTGGAGGAGGAATCCAGTAAGTTCAGAGGACATGCGCATAAAATTTAAAGGTTAGAAAGTGATGTCCACGCACTTCTATTCTTGTAGACAGTTGTTGGGCCTCCAAGTGCAGAGGTTTGTAGAACAGCAGCAAGTTTTCCCTTAAGTGGATCACCCAAGGTTTATCGAACTCAGGGAGAAAGTGGTCAAAGGTATCCCCTCTCAAGCAACCCTGCAATCAAGATACACGAAGTATCTTGTGTCCCCAACACACCCAATACACTTGTCAGGTGTATAGGTGCACTAGTTCGGCGAAGAGATAGTGAAATACAAGTGCTATGGATAATTATAAGTGGTAACAGTGATACAAAATAGCTTGATGGCGTGGAAAAGACTAAAGGCAAACTGAAATAAAGATGGAAGCAAGCAAACATGTAACAGATCTAATTGCAAACGGTGTTTCGGGGCTTAGAAACAAGGCCTAGGGATCATACTTTCACTAGTGAACACTCTCATATAAAGATATTCTTCTTTATGATACTAAGCTGAACTACTCTCCGGTTGGACACTCTAATCGTTGGTAGGGCTATAACAACACACCTCAAAGTAAGCCTTTCCCATCTAGAGAACCCCACACTGTCACCTTGAGCTCTAGATGAGTCCAACAAACACCACAATTTCATAAAGACACCCAACTCCAAATATAACTCATAACAAGTATTTGAAATCTCTAGCCTAAGTGCCACCATGGTGAGCACGCTGTCACTTTCACACACATGGGGAGAGCAGAGATTCATTAAAGCACTTCAGTAGCAAGGTAGATCTATAGATTACAAGCTCATGATCTCAATAAGATCATGCATAGAGAGAGAGATGAACACATAGCTACCGATAGAACCCTTAGCCTCGAGACAGAACTACTCCCTCCTCATCATGGGAATCAGCAATGGTGATGGAGATGGCGGTGGAGATCGATGGAGATGGCTCCGGGGGCAATTCCCCGTCCCGGCAGGGTGCCGGAACAGAGACTTTCTGTCCCCCAAATCTCCTCTTCGGTGGCGGCGGCGCTGCGGAACTTTTAGTGGCTAGAGGCTTGACTATCTAGGGTTTATGCATCGGGAGGCTTCTTATAGGTGAAGAGGCAAGGTCGGTGAAGTGCCAGGGGGCCACACCACCTAGTGGCATGGCCAGGGCTAGCCCGCGCCACCATATGGTGTGGCCAGGCCCTGACCCACCTCCGTCTGTGCTTTGGGCTCCGTGAGTCTTCCGGTGAAATAGGAACTTTGGCTTTTGTCCCGTCCAATTCCGAGAATATTGATTTTCTGACTTTCCTGGAACCAAAAACAGCAGAAAACAGGCAACTGTCACTGTGGCTCTTGTTAATAGGTTAGTCCAAGAAATCATATGAAAAGTACTCCAAAGTGTGGACAAAACATAAGAAAGTAGATAAAACCAAACATGGAACATCAAAAATTATAGATATATTTGCAATGTATCAACATCCCCAAGCTTAACTCCTGCTCGTCCTCGAGTAGGTAAGTGATAAAAAGAAAGAATAATTTTTGAGGTGACATGCACCATCAAAGACTTGATCAAAGTATTTGTAAAACATTCAATGCTGGGATTATAGTACTTCAATCATAACATGAAAGACAAAGTTCTAGCAATAAGCAAAGAAACTATGATGCAACATGAAAATGCACAAACAAAAGATTCATGAATAACAATGCTTTGCAAGACGTTTGTTTGTTTCACATAAAGAAAACATAGCATAGTAGCATTCAGCTTGTCCCTCATAGAGTAGCAAACATAAATGCATAGGAAACCTTCAAAGTTCATAAGAGTGACTAGATACAAATAGTTTAAAACAAGCAATATCAAAGCTATGCATCAATCAACAAGTCTTGGGACAATGCACATAGAACTAAGAATGGCCACTATGCTCTCAAAGTAGGTGCATAAAGGTAGAAGGTGGAGACTCAATATAATGGTGGAAGAAAGGCCTTTTTATAAAAGGAAGTAGGGATTCAAGTCTCATAAAGAGCTTCCAAAAATTATGGTACTTATAGCTTTTAGCTCTCATTGCCCCTATCATAAGCATATTTAAGGTGATTAAGGTTAAAGTGACACAGCTAAGAGGATATGCTTGACAAGTTATAAACCAAAATCTCATGCCCCTTACTTACGAAGACCGATCCTCATGCTACTCAACTTTAGTGACAAGTAAGCTCTTGTCATTGCAAATACATGTGTATAATTAAGAACCGCCAACGGGGTACCCCTTGCACATGATACGGGAGCTTTCCCATAATCAAAATGACAAGGCAAGCAGACAATGAGCATCTCAGCAATCTTTTTATTTGCTATTTGCATAGGTTTTTATTGAGGATGTTTCACAGAGTGCTCATTATGGTGATGCTGCAAGTTTCCACCATGATTAGGCATGGCTTAGGCTAGCGGCCCAGGCGTTTCTCTAACACACATACAAACTCCATGATCTTACAAGTTCCACTTTTATTTCACACCGCCGGGATCCGTAAGCAAAATAACATGATATCAACGGGGTACAATGTACAAGTGCAATGTTGAAAGCGTTCCCCATGAAACATGGTTCTGCTAATTTCAACTTATAAAGCGCAAGCATATACGCAACAAAGAAGGACCCAATGGTTCAAGTTTATTAGAGGCAATAAAGTAAAGTGTGCCATCAAGTTCGTGAGAGCTTTAATCACTAGTTTTGTCATAACAAGTGAAAGGTAAACAAAATCATGAATATACTTGGAATAGGATAAGATAGTAGGTAGGTATGGTAGACTCTTTGGAATAACTTGGTTTAGCGCGTTGGATGCATGAGTGGAACTCATACTTGGTGGTGGAGGCTAGCAAAAGACTGGGAGGGACAAACTAAGAGAGCAATAATAGCCATAATCATGTAGAGCGACAAAACATCATTGATCAAAGCATAAAGTGATACTACAAGTTGAAAACTAAAGGATCATAAAGGCTATGGTGACTTGAGATAGTCATAACATGGTGTGAGCATGTGCCAAGTCAACCCAAATAAAGAATCAAAGGAGAATACCACTATACTATGCTTTAATATGCTAAAACAACGCATGATTCATCCAAGGCACATTAAGCAAAATCAATTTTTCATAAAAAGTCATGCTACAGCAAAGAATACTAAGCATAAAGCCAAAACAATATCAATCATGGCATCACAAAGCATAGCCACAGTCAAAAAACGAGCTCTTTTACCATATAAGTATGAACTTTCCTACTCTTTTCCAAACGAAACCAAACTATTTGCACACCAATGTATGAAAGAGGGGGTCCAAATAATTTATTCATAAAACTAAGAAAACCAAAGAAAACGAAAACGAAAAAGAAGACGCTCCAAGAAAAACACAACTGTGCATGAAACAATAAAAATGAAGCGTTTGGAAGAAACCTGGGATTTTTATTGATGAAGAAGGGGATGCCTTGGGCATCCCCAAGCTTTGACGCTTGTACTTCTTGGATATTTCTTGGGGTGAAACGCGTGGCATCCCCAAGCTTGAGCTTTAGTCCATCCTTCATCTCATTACTCATGCCTTCCATACACCTGAAATTTTTCCTTCATACAAAACTTCACACAATCTTTATTAGCAACATTAGTGCACTCAAGATAAATAAGTCTTAAGGTTCAGTTATAACACCAAATAAAATTCCATTAGAACACTAGCTACTGTAGCACTTCCCTCAAAAATCTCAATTCCCCAAAAGAACGCAAGAAGGAACCAACAAGAAGTAAATGTAGAAAATGGCAGAAATCTGTCAAAACAGACCAGCAGGTAAATACCAATTTTTTCGAAGACCTTCTGTTACTCAAATCAAAAAGTGTTGAACTAATTAAAGTTAGATAACAAGCTGGGGCAGAAGCACAAAAAATGACAGCTCAATCCTACATACAGATATCTCTCACGAATTTTTACGGTGAAGCACAGAAATCTGTTTCGGGACAACAACTTTTCCAAGCATTACTTCTCTCTCATTAGAGGTTACTCTTGGCACAAAAAGCAAATAAAAAGGATAAAGAGAGGTTATTACAGAGGTAATAACTTTTAAGACTCATCTAAAACTTTTGAGTTATCTCCCAATAAGTACTTTTCTTTAACGCCTTTAAGTTAGGCATGATAGTTTGAGAAGATGCTCATATAAGAAATATGAATTGAAGTAAAAGAGAGCATCAAGAAGCAAATTCAAAACACATTTAAGTCTAACCCACTTCCTATGCATAAGAATATTGTAAAGAAACAAGTCATGAAAGCACAAAGCAACAATCATAGGAAAGTAAAACAAGTGCAACTTCAAAAATTTCAACATAAAGAGGGGAAACTTAATATTATTGAGATGCATAAAACCAAGTTTCCCTCTCTCATAATAACTTTCAGTAGCATCATGAAGAAAATTAACAATATAACTATCACATGAAACATTCTTATCATGAGCCACATGCATAAAAGAATTAATACTCTCCACATAAACATAGTCATTATTATTAATTGTACTAGGAGCAAATTCAACAAAATAGCTATCATTATTATTCTCATCACCATAATCATCAAATATAGGAGGCATATTGTAATCATAATTAATTTTCTCCTCAATATTAGGTGGACTTAAAATATCATATTCATCATTGTAATCATCATATATTGGAGGCATAGTATCATCAAAGTAAATTTTCTCCTCCGTGCTTGGGGGACTAAAAATATCATGATCATAAAAACTAGCTTCCCCAAGCTTAGAATTTTCCATAGCATTAGCAATAATGGTGTCCAAAGAATTCATACTAACAACATTGCTATTAGCATGCAAATAAAGTTCCATAGGTTTTTTAATTTTCTCTTCAAACACTTCATGTCCTAACTCAAGATAAATACTATAAAGCTCTCTAATTTTGTTGTTGTTTTCCATTAAGCATAACTAGTGAAAACAAGAAACAAAAAGAAAAAATTGCAGAATCTAGAGGAAATAACTTCGAGCACTCACACCAGAAAATAGGCGTTTGTCATGGGAGGTTCTTCTTCTTTAATCTTCCGGTGTGAATACCTTTTACCTTTTCTCCCCGGCAACGGCGCCAGAAAATAGCTTGATGTCTACGCACTTCTATTCTTGTAGACAGTTGTTGGGCCTCCAAGTGCAGAGGTTTATAGAACAGCAGCAAGTTTTCCCTTGAGTGGATCACCCAAGGTTTATCGAACTCAGGGAGGAAGTGGTCAAAGGTATCCCCTCTCAAGCAACCCTGCAATCAAGATACAAGATGTCGCATCCCGCTAAAACCACTACTAGAAAATCGCTGTGTTTTTGTGCATTGCATCATCATGACTGCATGCTCATGTCATCATGCATGGTTTTTGTCCAAACTATTTTCGAAACGCCTAGTTTTGTTTTCTAAATATTCCCGGCTTTATTCAAATTAAAACCGGGTCTCCGAAATATTTTGTTTCGTCTACAAACAGTTTTCAAACGCCCCCTTTTAAACAAATAAAACTTTATTTAATTTTTAGGGGGAAGCCGAACCAGGCCCGAAATGGCCCAGCCAGCCACCCCCAATAAACAAAAACCAGAACCACTCAAACCCTTTTCTACCAAATACCCTACCCCTAATCCTACACAGCCCCCCTCCACCTCACTCCACCCAATCCATGCTCGCCACCTCCCCACTTCCTGGCAACCCGCCTGCCACGCACGCACATACACCCACGCACACATGCCTCTCTCTCTGTCCGCGTCCACCCCGTGCCAGCCGGTCCCACGACACGCGGCCTCCACTTCGCATGCGCCCCGCTCGCTCTCACCCCGGCCCACCTCCCCGCGCCTCGTGATCTCCGCCCTGGCCCCACCCCGCCTGCCGCACCTTGCTCTCACGCATCCTCGCACTCTCCCATCCCCCGCGCCTCTTCTCCCTCTCCCGCAACCGCCGCCAGGCTCGATCCCCCCCGCCGATGCCCGCATGGCCCCGCCCCAGTCGTCCTCTGACCCTGCCGCCACAGCCTCCACCACCAGGGAGTGCCGCATCCATTGCCTCGGCCGCGTCTCCCGAAGCTCCGAGCGCCGCCGTCGCCTAGGAACTCCTCTGCCGTCCCACCAGCGACCGTCGCCGCCGTCCGGAGCTCCTCCACCGGCTTCTTCATCGGCGCCTCCTCCTCCTCACCGCCATGCGCTCTCCTTCCCGGCGTCGCCCCCGTCGCTCGCCGGCCCTCCCGCGCCTCCTCTCGCAGCTAGGGCGTGTCCACCTCCTGCCGGCACCTCGCCCCCAAGACCGAGCCGCCTTCGACCTCTCTCCGCTCACTCCGGGTCCGTGACGCCCTCTGCCACCCGCGTCACCCTCTGCGACGCCCTCTCTGGCCGTCCGTACCGACCTCCACCTCCACGCTTTGCCGCCTCCGCTCGCATTGCTCCTCGTCGCCCTTCCCCACTCGGCCCCACCTCGCCTCCGGCCGCCCTAGCTCTGTCTGCGCCAGCCGCTGCCGCCGTGGTGTCTCCCCACGGTTCCGTCCCCTGTGCCCCCGAGCTGCCTCGCTGGTTTGGCCCTGCGGCTTCACTGCTCGAGCCCCAGGTCTATGGGCGCCACCTCGTGTTCCCTCTGCCAGCACGCGTATATGTCCTGTACTTGTGTGTTCCGTGGGCTCTAAAAGTCACTTTGTCTGTTGATCCGTGAAAAGTTCGGGCTGACATGCAAGCGCTCTTTGTAGCTACCTTCCAAGACCATCTCGCCAGGTTATCCTCCACGAAGACCAAATAGGAAGACCCCGATCCACGGATCCGATGGCGAACCCCCAGACCGATCCCGCCGAGACCGAACACTCAAGTTCCCCATCGGGGAACGACAAGTTCGTCAACATGGAGCCGTCGAGCCACGTAAGACCATCGACGCCGAACCCAAGACCGACACCGTCACCCCAGTACTTCGACAAGCACGCCAAGGACGCCGACACGGAACACCGAGTTCTCCATCGAGGACGTCAAGCACGTCGACATGGAACCGAAGGACGACAAGTACTTCACCCTGGATGCCAAGACCGACCCGATACGTGGACCCAACAAGATTGTCGTAACGACAAGATCGACACCGACCAGGGCGAACCCGATGAGTTTCCGACGCCAAACCAAGTCCTTCGACAACCTCCGAAGACCGATCCCGCCGAGCCCGATCCCCGTCGAACCTTGAGACCGAACCCCGGACCCCTGGAACCCAAGATCTTCCGAATCCAGATGTGTGACCCTAAGCCCCTATTTTCTTTATAATATGACATTATCAACTGTCGCATAATAAATTGTTCATCTCGCATGCATATCATGTGGGTTGGGGGCATTATGCCGATTCACCTCATAATTAAATATGGAGTCTATATGCGGGATATCTTTGCCTTATTCCAGACTCCATTTAAATTAGCGTAGCGAACCAATGCCATGTTTTGCCTTGTTAATACCACATTTAAATTGCGGGGTATCTAAATCACTTGAACCGTCTAATTAAATGTCGGGACCCCCGGTTCCGCTTAATACTGCCTAATTGCACCGCATCTGTGCCATACCATGCATCATATCATAAGCATGCCGGATCTTCTGCCGTAGTATTAAATATTGCATCCGGTGTTTCTTCTAGGGTTTTCTTCTTCGCGGATTAGGCCGATGAGTGGATGCGAGTACCGACAAGTTCTCCGGATATGATCCTTTGGCAGTGTTTCCCAGGCGAGCATCTCTCCCCCTTCTACCTATTTTGCTTTTGTAGTCTTTTCCGTGTCGCGATGCTTTAGTTTCCGTACACCAGTTAAATCCCGTGCAACCTTTGTATTGCCTTGGACACCTCCTATTACCTTCGTTTGGTAGATAGCTGGCCTTGCGAGCTGTAGTTGCTTGGTCAGGTGCGATCTCGTGTTGTCAAGTGCCACAGTTGTTGGAATGCTGGCAGATGTTTATGGTGGAGATGATCATGACTTTAAATACAACTATTAAAATCCTAGATATAACTAATGCAGAGGCATCGGTGGGCAATAGATGTTATTTGGTTCTTCCACGCTCACTTGTGTCCCGTAGGACCCCGAGTACTTGATACATGTTCCTTGATTTTTCGTACTATCCACATCCGGGAGGCCGTGGACCCCCCTGAGCCAGAGCTTGATTCATTTCTATTTCTTGGGGCCACAAACTAGTTTGGGGTTTTATTTACTATCATGTACTTATGCCATGTTTACTGCTTTATTTAAGACTGTGCGTGGAGCACATGTACTATTTTGGATCACGCCACGTTTTTGCGGTATCGACAAGCCCAGTCACACTTTCGGGTTCCTAGTCGTTTACAGCCGTCGTCGCAAACCCTGGGTCCGTTCCGGAGCCGGCCAACTTCGTTGCGGGTAGCTTAGTGGGGTGGCCCCCTGAAATATTTTATGAATCCTGTGATCGCTTTGTCGTGAATGCCTCGTTGGGTTTTGAGTTGGTTTTTCCGAGGTTGATCGAGTGTGTGTTGCTATTTGTGCACCCCTACAGGGTAAAACTTTCTAAAAGCCGTGTCCGCGGTTATGGACGACTTGGAGCACAGTATCTCGATCATAGACAAGCATAACTAAAGTAGTGCTATAAATTTGACTTAATGTGTGACTAGTAATCAGCTTCACTACAATGGAATGGATATAAAAGTGCCAACAACTGCTGGGTTTTGGGATTCCTCAGGACAAATCTATCTGACTAGTAAATGTTCCAACTACAACGAAATGGTGATTAAAACTGCCCAATACTTATGCTATCAGGATGACTCATGAAATCTATATCTGACTAGTAAGTGCTTCAACTATAATGGAATGAGTAAAATTGCCAACTGTGTGAGTTCCTTGGCCCGACTTCCTCGTTTGGTCTCGAGGGGGAAAATACCAGGATGGGTTTTTTTGGTGTTAGCTTCAGGTTGGATCCGAATAGGTCTTCCTTATCCCTCACTGATAACCGCCAGTTGTATCGAGTCTCTATAGGTTGTTTAGTGCCACTACGCTGCCGCTTCAGCCCACCATACCTATGTAGGCGAGAGCCGCCGAATTCTAGCCTCGCCGTGTACTGGCCTCAGTACTGACGCTCCTCTTTTTCCTTTGCCCTTTGTCGGCACCCCTTTTGTTGTAGCAGGTTTGAGATCGACGTCGTTAGCAGGGTTACCCTTCCGGCTTGGCCTGGGCAGGGTTATGGACGCCATTGGTTATTCTTTAGGGCTCTTAGCCCCACTTGCATCTTGTCCGTTGTCGGACGCTCTATCATTTTCGAGGTGATTTGGATCTTTGTATTGTATATCTGTATTCTTGACTCGATGAGTCGCTGTTGTATATATATCCGTTCTGTGGGTCCCATCGAGGACTGTTGTGTAATGGTATTGCTTCGTTTTCCACCCGCACGAAAGTGCCTGGTGGGCGTCCTTGAATCGTTTCTATGCGGGTTTGCTGAGAAGCGTTAAAACTTGCATAGGGCCGATTTGAGGGTGTTACAGAGTGGTATCAGAGCTCAACAGTTGCGATCCCCCACAAGTCCAGCCTGTAGAATAACCTAGCTAACGACCGAAGTAGAGTGTCAAAACTATTTTGCAAAAATCAGTTGGATAGATCTGATTAGGTCTGCTTTTACTCCTTACCCCTCTGCTATTCTCCTCTTACCTCTGCGTGTTTCGAATCTGCTCTCTTCTCTTTCTTTGAGTCCAGGATTTCTCGTGGTTGGGTTTCCGTCGTACCTTCAGGGTTTCGCTTCCTTCTTTGGTAACGGTGCTTCTACATCCGGTCTTCGTGCTATCTGAGGAATCCTTCATCTGTTGGACTTCTCTCTGTTTCTTGCTGTGCCTTCTGGTGTTTTCTGACGCGACGACATCCTCTACGCCAGCTCCGATGTAGAGTCTGCATCACTCCTTTGTTCCGAACCTTGTTTGTCGAGATCTTCAGTCTGAATCCTAAGGATGGGTTGCACGATTTTCTACTGCATGTACGAGGTAATAGTTTGGGTGCGTGATGGATTGGCCCCATGCCGACTACTCAATCTATTTGCTCTCATACAGTGAAGTGGATTAGAATGCATTGTTCTCTCCTTCTGTCGAAGTTAGAGGTGGCTTTGTTTGTTGATACCTCTACCTTCGCCCTTTGTCCCCGGAGTGTTCTCTCGGCGATCAGGGACAATGACCTCTTGTTAGTGGTGTCGCGAGAATCTACACGAAGCGAGAAGATTCTGATCGCCGACCTTCTTCTCGGTACCATGAGCCGGATCTCGAGGGCGAGATACTTTGTTAGTGGTGTCGAATTGTGGCATCCCGCTAAAACCACTATTAGAAAATCGCTGTGTTTTTGTGCATTGCATCATCATGACCGCATGCTCATATCATCATGCATGGTTTTTGTCTAAACTATTTTTGAAACGCCTAGTTTTGTTTTCTAAATATTCCCGGCTTTATTCAAATTAAACCCGGGTCTCCGGAATATTTTGTTTCGTCTACAAACAGTTTTCAAACGCCCCATTTTAAATAAATAAAACTTTATTTTATTTTTAGGGGGCAGCCGAACCAGGCCTGAAATGGCCCAGCCGGCCTCCCCCAATAAACAAAAACCAGAACCACCCAAACCCTTTTCTACCAAATACGCTACCCCTAATCCTACACAGCCCCCTCCACCTCACTCCACCCAATCCATGCTCGCCACCTCCCCACTTCCTGGCAACCCGCCTGCCACGCACGCACATACACCCACGCACACATGCCTCTCTCTCTGTCCGCGTCCACCCCGCGCCAGCCGGTCCCACCACACGCGGCCTCCACTTCACATGCGCCCCGCTCGCTCTCACCCCGGCCCACCTCCCCGCGCCTCGTGATCTCCGCCCTGGCCCCACCCCGCGTGCCGCACCTCGCTCTCACGCATCCTCGCACGCTCCCATCCCCCGCGCCTCTTCTCCCTCTCCCGCAACCGCCGCCAGGCTCGATCCCCCCCGCCGATGCCCGCATGGCCCCGCCCCAGCCGTCCTCTGACCCTGCCGCCACGGCCTCCACCACAAGGGAGTGCCGCATCCATTGCCTCGGCCGCGTCTCCCGAAGCTCTGAGCGCCGCCGTCGCCTAGGAACTCCTCTGCCGTCCCACCAGTGACCGTCGCCGCCGTCCGGAGCTCCTCCACCGGCTTCTTCCTCGGCGCCTCCTCCTCCTCACCGCTATGCGCTCTCCTTCCCGGCGTTGCCCCCGTCGCTCGCCGGCCCTCCCGCGCCTCTTCTGGCCGCTAGGGCGTGTCCACCCCCTGCCGGCGCCTCGCCCCCAAGACCGAGCCGCCGTCGACCTCTCTCCGCTCAATCCGGGTCCGTGACGCCCTCTGCCACCCGTGTCACCCTCTGCGGCGCCCTCTCTGGCCGTCCGTACCGGCCTCCACCTCCACGCCTTGCCTCCTCCGCTCACATCGCTCCTCGTCGCCCTTCCGCACTCGGCCCCGCCTCGCCTCCGGCCGCCCTAGCTCTGTCTGCGCCAGCCGTTGCCGCCGCGGTGTCTCCCCACGGCTCCGTCCCCTGTGCCCCCGAGCTGCCTCGCTGGTTCGGCCCTGCGGCTTCACTGCTCGAGCCCCAGGTCTGTGGGCGCCACCTCGTGTTCCCTCTGCCAGCACGCGTGTATGTCCTGTACTTGTGTGTTCCGTGGGCTCTAAAAGTCACTTTTTCTGTTGATCCGTGAAAAGTTCGGGCTGGCGTGCAAGCGCTCTTTGTAGCTACCTTCCAAGACCATCTCGCCAAGTTATCCTCCACGAAGACCAAATAGGAAGACCCTGATCCACGGATCCGATGGCGAACCCCCAGACCGATCCCGCCGAGACCGAACACTCAAGTTCCCCATCGGGGAATGACAAGTTCGTCAACATGGAGCCGTCGGGCCACGCAAGACCATCGACGCCGAACCCAAGACCGACACCGTCACCCGAGTACTTCGACAAGCATGCCAAGGACGCCGACACGGAACACCGAGTTCTCCATCGAGGACGTCAAGCACGTCGACATGGAACCCAAGGACGACAAGTACTTCACCCTGGATGCCAAGACCAACCCGATACGCGGACCCGACAAGCTTGTCGTAACGACAAGATCGACACCGACCAGGGCGAACCTGATGAGTTTACGACGCCAAACCAAGTCCTTCGACACCCTCCGAAGACTGATCCCGCTGAGCCCGATCCCCGTCGAACCCTGAGACCGAACCCCGGACCCCTGGAACCCTAGATCTTCCGAATCCAGATGTGTGACCCTAAGCCCCTATTTTCTTTATAATATGACATTATCAACTGTCACATAATAAATTGTTCATCTCGCATGCATATCATGTGGGTTGGGGGCATTATGCCGATTCTCTTCATAATTAAATATGGAGTCTATATGCGGGATATCTTTGCCTTATTCCAGACTCCATTTAAATTGGCGTAGCGAACCGATGCCATGTTTCGCCCGGTTAATACCACATTTAAATTGCGGGGTATCTAAATCACTTGAACCGTCTAATTAAATGTCGGGACCCCGGTTCCGCTTAATACTGCCTAATTGCACCGCACCTGTGCCATACCATGCATCATATCATAAGCATGCCGGATCTTCTGCCGTAGTATTAAATATTGCATCTGGTGTTTCTTCTAGTGTTTTCTTCTTCGCGGATTAGGCCGATGAGTGGATGCGAGTACCGACAAGTTCTCCGGATATGATCCTTTGGCAGTGTTTCCCAGGCGAGCATCTCTCCCCCTTCTACCTATTTTGCATTTATAGTCTTTATTTCCTCCTGTTGATCTATTGCTATCCGTGTCGCGATGCTTTAGTTTCCGTACACCAGTTAAATTCCGTGCAGCCTTTATATTGCCTTGGACACCTCCTATTACCTTCGTTTGGTAGATAGCTGGCCTTGCGAGCTGTAGTTGCTTGGTCAGGTGCGATCTCGTGTTGTCAAGTGCCACAGTTGTTGGAATGCTGGCAGATGTTTATGGTGGAGATGATCATGACTTTAAATACAACTATTAAAATGCTAGATATAACTAATGTAGAGGCATCGGTGGGCAATAGATGTTATTTGGTTCTTCCACGCTCACTTGTGTCCCGTAGGACCCCGAGTACTTGATACCAGTTCCTTGATTTTTCGCACTATCCACATCCGGGAGGCCGTGGACCCCCCTGAGCCAGAGCTTGATTCATTTCTATTTCTTGGGGCCACAAACTAGTTTGGGGTTTTATTTACTATCCTGTACTTATGCCATGTTTACTGCTTTATTTAAGACTGTATGTGGAGCACATGTACTGTTTTGGATCGCACCACATTTTCGCGGTATCGACAAGCCCAGTCACACTTTCGGGTTCCCAGTCGTTTACAGCCGTCATCGCAAACCCTGGGTTCGTTCCGGAGCCGGCCAACTTCGTTGCGGGTAGCTTAGTGGGGTGGCTCCCTGAAATATTTTATGAATCCTGTGATCGCTTTGTCATGAATGCCTCGTTGGGTTTTGAGTTGGTTTTTCCGATGTGTTGCTATTTGTGCACCCCTGCAGGGTAAAACTTTCTAAAAGCCGTGTCCGCGGTTATGGACGACTTGGAGCACAATATCTCGATCATAGACAAGCATAACTAAAGTAGTGCTATAAATTTGACTTAATGTGTGACTAGTAATCAGCTTCACTACAATGGAATGGATATAAAAGTGCCAACAACTGCTGGGTTTTGGGATTCCTCAGGACAAATCTATATGACTAGTAAATGTTCCAACTACAACGGAATGGTGATTAAAACTGCCCAATACTTATGCTATTAGGATGACTCATGAAATCTATATCTGACTAGTAAGTGCTTCAACTATAATGGAATGAGTAAAATTGCCAACTGTGTGAGTTCCTTGGTCCGACTTCCTCGTTTGGTCTCGAGGGGAAAAATACCAGGATGGGTTTGTTTGGTGTTAGCTTCAGGTTGGATCCGAATAGGTCTTCCTTATCCCTCTTTGATATCTGCCAATTGTATCGAGTCTCTATAGGTTGTTTAGTGCCACTGTGCTGCCGCTTCAGCCCACCATACCTATGTAGGCGAGAGCCGCCGAATTCTAGCCTCGCTGTGTACTGGCCTCAGTACTGACGCTCCTCTTTTTCCTTTGCCCTTTGTCGGCACCCCTTTTGTTGTAGCAGGTTTGAGATCGACGTCGTTAGCAGGGTTACCCTTCCGGCTTGGCCTGGGCAGGGTTATGGACGCCATTGGTTATTCTTCAGGGCTCTTAGCCCCACTTGCATCTTGTCCGTTGTCGGACGCTCTATCGTTTTCGAGGTGATTTGGATCTTTGTATT
The DNA here is from genome assembly GCA_910589775.1 of Avena eriantha. NCBI lineage: Eukaryota > Viridiplantae > Streptophyta > Magnoliopsida > Poales > Poaceae > Avena > Avena eriantha. The sequence goes on along the minus strand of OU342740.1, from coordinate 413,108,630 downwards.
GTATATCTGTATTCTTGACTCGATGAGTCGCTGTTGTATATATATCTGTTCTGTGGGTCCCATCGAGGACTGTTGTGTAATGGTATTGCTTCATTTTCCACCCGCACGAAAGTGCCTGGTGGGCGTCCTTGAATCGTTCTATGCGGGTTTGGCGAGAAGCGTTAAAACTTGCATAGGGCCGATTTGAGGGTGTTACACAAGAAGTCTCTTGTGTCCCCAACACACCCAATACACTTGTCAGGTGTATAGGTGCACTAGTTCAGCGAAGAGATAGTGAAATACAAGTGGTATGGATAATTATAAGTGGTAACAGTGATAGAAAATAGCTTGATGGCGTGGAAAAGACTAAAGGCAAACTGAAATAAAGATGGAAGCAAGCAAACATGAACATATCTAATTGCAAACGGTGTTTCAGGGCTTACAAACAAGTCCTAGGGATCATACTTTCACTAGTGAACACTATCATATAAATATATTCTTCTTAACGATACTACGCTGAACTACTCTCCGGTTGGACACTCTAATCGTTGGTAGGGATATAACAACACACCTCAAAGTAAGCCTTTCCCATCTAGATAACCCCACACTGTCACCTTGAGCTCTAGATGAGTCCAACAAACACCACAATTTCATAAAGACATCAACCTCCAAATATAACTCATAACAAGTATTTGAAATCTCTAGCCTAAGTGCCACCATGGTGAGCACGCTGTCACTTTCACACACATGGGGAGAGCAGAGATTCATTAAAGCACTTGAGTAGCAAGGTAAATCTATGGATTACAAGCTCATGATTAAATATGGAGTCTATATGCGGGATATCTTTGCCTTATTCCAGACTCCATTTAAATTAGCGTAGCGAACCAATGCCATGTTTTGCCTTGTTAATACCACATTTAAATTGCGGGGTATCTAAATCACTTGAACCGTCTAATTAAATGTCGGGACCCCGGTTCCGCTTAATACTGCCTAATTGCACCGCATCTGTGCCATACCATGCATCATATCATAAGCATGCCGGATCTTCTGCCGTAGTATTAAATATTGCATCCGGTGTTTCTTCTAGGGTTTTCTTCTTCGCGGATTAGGCCGATGAGTGGATGCGAGTACCGACAAGTTCTCCGGATATGATCCTTTGGCAGTGTTTCCCAGGCGAGCATCTCTCCCCCTTCTACCTATTTTGCTTTTGTAGTCTTTTCCGTGTTGCGATGCTTTAGTTTCCGTACACCAGTTAAATCCCGTGCAACCTTTGTATTGCCTTGGACACCTCCTATTACCTTCGTTTGGTAGATAGCTGGCCTTGCGAGCTGTAGTTGCTTGGTCAGGTGCGATCTCGTGTTGTCAAGTGCCACAGTTGTTGGAATGCTGGCAGATGTTTATGGTGGAGATGATCATGACTTTAAATACAACTATTAAAATCCTAGATATAACTAATGCAGAGGCATCGGTGGGCAATAGATGTTATTTGGTTCTTCCACGCTCACTTGTGTCCCGTAGGACCCCGAGTACTTGATACATGTTCCTTGATTTTTCGTACTATCCACATCCGGGAGGCCGTGGACCCCCCTGAGCCAGAGCTTGATTCATTTCTATTTCTTGGGGCCACAAACTAGTTTGGGGTTTTATTTACTATCATGTACTTATGCCATGTTTACTGCTTTATTTAAGACTGTGCGTGGAGCACATGTACTATTTTGGATCACGCCACGTTTTTGCGGTATCGACAAGCCCAGTCACACTTTCGGGTTCCCAGTCGTTTACAGCCGTCGTCGCAAACCCTGGGTCCGTTCCGGAGCCGGCCAACTTCGTTGCGGGTAGCTTAGTGGGGTGGCCCCCTGAAATATTTTATGAATCCTGTGATCGCTTTGTCGTGAATGCCTCGTTGGGTTTTGAGTTGGTTTTTCCGAGGTTGATCGAGTGTGTGTTGCTATTTGTGCACCCCTACAGGGTAAAACTTTCTAAAAGCCGTGTCCGCGGTTATGGACGACTTGGAGCACAGTATCTCGATCATAGACAAGCATAACTAAAGTAGTGCTATAAATTTGACTTAATGTGTGACTAGTAATCAGCTTCACTACAATGGAATGGATATAAAAGTGCCAACAACTGCTGGGTTTTGGGATTCCTCAGGACAAATCTATCTGACTAGTAAATGTTCCAACTACAACGGAATGGTGATTAAAACTGCCCAATACTTATGCTATCAGGATGACTCATGAAATCTATATCTGACTAGTAAGTGCTTCAACTATAATGGAATGAGTAAAATTGCCAACTGTGTGAGTTCCTTGGCCCGACTTCCTCGTTTGGTCTCGAGGGGGAAAATACCAGGATGGGTTTTTTTGGTGTTAGCTTCAGGTTGGATCCGAATAGGTCTTCCTTATCCCTCACTGATAACCGCCAGTTGTATCGAGTCTCTATAGGTTGTTTAGTGCCACTACGCTGCCGCTTCAGCCCACCATACCTATGTAGGCGAGAGCCGCCGAATTCTAGCCTCGCCGTGTACTGGCCTCAGTACTGACGCTCCTCTTTTTCCTTTGCCCTTTGTCGGCACCCCTTTTGTTGTAGCAGGTTTGAGATCGACGTCGTTAGCAGGGTTACCCTTCCGGCTTGGCCTGGGCAGGGTTATGGACGCCATTGGTTATTCTTTAGGGCTCTTAGCCCCACTTGCATCTTGTCCGTTGTCGGACGCTCTATCATTTTCGAGGTGATTTGGATCTTTGTATTGTATATCTGTATTCTTGACTCGATGAGTCGCTGTTGTATATATATCCGTTCTGTGGGTCCCATCGAGGACTGTTGTGTAATGGTATTGCTTCGTTTTCCACCCGCACGAAAGTGCCTGGTGGGCGTCCTTGAATCGTTTCTATGCGGGTTTGCTGAGAAGCGTTAAAACTTGCATAGGGCCGATTTGAGGGTGTTACAGAGTGGTATCAGAGCTCAACAGTTGCGATCCCCCACAAGTCCAGCCTGTAGAATAACCTAGCTAACGACCGAAGTAGAGTGTCAAAACTATTTTGCAAAAATCAGTTGGATAGATCTGATTAGGTCTGCTTTTACTCCTTACCCCTCTGCTATTCTCCTCTTACCTCTGCGTGTTTCGAATCTGCTCTCTTCTCTTTCTTTGAGTCCAGGATTTCTCGTGGTTGGGTTTCCGTCGTACCTTCAGGGTTTCGCTTCCTTCTTTGGTAACGGTGCTTCTACATCCGGTCTTCGTGCTATCTGAGGAATCCTTCATCTGTTGGACTTCTCTCTGTTTCTTGCTGTGCCTTCTGGTGTTTTCTGACGCGACGACATCCTCTACGCCAGCTCCGATGTAGAGTCTGCATCACTCCTTTGTTCCGAACCTTGTTTGTCGAGATCTTCAGTCTGAATCCTAAGGATGGGTTGCACGATTTTCTACTGCATGTACGAGGTAATAGTTTGGGTGCGTGATGGATTGGCCCCATGCCGACTACTCAATCTATTTGCTCTCATACAGTGAAGTGGATTAGAATGCATTGTTCTCTCCTTCTATCGAAGTTAGAGGTGGCTTTGTTTGTTGATACCTCTACCTTCGCCCTTTGTCCCCGGAGTGTTCTCTCGGCGATCAGGGACAATGACCTCTTGTTAGTGGTGTCGCGAGAATCTACACGAAGCGAGAAGATTCTGATCGCCGACCTTCTTCTCGGTACCATGAGCCGGATCTCGAGGGCGAGATACTTTGTTAGTGGTGTCGAATTGTGGCATCCCGCTAAAACCACTATTAGAAAATCGCTGTGTTTTTGTGCATTGCATCATCATGACCGCATGCTCATATCATCATGCATGGTTTTTGTCTAAACTATTTTTGAAACGCCTAGTTTTGTTTTCTAAATATTCCCGGCTTTATTCAAATTAAACCCGGGTCTCCGGAATATTTTGTTTCGTCTACAAACAGTTTTCAAACGCCCCATTTTAAATAAATAAAACTTTATTTTATTTTTAGGGGGCAGCCGAACCAGGCCTGAAATGGCCCAGCCGGCCTCCCCCAATAAACAAAAACCAGAACCACCCAAACCCTTTTCTACCAAATACGCTACCCCTAATCCTACACAGCCCCCTCCACCTCACTCCACCCAATCCATGCTCGCCACCTCCCCACTTCCTGGCAACCCGCCTGCCACGCACGCACATACACCCACGCACACATGCCTCTCTCTCTGTCCGCGTCCACCCCGCGCCAGCCGGTCCCACCACACGCGGCCTCCACTTCACATGCGCCCCGCTCGCTCTCACCCCGGCCCACCTCCCCGCGCCTCGTGATCTCCGCCCTGGCCCCACCCCGCGTGCCGCACCTCGCTCTCACGCATCCTCGCACGCTCCCATCCCCCGCGCCTCTTCTCCCTCTCCCGCAACCGCCGCCAGGCTCGATCCCCCCCGCCGATGCCCGCATGGCCCCGCCCCAGCCGTCCTCTGACCCTGCCGCCACGGCCTCCACCACAAGGGAGTGCCGCATCCATTGCCTCGGCCGCGTCTCCCGAAGCTCTGAGCGCCGCCGTCGCCTAGGAACTCCTCTGCCGTCCCACCAGTGACCGTCGCCGCCGTCCGGAGCTCCTCCACCGGCTTCTTCCTCGGCGCCTCCTCCTCCTCACCGCTATGCGCTCTCCTTCCCGGTGTTGCCCCCGTCGCTCGCCGGCCCTCCCGCGCCTCTTCTGGCCGCTAGGGCGTGTCCACCCCCTGCCGGCGCCTCGCCCCCAAGACCGAGCCGCCGTCGACCTCTCTCCGCTCAATCCGGGTCCGTGACGCCCTCTGCCACCCGTGTCACCCTCTGCGGCGCCCTCTCTGGCCGTCCGTACCGGCCTCCACCTCCACGCCTTGCCTCCTCCGCTCACATCGCTCCTCGTCGCCCTTCCGCACTCGGCCCCGCCTCGCCTCCGGCCGCCCTAGCTCTGTCTGCGCCAGCCGTTGCCGCCGCGGTGTCTCCCCACGGCTCCGTCCCCTGTGCCCCCGAGCTGCCTCGCTGGTTCGGCCCTGCGGCTTCACTGCTCGAGCCCCAGGTCTGTGGGCGCCACCTCGTGTTCCCTCTGCCAGCACGCGTGTATGTCCTGTACTTGTGTGTTCCGTGGGCTCTAAAAGTCACTTTTTCTGTTGATCCGTGAAAAGTTCGGGCTGGCGTGCAAGCGCTCTTTGTAGCTACCTTCCAAGACCATCTCGCCAAGTTATCCTCCACGAAGACCAAATAGGAAGACCCTGATCCACGGATCCGATGGCGAACCCCCAGACCGATCCCGCCGAGACCGAACACTCAAGTTCCCCATCGGGGAATGACAAGTTCGTCAACATGGAGCCGTCGGGCCACGCAAGACCATCGACGCCGAACCCAAGACCGACACCGTCACCCGAGTACTTCGACAAGCATGCCAAGGACGCCGACACGGAACACCGAGTTCTCCATCGAGGACGTCAAGCACGTCGACATGGAACCCAAGGACGACAAGTACTTCACCCTGGATGCCAAGACCAACCCGATACGCGGACCCGACAAGCTTGTCGTAACGACAAGATCGACACCGACCAGGGCGAACCTGATGAGTTTACGACGCCAAACCAAGTCCTTCGACACCCTCCGAAGACTGATCCCGCTGAGCCCGATCCCCGTCGAACCCTGAGACCGAACCCCGGACCCCTGGAACCCTAGATCTTCCGAATCCATATGTGTGACCCTAAGCCCCTATTTTCTTTATAATATGACATTATCAACTGTCACATAATAAATTGTTCATCTCGCATGCATATCATGTGGGTTGGGGGCATTATGCCGATTCTCTTCATAATTAAATATGGAGTCTATATGCGGGATATCTTTGCCTTATTCCAGACTCCATTTAAATTGGCGTAGCGAACCGATGCCATGTTTCGCCCGGTTAATACCACATTTAAATTGCGGGGTATCTAAATCACTTGAACCGTCTAATTAAATGTCGGGACCCCGGTTCCGCTTAATACTGCCTAATTGCACCGCACCTGTGCCATAACATGCATCATATCATAAGCATGCCGGATCTTCTGCCGTAGTATTAAATATTGCATCTGGTGTTTCTTCTAGTGTTTTCTTCTTCGCGGATTAGGCCGATGAGTGGATGCGAGTACCGACAAGTTCTCCGGATATGATCCTTTGGCAGTGTTTCCCAGGCGAGCATCTCTCCCCCTTCTACCTATTTTGCATTTATAGTCTTTATTTCCTCCTGTTGATCTATTGCTATCCGTGTCGCGATGCTTTAGTTTCCGTACACCAGTTAAATTCCGTGCAGCCTTTATATTGCCTTGGACACCTCCTATTACCTTCGTTTGGTAGATAGCTGGCCTTGCGAGCTGTAGTTGCTTGGTCAGGTGCGATCTCGTGTTGTCAAGTGCCACAGTTGTTGGAATGCTGGCAGATGTTTATGGTGGAGATGATCATGACTTTAAATACAACTATTAAAATGCTAGATATAACTAATGTAGAGGCATCGGTGGGCAATAGATGTTATTTGGTTCTTCCACGCTCACTTGTGTCCCGTAGGACCCCGAGTACTTGATACCAGTTCCTTGATTTTTCGCACTATCCACATCCGGGAGGCCGTGGACCCCCCTGAGCCAGAGCTTGATTCATTTCTATTTCTTGGGGCCACAAACTAGTTTGGGGTTTTATTTACTATCCTGTACTTATGCCATGTTTACTGCTTTATTTAAGACTGTATGTGGAGCACATGTACTGTTTTGGATCGCACCACATTTTCGCGGTATCGACAAGCCCAGTCACACTTTCGGGTTCCCAGTCGTTTACAGCCGTCATCGCAAACCCTGGGTTCATTCCGGAGCCGGCCAACTTCGTTGCGGGTAGCTTAGTGGGGTGGCTCCCTGAAATATTTTATGAATCCTGTGATCGCTTTGTCATGAATGCCTCGTTGGGTTTTGAGTTGGTTTTTCCGATGTGTTGCTATTTGTGCACCCCTGCAGGGTAAAACTTTCTAAAAGCCGTGTCCGCGGTTATGGACGACTTGGAGCACAATATCTCGATCATAGACAAGCATAACTAAAGTAGTGCTATAAATTTGACTTAATGTGTGACTAGTAATCAGCTTCACTACAATGGAATGGATATAAAAGTGCCAACAACTGCTGGGTTTTGGGATTCCTCAGGACAAATCTATATGACTAGTAAATGTTCCAACTACAACGGAATGGTGATTAAAACTGCCCAATACTTATGCTATTAGGATGACTCATGAAATCTATATCTGACTAGTAAGTGCTTCAACTATAATGGAATGAGTAAAATTGCCAACTGTGTGAGTTCCTTGGTCCGACTTCCTCGTTTGGTCTCGAGGGGAAAAATACCAGGATGGGTTTGTTTGGTGTTAGCTTCAGGTTGGATCCGAATAGGTCTTCCTTATCCCTCTTTGATATCTGCCAATTGTATCGAGTCTCTATAGGTTGTTTAGTGCCACTGTGCTGCCGCTTCAGCCCACCATACCTATGTAGGCGAGAGCCGCCGAATTCTAGCCTCGCTGTGTACTGGCCTCAGTACTGACGCTCCTCTTTTTCCTTTGCCCTTTGTCGGCACCCCTTTTGTTGTAGCAGGTTTGAGATCGACGTCGTTAGCAGGGTTACCCTTCCGGCTTGGCCTGGGCAGGGTTATGGACGCCATTGGTTATTCTTCAGGGCTCTTAGCCCCACTTGCATCTTGTCCGTTGTCGGACGCTCTATCGTTTTCGAGGTGATTTGGATCTTTGTATTGTATATCTGTATTCTTGACTCGATGAGTCGCTGTTGTATATATATCTGTTCTGTGGGTCCCATCGAGGACTGTTGTGTAATGGTATTGCTTCATTTTCCACCCGCACGAAAGTGCCTGGTGGGCGTCCTTGAATCGTTCTATGCGGGTTTGGCGAGAAGCGTTAAAACTTGCATAGGGCCAATTTGAGGGTGTTACACAAGAAGTCTCTTGTGTCCCCAACACACCCAATACACTTGTCAGGTGTATAGGTGCACTAGTTCAGCGAAGAGATAGTGAAATACAAGTGGTATGGATAATTATAAGTGGTAACAGTGATAGAAAATAGCTTGATGGCGTGGAAAAGACTAAAGGCAAACTGAAATAAAGATGGAAGCAAGCAAACATGTAACATATCTAATTGCAAACGGTGTTTCAGGGCTTACAAACAAGTCCTAGGGATCATACTTTCACTAGTGAACACTATCATATAAATATATTCTTCTTAATGATACTACGCTGAACTACTCTCCGGTTGGACACTCTAATCGTTGGTAGGGATATAACAACACACCTCAAAGTAAGCCTTTCCCATCTAGATAACCCCACACTGTCACCTTGAGCTCTAGATGAGTCCAACAAACACCACAATTTCATAAAGACATCAACCTCCAAATATAACTCATAACAAGTATTTGAAATCTCTAGCCTAAGTGCCACCATGGTGAGCACGCTGTCACTTTCACACACATGGGGAGAGCAGAGATTCATTAAAGCACTTGAGTAGCAAGGTAAATCTATGGATTACAAGCTCATGATCTCAATAAGATCATGCATATAGAGAGAGATGAACACATAGCTACCGGTAGAACCCTTAGCCTCGAGACAGAACTACTCCCTCCTCATCATGGGAATCAGCAATGGTGATGGATATGGCGGTGGAGATCGATGGAGATGGCTCCGGGGCAATTCCCCGTCCCGGCAGGGTGCCGGAACAGAGAGTTTCTGTCCCCCGAATCTCCTCTTCGGTGGCGGCGGCGCTGCGGAACTTTTAGTGGCTAGAGGCTTGACTATCTAGGGTTTATGCATCGGGAGGCTTCTTATAGGCGAAGAGGCAAGGTCGGTGGAGTGCCAGGGGGCCCACACCACCTGGTGGCGTGGCCAGGGCTAGCCCGCGCCACCATATGGTGTGGCCAGGCTCTGGCCCTCCTCTGTCTCTGCTTCGGGCTCCGTGAGTCTTCCGGTGAAATAGGAACTTTGGATTTTGTCCCGTCCAATTCCGAGAATATTGATTTTCTGACTTTCCTGGAACCAAAAACAGCAGAAAACATGCAACTGGCACTGTGGCTCTTGTTAATAGGTTAGTCCACAAAATCATATGAAAAGTACTCCAAAGTGTGGACAAAACATAAGAAAGTAGATAAAACCAAGCATGGAACATCAAAAATTATAGATACATTTTCAATGTATCAGAAAGCATATTCGAATTCAAAGAATCGGAAAAGCAGGAAGTCAGAAAGTAGGAAACATACCAAAGATGGCATCGTCAACTTTGGTCTTCTCTTCCCTAAGGCTCTAGAGTTCAGCCCGGAGTGCCTCGGTGAGTTCCTTCTCTCTGAATAGCTCATTATTGAGATCCGAGTTTTTCTTGTCCTGGAGCACGATCTTGCGATTGCGCTCTTCGGTGGCCATGGAGGTGGATTCAAGAACTTGAGCAATGCTCTTCTCATGATCTGCTTTGAGCTTATCCAACTCTCGGTGTAAGTTGGCGTTCTCCACCTCCAGGGTCTTCAGATTCTTGGCCTCTTCAATCATGGCACATGATTGTTTAATTAGTGCTAAAAGTAACAGACAACAGTTGAGTATGAAATTCGGTTATGAAAGCAAAAAGAGCAAGGCTAAGGACTGAAATGTTTACCTTCAGCCTCATCCCTTGACACCTTTAACTGAGCATTTTCAAGCCGAAGATCTCTGATCTCTCTCCGCTTGTTGCAGATATTCCTTAACAATTTCTGGTTATATGAATTAACTTTCTGTAAGTCAGAATACCCAAGGTCAGAAGTCTACGAAAGACTTGGGCTAATATTTGTACTAATATCAGCATGAGCCTTGGGGGCTACACTAGTTCGTTCTTTGGCATCCTATGAAAGCATAAATCCGGATCATTTATCCAACTTCATGCTTGGGGGCAAGAGGATATGACATAAAGTAAAGTAAAAAAGGTGAGTTGGAATTCCGACTTACATGTTGTTCATGAGTGAGTTTGCTCAATCTCATGTTCACTTCAGTGGTACCCTTCTCGGTGAGGGTTAGTGGGATCACCGGTGGTGGTGGAAGCTCGCCGGTTCTCAATTTCTCGTCGCGAAGACGGACTTGTTCAAGAAGTTCGGAGTACTTGACGTCCTCTGCTTCTTGTGCTTCTTCTTCGGCACTGATAGTCTGGCTTTCTAGGAATTGCTGGGCTAGCCACTGGATCTCCTCCACAGATTTCCGAGAAATGCAAAGTTTGGCAAGACCCAGATTGTTGAGAAGGTTTTCAGTGAAGGTTTCTGCCGAGGGATCATTACCCGTAGAGGGTTCACCCTTATCAAAACCCGAGTCACCCATGGTGACGTCAGTTTGCGACCCAAGGATCACTGGCTCTGCTGGTTGAGCCGGATATTCCACAACGGGCAAAGATGGAGTAATCTCCAGCACTGCAGAAGGCTGTGGGGCAGGAGTCGGAGGTGCTGTGGCAGGAGAATTCAATTTCAGCTTTGAATGGCACAGGGACTTTGATGAGCCTCCTTTCCCCTTACCCTTGGAGAGTTGTCTAGCTCGAAAGAGGTAATATAATGAAAATCGTTACACTTCAGAAAGAATAATAGTTTTAATACAAAAACCTTGTGAGGAAAGTTACCTCTTCACAACGGGCACCTCCTTTGTGTCGATAGACACTGTTAGAGTCTTATGCTTTCGAGTAAGTGCATCCGACAGTGGAACCCAATTCTTCGTTGTCCTGAGATAACTCAGGAGGATATCCCTCGATAGGAGCAAGCTCTGACTCGGGGAGGTTAGCAAGCTGAAAAGAAAGAGTATCTCAGTATTGCAAAAATATATAATAATGTATAGATGAACACATAATTCGAGTTACTGTTGGAAAACTTACTGGCGTCACAGGGTCGTCAGTCGTATGCATGTCCAAAGACAGATCCAGAATTTTCTTCTCAACCCGCTCCTTGGTCAGCCATTTGATTTGGGACTGATAGTCCTTTTCCGAGTATGGTGTGGGGCAGATACGAAAAGAATTTGACCTACTCTTAGTAATTGAGTGCATGAGCCGATCATCGTGGTGTTGGAGAGGCTGGATCCGGCACGCCAGCCAGAAGTACACTAATTCGGACCTTTCAAATCCTTGTGTTTCATCAAATATTCGATCTGCCCCTTTGCAAGAAGCAGACCATCCGTGAGAGCCGGAGCATCCTCGTCCCCGGACTCCTGGGGTGTGGCGGCACCATCGACAAAAGCCGGGAAAGCAGTGGCTTTGCCGGGAGCCGGTATGTCCTTACGATAAAAGAACATGGATGACCACCGTTTAACTGACTCACTAGCCTTAATCCTAGGATAGACGCGTTCTCTCCTAACAGAAAAGCTGAGCGTGCCGGTAATTTAAGGATTACCGGTGGTGATGGAATTTCTCCGGGTTCCAAAGTAGAACCGGAAAAGAAGAAGGCTCGGCCTAATGCCGATATACCCCTCGCACAAAGAAGCATAACACCTCATCGCTAAAATAGAGTTAAGGGGGAGATGGTGGAGTTGAACTCCGTAGTAATCTATGACCCCATAAAAGAAGTCTGAGGGTGGAAAACTCAAACCTCTGTCGTGGTGGGTGCCAAAATGCACTCGCTCGCCGACCTTGGGGTTGGGGATGGTTTCTCCATAACTGCTCCGCCAATCGCCAGCGTGAAGGAGCCCTTCATTCTCCATGAGACAGAGCTTGGCATCGTCGAGGACACAAGGGATCCATACCCCGCGAAAGCTTTTCTCCGCTGCCACTGTTGCTTCCGTCGTCGCTGCTTCCGCCACCGCTGCAGAAGATGAGGCTTCGACCATCTTTTGGGCTCCGGTGACCTGGGATGGGCGGCGCTATGGGAGTTGGGGAGGCGGATGAACTTTGTTTTTGTGGGAAGCGTCGGGAGGAAGGAAGGGGCGCAAGTGTTGGTGAAGAAGATGGAAAAGAAATCCTAACCACTTATATCCTCCAGATGTGCCAAGATTCGTGTAAACACAATAGTGAAGCATGCCACGCATCGTGTAAGGAACTGGGTAACCTCCTCGCGAGGATTACGCCACCTCAGTCTCCACGTACGCATTGAAACGGCGCCTCGGTTCCACACGAAGCGGGCCCACCAATGGTCGTGGTGTCAGGAATGTCTGGCTATGATGTGACTTGACCTTGACTAGTGTCAGGTTACGTCAGAGACCAAGTTCTGGCTTAGTTTGAATTTCAAGTTGGAAACCCGAATAATGTATTAACAGGTCTGACTTGTTTTGAGACTCGGATCCTATCCTTTCTTTTGAAGTTTCAGGAACCCTTCAAGACTCTACAAGCCGAAGATCAAGCTAGGCGATAATGAAATCCGACTCCAGATCTCGGAGGCTTCCGGGGGCTGCTATTGGGGATATACTTTCCGGGTATCCTCACTATGCCTCACTAACTAGGGTGGCCCACTTTGGGTTAGAGCTTTGCTTCACGGGCGGCCCAATCAGGGAGAAGAGATGGAGTCCAGTCCGGCTACGGGAAGGCCCAGATGACTTATCGACATATGCCCATAGTGTTACTTGTAGTTCAAGATGTACTCTGTAACCGACTCTTAGTCGTAGTCGGATAGGTCTCTCCTGTAAACCCTCGGACGGATATCTATATAAGCCGTCCTAGGGAGAGCCTTTAGGGCACATACACAATAGTCTACAATCTCAACTCGCACAGGCGAAACCCTTGTAACCCATATTCCGGCTCTGCCGTATTACTGGATTGCTAGCAGGAGTAGGATCCGTCCAAAGCTGGCGGATTTGAACCTAGGTAAACTTGCGTGCTCACCGTCCCGGAATACCGTACGTCTCACACCCCTCTCTCTTGCACGCCTCGAGGACCCCCTCATGGCGTACTTGTCATCAATCCGGCGACATCTCGTGCATCCAATCCTAAAACTAAAACCTATGCCAGTTGCATCCACCATATCTACCTATTAGCATTATTGCTATTCCAAGTAAATTCATATTTTTATCTACCTTCCAAAATAAACTTGTTATGTGAAAACTAGTGATTAAAGCTCTCACAAACTTGATGGCACACTTTACTTTCTTGCACTTAATAAACTTGAACCATTGCGTCCATCTATGTTGCGTATATGCTTGCACTTTATAAGTTGAGAGTTAGCAGAACCATGCTGTCATGGGGAACGCTTTCAACATTGCACTTATTATTCAGTTGATATCATGTTTTTTTATGGATCCCGGCGGTGTGAAATAATAGGGGAGATTGTAAGCTCATGGAGTTTGTATATGTGTTAGAGAAACACCTGGGCGGCTAGCCTAAGCCATGCCTAATCATGGTGGAAACTTGCAGCATAACCATAGTGAGCATTCTATGAAGCATCCTCAATAAAAACCTATGCAAATAGCAAATAAAAAGATCGATGAGATGCTCATTGTCTGTTGCCTTGTCATTTTGATATGGGATGGCTCCTATATCATGGGGAAAGGGGTACCCCGTTGGCGGTTCTCCATGATACACATGTACTTACAATGACAAGAACTTACCCGTGACTACAGTTGAGTAGCATGAGGTTCGGTACTCATAGGAAAGGGGCTTGAGATTTTTGACTTATAACTTGTCAAGCATATCCTCATATTTGTTCACTTTAACCTTAATCACCTAAAAGATGCTTATGATAGGGGCAACAAGAGCTGAAAGCTAGTAAGTAACATTATTTTTGGAAGCTCTTTATGAGACTTAAAATCCCTACTTCCCTCTGCAAAGGGCCTATCTTTTACCTTTTTGTTGAGTCAGTAAACCTATTCCTTTATATCTTAAGCAAGCATTTGAGTTGTTGTGATTCAATCACCCATATGATGATATATTCAATCATGTTTCTTATGTTCCTTGTTTTGGACGCTGCTCTTATCTTAGTGGATATTACTTTGAAGCTATCATTGAAAACCCATTATGTTTGACTCCTACAATTTGCTAACCATTCTATGACCAAGAACAAAGTTCTCCATTATCAATTATGATTGACTTTATGCAGCTTTATTGTGTTTCCCTTACTCATTGCAAGTTAAGTTATATAATTGTGAGTTGTTTTCTATTATGACTTGTGTTTTGATGAATGTGATGCTTCTTGTCTGTATTCTCTTTATCGACACTTCACTCCATAAACCCATGGACATGTTTATCAAGCTCAGTTTTTGCTTGGGGACAAGCAAAGTATAAGCTTGGGGGAGTTGATACGTCCATTTTGCATCACCATTCTATATCATAATTCACTGTTATTCATTGATATATTTCATATTAAGAGATGGTACTTATGTTATTTCATCTATTTTTGCATGATTGATGATTTTGGGAGGATGAACCACTAGAGTCAGGATTCTGATGGAAAAAGCACCGTTTGGAGGCAAAATTGGCAAAGATCAGAAAATCCCAGAAAATATACGGAATCCTATTTTTCCAGTAGACGAAGAAAGCCAGAAGGGGAAGTGGAGATGGGCCATAAGGGCCCACACCACCCCCTGGCACAGGCCATCCCTGGCCACGCCACCAGGTGGTGTGGCCACCCTGGCCCACCTATGGCATCGCCCTCTAACGCATATAATCCCCTCGAAAACCTAAGACTCGGGGAGCGACCACAGAAAGATTCTGCCGCCACTGCGGGGCGGAAAACTATAGAGAGAGAAAGAGCTCTCCGATAGGCAGAAATCTGCCGGGGAAATTCCTTCCCAGAGAGGGGAGATCGTCGCCATCAACACCACCATCAAGCTGGACTTCATCGGGATCATCATCATCATCATCATCTCCACCATCATCTCCACCAGCACCATCATCACCACTATGTACTTCTGTAACATAGTTCTTAGGGGAAAAATTCCCGGTGTTGATTACTTGTTGTAGTTGATGCTATTGAGTGGAACCGTTGAATCATTGTTATGTTCAGATTGTTACTTATCATTATTTCATCTATGATCTTGATCCATATGATGTCTCGTGAGTAGTTTTTTTAGTTCTTGATGACATGGGAGAAGTCATGTTGTTAGTAGTGGAATTGTGTTGAGAAAGATTCAATGGTTTGATAATTAAGTTGTGGTGTTATTCTTCTAGTGGTGTTATGTGAACGTCGACTACATGATAATTAACCTTTATGGGCCTAGGGGAATGCATTGTGTATTTGGCTACTAATCGTAAGGGTTGCTGGAGTGACAAAAACATGAACCCCCATTAGGAAACCTTTGCACAAGGGAGTGTAGGATCTCAGAGTTTAAGGCTGTGGTTAGGTTTTTATCTTAATTACTTTCTTGTAGTTGTGGATGCTTACAAGGGGTTTAATCACAAGTGTGTATTAGTCCTAGGAAGATCAGCACATTAGCACAGGTTCACCCACACAACACTTATCCAACCAAAGAAGATTAATCAACTATATGAAGCGAAAGAAGTTGACAGTATTCACATGTGTCCTCGAGAACGTTTGGTCATCTTAAGTAATACAACCGGCTTATCCTTTGCTAAAGAAAGGATTGGGCCACTTGCTGCAATTATTATTATTGTCTTCTATTTACTCATACTTTATTTGTCTACAGAGAATTCCTGGTCCAAGACACCTGTCAACATATTCTGCTCCTCATTGGGTTCGACACTTTTACTTATCGAAAATACTGCGATACACCCCCTATACTTGTGGGTCATCAGACGTTGGACTCAGTCTCTTCAGCATCTTCTTCGGGAATTTTCTCGTATTGGGGGCTTGGAGGCGGATTGACGGGCTTGAAGAATGTCTTCTTGTAGTTTGTTGAATCGGCTACACGACAAGCATAACGGGCGCAAGAGTCCAAAATAGCACCAACATTCTGATCCTTGCCATCTTCATAAAGAACTAAATAACCTTTGGTAATTTGCCAGATTTCCATGTTTCCATGGTGGCTCATTACAGAAGTGAGGGCGTTCTGTGCTGCTGTGCGAGAATAGGACATCTTCTAGTCCTCAACCAACTGTGGTATCCTTCACCTTGTCAGGAAATTCAAAGGCGGATAGTTTGTCTAAGTCGGGGAGATTAACAGTCTCACCAATATCCTCAAAGGATTGGCGGAAGTCATGAAGTAAATCTCCGACTATGACAAGCTGGCTAGTGCGTTACTCAAATGAAGATGAATCCAAGAGATTGAGAGGCCCTGAAAAGGAATAAGTGTTAGAAAAATCCGACTAAGAAAAGTTGGAAAAATCAAGTGATGACTACAAGTGCACAGATCGTTTGTAGCTAGTTTCGAAAGAAAGATATTGATCCCACAGGGAGCATGAGTCTGAAGCCTAATAATTCTTGAAATAAATATTACAAAAGAAATGCTAAATAAAGTTCTAAGTGACAAGATAAAATGCAAGTATTGCGTTAAAAGGTGTTTTTGGGGTTTTTGGTATAAGGGCAACAATAAATAAAGTAAAACAACTGAACACAGAAAGTAAGTATCGCGTTTGTAAGAGAGACTGGAACTGCAATAGGGGAAGAAGCGTTCTCAGGGAGTAGAGGATACACCACTAGCATTATAAGGAGCTAAGGTAAAGATTATTATCATGAACATTCTCAACTATGTATGTGTGGGAGGAACTCCGTATGTGGACAAATAGGCAGCAACCGCTGCTCACATCATCCTCATAACCACAACAGTCAGCAATCGACATCAATCGAATTACTACGCTATTAAGGGACATAATCCTGTAGGATGTATCCCGTGGCATGGATAGTGTTCCGTGAGTTTCCTCGGTTTTCCAAGTTGATACGTAAGGAGTGCCAACAACTTTATAGTCATTGTAAGTGCTAACACACCTTCGTCTACCAACAAGTAGTTCTCTCCATCATGTCCCCATGAGAGACAAATATTGAGAGGTCGACTTCTCTCAACATCAAGATGAAGACAATCTAACACATGGTCACATCGATGAATATCATAATAAACTTTATCTTATTTCAGTCTCATACTAGGGTTTCTCCATCTCCCCAAGAACTAATGATCTACTCAGGCATGGAGGCAATCAACATCATGGAAATAATAATGGAATCTATCATAGATGAACAGTACTTGTATAAATCCACAACGAGTACGGAATTACACAAGATCCAGACAAGATGTGGATGGGATGGATGGAGATGGTGGTGATGCAGCGGTGGATGATGAAGATTGATGTCTTAGCCTCCCGGATCTACACAGGGTGAAGATGGATCCCTGGTAGACGAGTTCCCCCTCCAGATGCCTTCTAGAGGTGAGGTTTCGGTGATTTCTGGGTGTTATGTATGTCCTCTCTCTAATCCAGTTGCACGGGGTGAAACTATTTGAGGAGGTGGTGGAGATGCCAATTATACAGCAGGAACTATACGACTGGAAAATTTATTCCCGTCATATAGTTGGTCGTTGAACCGTTTGTATGTCTTGTTTGCTTCAGGTTTTCTTCTGGTATTATTAATATTTCCCAAATAAGCGATTTACATTGTTTTTGACTCCTTTTCTCCTTAGTACAACTGCTCCAAGAATTGTGTCCATTGGATCCATCATCTATCCTAATCCTGGTGAAAACAGACATAAAATATGTGCACGAGCGCAATAAAATACCAAGATCCTACATCTACAATGCAAAATAATAGTGTAAAACATGATGCAAATATGCACTCATCATCAAGCAAAGAGTAGGAATGGCAGTAAAGATGTACCGAAGGTAGAGTCATCTACTTTGGTCTTCTCCTCCCTCAGACTCCGGAGTTCATCCCGGAGGTCCTGGACAGTATCCTTCTTCCTATCGAAGTCAACTTTTAAATCCAAGAATTCTTTATCCTTGCAAGCAATGGTCATGTCACGTTCTTCAGTGGCACGGTTGCTCGACTCAAGTATGTTGCTGACGCTGCACTCATGGTCTTCTTGCAATTTCTTGAGCCTATCACACAGGCCCACAGTCTTGGATTTAAGATATTTATAAAATTGAGCTTCCTCCACAAGTTTGATGGATTCGGCAAGAAAGTCTAGAGTGAAGCATACATATTAGTCAAATTCGACATAAGTAAAAAATCCGAAAAGAGATTGTCAGAAAACTTACTTTCGGCATCATCCTTCTCAACTTTTAACTTAGCATTTTCACGACGAAGAGTTTTTATCTCTCTCCGCCTGATGCAGATGTTCTTTAACAATTCCTGGTTGTAATCAGAAATTTTTTGTAAGTCAGAAAGCTAACCAGAGTCAGAAAGGTACTAATACTCGAGCTACTATTTGAATTAAATTTCAGCACGAGCCTTGGGGGCTACACTAATTCATTCTTTGGCATCCTATTAAAGAGTAAACTCGGAATTCTAGTTTTATCCAACTTCATGCTTAGGGGCTAGAGGATATGATATTAACTGCAGCAAAAGAGTCGAAAAAAGACTTACAAAGTGTTCATGCGTCAGTTTGTTGAGACTAATGTTGACTTCAGCAGAAACCTTCTCAGTAAGGGTTAGATGAATAACTGGTGGAGGCATAACCGCACCAGCCTGTAGCTTCTCGTCGTGAAGACGCACTTGTTCAAGCAGCTCAAAAGTTTTATATCATCGGCTTCTTGATCCTCCTCCTCAGCTGTAATGTTTGTAGTCTCCAAATAGTGGAGGGCCAGTTTCTGGATTTCTTCTGCGCTTTTTCGAGTGAGGCCAAGTTTGGCACACCCGGATTTTGCAGAAGGTTCTCGGCAAAGGTTTCGGCTGAGGGATCTTTACCCTTAGAGGGTTCACCCATATCAACTCCTGAGTCACTGATGGTGACGTCAGTTCGGTTTATGAAACTTGGTCCACAAGCTCTTCAGATTGAGCCATAACATCCTTAGTGCATGGAGATGGAATATCTTCCGGCACTGAGGATGGGGTCGGAGCAGGAGTCAGAGGCGCAACAGCAAGCGAGACAATGGTCAGTTTCTGCTGGCGCAAAACCTTTCCCGACTTTTCTTTTCTTTCCCCTTGATGAGTAGTTTAGCTCTGGATAATAACAGAACAAGATCGTTATGACCCGAAAAGGACATAAACAAAAATACATGGTTTGATGGAAGAATTTAATTCTTGATAACTTGCATTGTTTGTGGGCCAGCTTGCACGACCGGAGCCTTGTGCTTCCGGGTAAGCGCTTCTGGCAGCACTTGTAGCTCTTCATCCTCCTGAGGAACTAGATCCTCAAATGGATATCCCTTGAGAGGAGCAAGCTCCGACTCGGGGAGGTTAGAAAGCTGAAAGATGGAGTATCTCAGTATTGCAAATAGACCATGCAAATAAGTAACTACAGAGGAAGTTAGGCGAAATTATTACGTGGGTCAAGGGCGTGTCCGCTGTGAACAAGTTCATAGAGACATCTGGAATCTTCTGGTCTACTCCTTGATCAGCCATCTGACCCGAGTCTCATAATCCTTGTTGGGAATCGAGAGCCTGCAAATCCTCAGGTTGTACTTTATGCTCTTGGTGACCATGTGCATCAGCCGGTCCCCACGGTGCTGGAGAGGTTGAATCCGATGAGCTAGCCAGCAATGGACTAAGTCGGATCCCTTGAGACCTCTGTGCTTCATCAAAAATGCAATCCGCCTCTTGGCATGGATCAAATCTTCAGTAAGAGCCGGGGCTTCCACATCCCATGATTCTTGGGGAGAGGAAGCACCATCAACAAAAGCTAGCAAGCCGTCCCGCTTGCTGGAAGCCGTATATCCTTGTGATAAAAGAATGTGGATGGCCACCTTTTCACTGATTCACTAGCTATGACCTTAGGATATGTCCGGTCTCTCCTAAGGACTAAGCTAAGAGTTCTGGTTATGTATGGAACACCGGCAGTGGTGGAGTTTTTCCTAGTACTAAAATACTACCATAAGAAAGTAAGACCTGGCTTGATTCCGAGATAACCCTCACAAAGAGAGATGAAAGCGCTAATGGGAGGAAGATTGTGGAGTTGAACACCATAATGTGAAATCACCTCAGAAAAGCAATCTGAGGGAGGAAAGCTCAAACCTCTATCGAGGTGTGTACCAAAGTGTACCTACTCGTCGTCATGGGGGGCAGGGAGAGGCTCGTCAAAGCCGCTGCGCCACTCGCTGGCGCGGAGGAGACCTTTTGCTTCGATGCCGCAAAGCTTCTCGTCGTCTAGGACGCAGGAGATCCATACCCCATGTTGGCTCTTCCTCCGCTGTCGCTACCGCCGCTCTAGAGCTAGATGCATCTGCCATTTCGCCGGAGAAAATGACCTAGGATGGGCAGCGCTTTGGAGGTTGGGGGAAAGGAGGAGAGGGAGATGGAAACACAGGTTTGGGCTCGGGGAGAAGGAAGGTAATGGCGCAGTTGAGAGGGAAATGAGGAGATTCTTACCCTTATAATGCTCTTATGTGCCAAGATTAGTGTAAACGCACGATAGTTACGCCACACGTCGTGGACGGAGCAAGGTAACTTCCCCGAGAATATTGTGCCGCCTCGATCTCCATGTATGCATTGAAACGGCTACTCTGTTCCGCGAACCGTGGACCCACCAATGGTCACACTGACAGGAATGTCTATCAGTGACAAGACTAGACCTTGACTGACGCTAGGTTGCGTCACATACTAAGTGTTGGCTCGGTTTGAAATCGAGTAGGAAGTAACAATGAGATATTGACAGGTCCGGCTCGTTTTCTTGAGACTCGGATCCTATTTTTGTTTTGGAGTTTTAGGAACCCTTCAAGATTCTACAGCCGAAGAAGAATCAAGCTAGACAGTGAAATCCGACTTTGATCTTGGAGGCTTCCGGGGGATACTGTTAGGGATATACTTTCCGGGTATACCCATTGTAACTCACTGACCAGGGTGGCCCACTTCAGGTTAGAGATATGCTCCACGGGCGGCCCAGTCAGGGAGAGAAGTTGGAAGTCCATCCGGCTACGGGAAGGCCTAGAAGACTTTCCGACATAGGCCTGTAGTGTTACTTGTAGTCCAAGATGTACTATGTAACCGACTCTGTAACATAGCCGAATAAGACTCTCCTGTAAATCCTAGGACCGGATGACTATATAAGCCGTCCTAGGGATAGGCCTTTAGGGCACAACAATCACAACCTCAACTTGGTTCACATGCGAAACCTCTCTTGTAATCTATACTTCTGGCTCTGCTGTATTACTAGATTGCTAGCAGGAGTAGGATCCGTCCACCGCATGCGGATTTGAACCTGGGAGAATCTTGTGTGCTCACCATCCCGAAACAGTGTCATCTCACACCCCATATTTCTCCCCGCCTTGAGGACCCCCTCTTGACGTTCATGTCATCAATCCGACGACAAGGAAGAATCCACACCCGAGCCCCGTGGATCAATCGGAGTCTAATACCAAGTGTACCACCCTGATCTAGTATGATTGCTAGATCAAGGCTCAGATGCCTTTCGTGAGAGAGAAGAAAGCAATCGAAGGAATAGAGAGAGATTCTCAAGTTTCTATTTCTCAATTCAGGCATGGTTTGTTCAGATTACATCTGTGGCCTAAATAGGCACTCACGACTCACACTCTGGCACGCATGCCCACCATTTAGATTACTCTCTTCCTTCCTTTCTCGCCACCACGGTACACCTAGCCATCGTGGTGGCTCTGTTGCAGCTAAGGTGTGCTCTCCTGCGTGACATAGGCGGGTCAGGTCCTGGACATCGGCAACGGGGAGGAGGGAGATAATGATGGATGCAGGATCATAAGGCCATTTAACGCTTATCACCGACACTAGACTAGTAATCCGACCGTTATGGCCAAATCCCCGCTGATTCTAGGAATAGTGCTCGCGTCCGACGCTTATCCATGCGCCAGGCGCTTTGTCCCTTTTTCCCGCATGCGCAACACTTTTTTTTAGAAAGGAGCATATATTAATATCGCGAGATACCAATTACACCCAGCCTATGCAACAACGCATTACCCTAATGGTATTGCGGATGCATACAGCCAACAAAGAAAAGAAGAATTACAGAAAAAAGAAAGTCCCGCTTTAGTGATCTATGCCCTACAAGAGCGACCAAACACCACCAAGGCAGCACCAGAAATCCATCCGCTCCAAAAGCGAAGCCTCCGAGAAGGGAATAGTGCACTAGCGCCGTCATCGCCCTGATCATCGATCATAGGTTTTCACCCTGGAGAAAATCCGCGCTGACAAAACAATGCCTTCAACAAGGTCATTGCCAGGCACAACCAATTAAGGCCATACCTTGGATTTTCACCCTACAGCTTGAACACTGAAAATCTCCTATACCATTACCCCCACCTTCCAATGTCGCTGCTCCAAGACCTAGAACATCATGCCAAAACCTCATCGCAAACAGGATTCACACCACCATTAACATTCTTCAGACCTTGGCTTTCATGTCATTCTCCATGACTGACTTCACCATGGGACTAATGGCATGTCCTTGATGGCAACAGTCTGTAAAGCTTCACATCACTCCCTCTGAAACCAAACGGTCAGATAAAAACATGGTTGCGCGCGACCGAGATCCATCCAATTTGGCGAACTCCGGCATGTCGTCCATTGGAGTTCACCAGCGGAATCTTCCGGAACACAACACTCCGACCAGATCAACGAAGTCATGGAGCAGGTAGATCTTCGTCCTGGCGCGAGAGGGATCCTAGGACCAACCCCCTTTATTCAAAGCCAGACCGAAAGCCCCCACACCGCCGGTCTTCACCGGCCACCAAGACCCACCGGAAAAGAAAGACAGATCCATGTTGACCCAGGCCGCCATGAGCACTAGCTCAACGAAGAGACAACACCGCAGGTGGAGACTAGAAGAGCGAGCACCGACCCGCAGCCCATCGTCCCAGATCGGACCAGATGGGTCGCTAGACCGCCGCGCCGCCAACCGGATCTCGCCGCTCCACCCCAACCGCCCCCCTCCACCTCGCCAAGAGCAGGCATGGCACCAGCACCTTACGCAGGCCCCGTCCAACGCCGGAGAATCCCTCCCTTCCACCATGCTGGGGCCGAGAGGCCGGATCCCCGCCTCCCCATCACCGGCGCCGTGCTCTTAGGCCGGCAGGCATCCGAGGGCGACGAGGAGGGCAGGGAAAGGAGGGGGAAGGTGGCGGCGGCGCTAGGGGTAAGCTCCCTCGGTCGCCAGGAAGGGGGCGACACGAGGGGGGCGGCGTACGCCAGATGGTGTACTACGGCCATACTCAAGGCAGCCACCATCTATGCGCTAGAAAATTCGTTTTAGCGCCTCAATTAACGCTCAGCGTTGTGACTACGGACGCTAATCTATATATTTTATGTTAATTGATTTTCATTTTGCTGCATATAAGCGCCCCTACTATTATACTACTCCGTTCAGAAATATAAGACGTTTTAGCTTTGTGAATCGAATGTATCTAGACGTCTTTCAGTGTATAGGCTCGTTGAGGTTCAAACTGAACCTATACGGCTAGATAGATTTATTTCATAAAACTAAAATATCTTATATATTTCTAAACGGAGGAAGTACATACATGCCCTATGGTCGGTTCGGATCACTCACGTACGAGAGAATCGGTTCCGATGAGGACACTTACGGTCCGTTTCTTGGGTCAGTTCTTTTCCGAACCGGCCACGCGCTGTTCCTCCGTTCCTTTTATTCCGTCCCCCTACTGGGTCGCTCGTTTGACCTACCATACGATCATATTACCAGAGAGTAAGGCTCGTCGATCCGGCGAAATTCTCCGATCGATCCATGGGAAGGAAGCGCAAATCCCTGGCCGCGCCGCTCGCGGGCTGGAAGCGCCTCCGGCCGGAGCATGCTAGTGACGACTGGGCTTCTCTCCCCATCGACATTGTTTGCCTCGTCACCGACCGCCTCGTCCAGAGCGGCGACATCGTGGATTATGTCGTCTTCCGCGCCGTCTGCTCGGCCTGGCGTGATTCTACGCCAACACCGCGCGAGCGCGACCTTTCCCCGCGCGACTGGATCGCCCTCTGTAATGGAGATTCGGTCCGGCCGGACGAGGCAGGCGAGATCCATCTGTTCCACACGCGCACAGCACGGTGTGCCCGGGTCCGTGTCCCCGATCTTGGAGACCGTCGGATCGTCGGCTTCAGCCAAGGCCTCCTCGTCCTCCTGCACCAGGACACCGCAGAGATCCGCGTGCTCAACCCCTTCACACGCGTCGCCGTCGACTTCCCGTCACTCGCGTCCATGTACCCCGATGCCATCCAGTATAGATGCGGCTTCCTTGCCATGAACGCCGCGGTATGCAGCGCGGCCTCCTCCCCCTCCTCCATAGCCGTCGTCGTCTGGTTTCCATACACACACTCTGTGCTCGCCGTAGAGGCCGGCTCGGACCATTGGGATGTCCTCCACACAGAGCTTATCGTCTCAAACACCTTGGTCTTCCAAAGAAGACTCTACGCCACCACCGCCATGGCTTCCGCGTGGCACATTGTGCAGCTCTACCCTCCCACTCCGAGGCGACAAACCCTTGATGTTGATCTTCCACTTGTTGTTGCTCGGGCTCCCACTATCTCTGGCCGCCTTGTGCGCCACGACGTCGTCCTTGTGGAGTCTCGTGGACAGATGTTGCTTGTTTCGCTGCATAACCGCCCTCCTATTACAATGGAAAACATCTGCGCGTATAGGCCAGAGAAGTGGTGGCAAGACCCACGCTTCACGCTGTACGAGGTGAACGTGAACACCAATGGCGAAGCAAAGCTCACGCCGGTGAGCTGCCTCCGTGACCGTGCGCTGTTCCTCAGCAGCTACGGATGCCTGTCCGTCTCGGCCATCGACCTTCCTTCACTGAGCGGCAATTCTATCTACTACTCCGAGTCCCTCCTCCCTGTTCTGATGCACTCGCTCACAACCGGTTTGACCCAGGAGTTGGCGGTGGAGTGCCAAATACACGACAGGGAGAAGAGGATCCGCCCCTCGGTGCGCCCCTTCACCATCATAGACCATCTGCTCACCTTCTGCCATCCTCAAGAGTGGACCAAAGGGCTCATGTTTCATGAGTACCACAACATACCTAAATCTTTCAAGGAATTGTGGAACAAGATCTGGGCCAAAGACTTGCAGCTACAGATTCCGTCCATTCCAAGCAGTTCATCGGCCGAGTCCAAGGAAGAATTAATGAC